>JAUTXW010000906.1:0-155000 GCA_030620095.1 Kuschelorhynchus macadamiae | reverse complement strand
CGCTACTAAAGAAAAGGCTTTACAAATGTTTCAAGTCGTTGAAGATGCGTTAACGTCTTCTATGAACATGTCGCCATTGTTGCCGCGACAATTATTACTTAATAGGGAGTTAAAATTAGAAGATGGATGTCATTATCTATATGAAAAACAAAATCAGGTAATTGACAATAACAAAGACGCCATTGATCCAGGGTGCACTCCCATATGGTTAACCGTGAATAAAAATTTAACAACCAACAACCTATGTTATGTAGTCATAGGAAACATTTGAACGTAATAAAAAAGTTTGTCGGAAAAAGTAGGTTTAGAAACTGTTTCCACCCTGGATATTATAAGCGGATTTAGGAGTTAGAGCTGTAGGAAAAAATGAAATTTTAGCACAGATAGATAGATCTCTTTCTCCTATATCAAAAATATATAGTATATATTTATCTTTTACAGTCTTCGAAGCATTCGCATATATTCGATCATATCAGTATAGTAGACTGTGGTAGTATGAACGCGATTATCTCAAAAACTTTAAAAGATAAATATATATTTTTGAAATTAGGAGAAAGAGCTGAAAACATTTTTATTATGGTTTGTTAAGGCCAGTGTTAGGTGAAATGTCTTGATAAAATATAATAAAATTTTCTTGACATTTAGCTAGTTAGAATCCATGTAAAAATTCAAAGGTTTCAACAATTTACTGATTAATTAATTAATAGGCTATTAAAAGTGGGACAGTGATAAAACTTTACCGGGCTATTGGTTATAAAGGGACTTAACTTTTTGAAATTAATTTAATATTAATAAATAAATTTTTTTTTGAAACTGTATACAGGGAGTAACCAAAACTCGTAATCAAAAGTTATGTTTTATAAGTGAAACACCCTGTATATTATTTTATTTCTGGATTCTTCATTAAATTTAAAATTCTAATACCATTTCATATTACCCATTTTAATCAATCGTCATTTGTTTCTATTATATACGATGTCCTGATAAACAATCTAAAGCACCGATGGTAGCTCACTGAAAAGGATGTATTTCATTTCTGTTTAAACCAGGAGTTCAAAAATTTTAACTTCCGGTTTAACAAGTTCCCGGAAGTTAATGATATTTAGAAACTAAAATATGAAAGTGCTGGTTAAAATGGTTTGGCTGGTTAAAATACGCAAAATGTCAATTTCACGAAAACAAATGAATTTGGGTATAGGACATGCTGCATGAAATGTAATTAAAATTCATTGTAGCATTTAAAAATATAAAAATATATAGTGTCTCATTAAAAATAACAAAGTTGATGGTGGCCCAAGGGATACGACGCGCCCTGTATATACATAAATATATATAAATATTATAAAGAAACATGTCATTTTAAAACAAATAAACTTTTATTCTTGTTTTTAGTGACCTTGAGTATAATGAGTGGTAGGGTTGGTTGGGTTAGGTCAATAAAAAAGTCATAAATTATCTAATCTAAATCAGTTTAATGGTCTACGTTTCGGTCTTAATTAGATCATCTTCAGGAGAAAAACAAGTGAGATCTGTGTTACATTAATTTTAAAAACATAGAACATTATGGGACAAGATAGGAATTATTTCAGACGAACACTTTTGTTGCGTTGATATGGTATTAAAAAAATAATACCAGATCAACAATTAAACAAATGTGTTCGTCTGAAATAATTCCTGTCTTATCCCACAATGTTCTATGTTTTAAAAATTAATGTAACACAGGGGATCTCATTTGTTTTTCTCCTGTAGATGGACTAATATAAACCGAAACGTAAAGAATTAAACTGATTTCGATCTTCAAAGTTTATGACTTTGTTGTTGACCTAACCCAACCAAACCTACCACTCATAAACTTTTAGATAAGGTATTGGGTTGTCTTCCGTAAGCCACTCTGTACATCTCAATTCCTTGTTCTTACGAACAGATTTAATTGTGTTTCTTTTCATTAATTTTGAAACCATTTTCAATTTTGTAGGTTCACAAAAATTCCTGCATCGAAGTTTATTACCAGTGCGGTTTACAGTCTAGGGAAAACAATGTCAAATTGGAGCTCTTCTGCCAACTGATACAAGAACCTTGTTTCAATATTTTAAGAACCAAGGTAATCAATTGATTCTGATAGGAAATAATTTTGTTAACATTCTAATGATAATATTTTTAGGAACAACTTGGTTATTTAGTATTTAGCGGAGTTAGGAAATCAAATGGCGTTCAAGGTTTAAGGATAATAGTGCAGTCTGATAGGCATCCATCGTATTTAGATAGCCGAATTGAAGAGTTTTTGGAAAATATGAGAATCTACATAAATGACATGACCGAGGAAGAATTTCTAAGGTAGGAATTCGGTGTTTTAGTTTTATGCTCGAGAGTAGGTATATTTAATATAGTTTTTCGATCTATAAAATACACGATTTTACAAGGGTAGCATAACTGGGTGTAATTACCACAGCGTATTGTTTTCGGACCAGTTCTTCGTTATCAGAATTTGCTCCTCATTATGGAAATAAATACACCGAATACTTTTAAATAACGAGAAGTTTATGTATCTTATAAATATTAACAATTGTCCTAACACTGGAACCTGTGGTGGAAGATAGATCAAAATACAAGAGTTCTAACCACACTACATTACAACTTTTTACGTTCCGGACGTGCGTTTCGCTAACCAAGTTAGCATCATCAGCAGATGATATAAACATGATGATGATATCATCTGCTGATGATGCTAACTTGGTTAGCGAAATGCACGCAAAACGCAATATTAACAATGTCAAAAAAATAATTTAAGGCCAAACCATGCAATAAACAGATACTTTCAGTAATAATATTAAAATATTTATAAGATGTTTTAAGGAGGAAGTGCTTAACTTTTTTTTTGTTTGGAAGTAGATAGAAGAATAAAAAGAGCTCTTTCTTATAAATATATATTAAACCTAAAAATATGTACATATGTTTGATTCAACTCTTGTGTTACGCATTCTCAGAGAAGTAGCAGTTGGAAATGTTTTAGGTTTTCGTTTTAGAGAAAGTCTGGTTTACATGACTTCAGGGAGTTGATAGTAAAATATTCTGAGAATTCGTTTTTGAAATTCAACTGTTTGACTCCAATACAATGTATAGTAACTTAACTTGTTATTTTGTATGTAAGAATGAATACTTATACTTATGTTTTGTTATTACCTGAGAAATATCCGTATGTTTTGCAAATAAATAATTATAGAATAGTAAGAAATGATCAAAACTCATTTAGCAGGTTTCTATCATTTTGTAGCCAACAAATGTTTGTCACAAAACACCTAAAAATGCCTGATATTTTTGGATAAAATGCAGGGTAATAGATGGTTTAAAATAATAATAAATGTATAATGAAACAATGAATTTATTTCATACTTAACAAAATATGTTTTGTGCATTTTTACATAAATTTATTGTTGATAAAAAATACTCCAACGTTAAATTCCTAATTGCAGGTTGCAATAAATTAAATAATTATAATCATATATAATAATTTAATACTTAAATATTATTTGCAAAGAGGGTAGTTCAAAAATGTTTTTATTGTAAGGTCTTGGCATTAAATTGACCTTTGGTACCGGAATAATAAAATCATCATTTTGCAAAATATCACATATGCATATGCAATGTTTAATAGTCCTTAACAAATATTATTTTTGTATAGGCATCGGGAAGCTTTAGCAGCTCAAAGGTTAGAAAAACCAAAACAGCTTCCTGCCTTAACAAATCAGTTTTGGTCTGAAATCACTTCGCAACAGTATCATTTCAACAGAGCCGAGACAGAGGTAGCTTGCTTAAGGACAATAAATAAGAGCGATATTCTCGAATTTTATGAGGTAAGTTCTGTATATTCCTTTATAAATTATATAATAAATCTTTATCTATGATAATATTTAGATAAAGATAATAATAAAAGGGAAAAAATCACCCTCCGAGATTACCTCCCTAGATGCGAAAAAACATTTTTTCTCAATTCCGTCGGTTTGTCTGTTCGCGGCATAACTAAAGAACTACTTACCCGATGAACTTCAAATTTTGATTAAAAATTAAGTCATATGGGGATGACCTGGCAATATTTTGGTAAAAATTCAATATGGCGAAATAAAGTGGCAGCTTAGTGGAATGTTAAAAAAATTATTAAAAGCTACTTATCCAATTTATCTCAAATTTTACACAAACATCAAAGTATAAGTTGGAATCACCTGGTAAAATTTAGGGAGGAATCCACGATGGCCGAATAAAATAGCGGCTTAATAAAATATTTAAAAAATCAGCTTGACAATACTATTTTTATTAATTTCAATGTTTCTGCAAGATTTAAGTGTGATATAAACTGGTAAAGTTGTAGTAAAATAATATTAAAAAAAAAGTGTTAGTCAACTGTTTGAATTTATTTTAAATTATTGCTAGAAGTCAAGTGTGGCGTAGGTAGAATGAAATTGTTAAAATATCGGTAGGAGTCTAATATGATGAAACAAAATGGCGCCCAATAAGAATGTTTTAAAAGACAGTATATGTAACACATATACTCTGACTATGTCCTGAACTTCACTATTCGTAACAAATGGAAAAAAATCATAATGACGGAAGTTCCAGGTAAAGGAAATTTACCGATTTTTTTATTTTTCCATCGATCGTAATTTTTGATAGGCTTTACTACTTAATTACATAATCAGTTGTGGTCGTAATATGAGGGTTAAAAAGAAATATAGTTCTTGGGATTAGATCAGTTAATTTCCGCTAAAGATTGTGGGGTTTCCTTGTTATAATCTTGAATATATTTTGTAAATATGATTTCTGTATTTACAGGATCTTCTCGGAAATGAGGCTAAGAGACGTAAAAAGCTTTCGCTTCATGTTCTTTCTATGGCTGAAGGAGGAGCAGGTGTAGATGTGGAAAAAGAGAATGAAAAGGCAGAACCAACAACAGATAAGAAATCACCAAGCACTCTAGCTCCGAGTGTTATCAATGACATAACAGTGTTTAAGAGCTCACACGGAATGTATCCGTTGGTTCAGCCTTATATTAACATAACTAGAAAAGGAAATAAATGTAAATTGTGAGAGAGACATAATTTTTTTAAATCGGAATTATAGATTATTTTAAAACCGGCATATGTTATGGAATCACGTCGTTTTTCAGGGTCATCTTATACATAAGCTGCCATTAAAGATATATTTCATCAAACGAATTTCGACATCGTTTTTGTGTTCGGGATAGTTTTTAGAATGTTGTAAGAAGTGTGATTTTGTTTAGAAATAAAATTTTAGTTAAATTTATGATCTGGTATACTGATTATGCAACAAACAATATGTGTAAAAGTTGGGAAACTTTGCCTAGAATTGCATTTAAAAAACTACATAAAATTGTAATTTTATGTAATTTCAATGTTATATTATTAATGATGGTATCTCATAAAGTCTTGGACTAACAATTAATATTATAACTTGCTGATCAGTTTGTAAGAATAATAAAATTTTGGTATTATTTTTAACACTAAAAATCTGTTTTGATAAAGCAAATTGTTTTTTTTGCGTTCAATAGATTAACTAAAATAGGATTCTGTCATGTAAAATTTAAAAATTTTCCTCACGAATTTTGCAAAATTTGATTTTTTTCTTATCTAATCTTATACAATATGTTTGGAGTGTGTTTCTCTCGAGACAAATTCATAATTCGTAAAACAGAAAAAAAATATAAAGAAGTTAAAAAAAAGTTTGTCAAAAAAACCTATTAGAACCCAACTTGTTCAATTTTTTTTGCAAAAATATACAGGATGATCTAAATTGAATATATTAAAAACCAATAAATTTCATAGTAAGCGAACTTGGATTAAAGTACTCGGGATTCTCATCAATGTAGACGGAAATGTAATGGCTTAAGATTATCAAATTATGATACATGGTAAATATACATACATATATAAGTGTGTGTATATATATATATATATATATATATATATATATATATATATATATTAAAGAAATTTGTTTATGATGTTATATTAAAGCCCCTGCATATATTCATTAAGAATTCATATTTTCTATAGCCCGGGAGATAATTAAAAATAAAAGTGTCCCGAGGGAAGTAGTAAACGAATAATATGATGGGACCGATTGAGAAAAAAACTTAGCCGAAATTGGAGAGGTAAATAACACCCTGCATAATAAGCTGCAATGGTTTTAATAGAAATCCACTTAGGCTCAGACCTAAGTTATGTAATAATATATTTAAGGATGCTTATATCTATTAAAGAGGTGTACACACATTTTTCGGCCCAAAAAGTTTCTGAATAAACAGGTGAATACAAGAAGGAAATTTCGAATCGTAATAAAGAATTGATAGACAAGAATAAAGAGCTCGTTGATCAGATTAAGCACCTAAATGAAAAAAAAATTGCTTTCAGTTCCAAGGTCAACGAATTAAATACGGTAAAAACAAATTTTCTTACGAGTATTGAACCCTTGTTTGCAGAAAATGAATTATATATTAATAATTCTAAAAAGGCTTTCAACGAAATTTTTACGTTAAAGGAAAACTTATCATCTCCAGATTCATCCTGCGAACACGGTTTTAGTATTGGGGCCATCAATGAAACATCCTGATTATGACGTCATTGCATTGACTGGAACGTGGCTAAATCAACTTTTTAAACTCGTGAGTTTTTTTCTGAGCGGTATACAGTTCTTCATCGAGACATATGCTTTGACGGACGTGTTGAATTGCAAACGTGGTGGTGGGGTACTAATTGTAGTTTTATGCTCGATCACAATGACCTGTAGATACGTTAACAATAACAAAATACAAAAATATTTCCCCCCTTTTTCTAATCTAAAAGTTTACCAAACACTTTGTAATACCAAAATCTCAAAAATAGATACGACATACGTAAGTTTATTATATTTGGTGCACAGTTGGAAGTTCGAGGGCGATATATTAATTCCGCAACATATCTCAACGCTGACTGTTGAAGTTTTAATTGACAGTCACCGTATCGCACAAACTATGGATCTACAGCATTTATGGACCACATCTCACTTAACTACAATAAACATTTTTCCGATTTTGATATTTTCAATTAAGTTTAACTATTCTAAAGGCAAAGCTACTAGCTCAGTGATTTGCTTCGGTTCTAATTGTATTTTTGTAATTTAATCTTTTCTGTTTTTATATATAAATATTTTAATTATGTTTCGTGTTTATAATGTATATACTTCTTGGTACAACTTAGGATTATAATGTGTAGGGTGCTTCTAATAATTTAATAAATGAAATTGTTACACGAAAAAAACCGCATTCATTTGCGTTATATCTTTATATATATATATATATATATATATATATATATATATATATATATATATATATATATATATATATATATATATATATATATATATATATATATATATATATATATATATATATATATATATATATATATATATATATATATATAGATATATATATATATATATATATATATATATATATATATATATATATATATATATATATATATATATATATATATATATATATATATATATATATATATATATATATATAACAAAACCACACCAGAGTTACCAACGGAGGCCGAACCGACATTTGTGGTTACCAGGAGAACATCCGAAATCTTCGCCGTACTTGATTCTCTATTACCACAGAGCAGCATAAAGCCACCCACCTGTGGCCAAACTCGTAACCCAAGAGTAATTAGGTCAAAACTAAAAAAAGATTAATTCGCAAAGAACTGAGATATAGTACCTAGAAAAAGATTTTTTTTTGTTGCTGTGATCGCTAAAGCACTGTTATGTTATGTGCGTTAAGTTTGGCGCTAGTTGTACTCTGATGAAGAATTTAAGTCAGAAACACGTATCTGTGGTTATCTGGTTGACGCCAGTTGTACTCGTCTTTCAATTAGTTGACCGTACTGATGAATAAGACCTTAAGTCATAAACGTGTCTACAGTTGGCCAAATTTCATTGTGTTTTTGCGGTCATGCCAAAAAAATTCCAACGTACAACTTTTCACAGTTCTTCAATGGAAAGCTGTATACTCCGTAGTTTTCCAATTTGTTTTTGCCTTTTGGGTTTCCAAGTAGTTTGCCTATGGATGTTTGAGGCTTATGTGTGTATTTTGAGTTTTATAAGAATTATTCCAATTCTATCTTTTTACGGTGCATAATTGTTGGTGTGATTTGTGAAGACATTTTTCTTTAAAATAGAAAATATTATATCTGTTGGTATGTAGTATATCATAAATAAATTCAGACAGATGTCAAAAACAAATTTCAAATAAATGACGCCCCTAAAATTTACATGGAACTGTGAAAACCGTATATAAAATGTTTAAGTAGTTAAAAGGTACAGTGAAAATACGATTTTTTTTGAGAACTGTCAATATATTTTTTCAAAATAAATTACTCCCCTAAAAGTTACATCGAATTTTGAAAATCGTGTTTAAAAAATTTAAGCAGTTTAAAAGTTAACGGAAAAAAGAACAGTTTTTTTTGTGCAAACTTCACCTCGTGATTTCAACCCCTGTATATATTCTAAAACCCCTTCTAAACCGTCCATTTTGGGTGTACGTTTTTGAGTACTTTCCGGCGCCGTACCAGTTTTCCGACCAAACGTCTAGTTTTTTATTTGAAAAAAACAGTTTTTCTCAAAAATGTCTATCTCTTTAACGCAGATATAAATCGAGGCGATAAAAAATATTAGAGAAATATTTGATTTAAAGAAACCAAAACTCAACCGTGACATCTATCGCAATTCACATGTCAAATATTTATGTTAAATTTTATTATCCCAGTGGCGGCTCGCCAGGGGACGCGGGTAAAGCGCCGCTTCACCTACATTTTCCAATCAATTTCCTTAAAAATAAAAATAATTTTAAAATATTAAGCATTTTATAATCTATATTTTTATTATAAAAATGCAGTATGTTTTATATAAATTCAGATTATTTACTTAATTATACCATTATTTTCTATCAAAACTAGTGCGTTATATACTAAAAAAAATAAAAATGACTTAAAAACGAGCGCGCTGAACATCTTTTCATAAGAGCGACCCGTTGAGCAGCAGTAAGAAATTACGCTTCAGACTCCCCCACACGCCGCGCCGGCTTTCGCGCTTAGATTTGTTTACGGCAGTTGCTGTGGGGCAACGCAGTGGTGAATATCCGTAAGTCAAATGGGGATGGGAGCGGCATAAATTGCTGTTGCAGGCTGCAAGCGCTTGTTATAGAATTAATGTAAATTAGTGCGCTCGGATCATCGGAGGCCGAAGCAGTTTTGCATCGATCGATTCGAATCGAAATTAACTTTAAGATATAGGTACATAACTGTTTTTTAAGAACAAAAAAATATATTTAAAATCTTTTAAATTCATATTATTTTCCCTAAG
Organism: Kuschelorhynchus macadamiae; assembly: GCA_030620095.1. Lineage (NCBI taxonomy): Eukaryota > Metazoa > Arthropoda > Insecta > Coleoptera > Curculionidae > Kuschelorhynchus > Kuschelorhynchus macadamiae. The sequence goes on along the minus strand of JAUTXW010000906.1, from coordinate 145,571 downwards.
TATTAAAAAACGCTCCAAAGCTATGGATAATTAATATCATAAAAAGGTTAAAAAATAGCTATTTTGGACGTGGCATTCCGAAAAATTTTCGTCTGCGGCGCTATTTTTACTTACAGCGCTATCTACCCAGCTACCTGCGCTTCCACCGTTCTTATATCCATGACCCGCCACTGTATCATCCTAGGCCAAGGCCACGTATATCGTCGTATATGGATCGGTACTATCGATTTTTGACCGATATGTGCACTTTTTTCCCTAAATCGAATTTTCACCCAGTTGCTCAGTAGTTAGAGGGAAATGTCGTTAGAGCTTCCGCGGGTCTGGAAATAATTTCGATTACTATTCGCAGTAAGCGGCAAAATGAGGTTAAAGTTGGACTTTAAATTATCAACTTTAAAAAATTGCAGTAATTTAACCGTTAAAGTTATAAACTCGAAATTTGGTCACGGTCTGCCTAAAAATATATCTTGTTTCGTAAAAAAATACGCTACTTAGATTATGTTATTTTCCTTATAATACAGAATAATGTTAAAAAATGTATCCATTCTTGGGAACTTTGGTGTAAACTTCACCTCGTTAGTGCACCCCTGCATATATTCCAGGACCCTTCCTAGATAGTCCATTTTGTGCAGCTTTTTAGGCATTTTTCGATGCCGTAATTAGTTTTCTGATCAGATGCCTACTTTTTTTTGTAAAAAAGAAAAAGTGACATAAAATTCATTTTTATGACTCGAAAAATTTCAGTTTTTCTTAAACATTTTTATTTTCTCACAATTTAGGTGTTTGTTCTCCTAGATTTTACCTATGAAAAATGTCTCATGGAAAATTTCGATAGGACTCTCCCGCTTTAAGGTACAAGCGCCCCAAAACAACCCAACCAAGTAAGATGGGTTGAACCATCGTTCCAGAAAGTTTCGTCAGAAGAAATAAAAATTGCGATCTCAACCGTGTTACCTCAAAGTTGACTTTTTTGGTCGGCTTTGCAGTACCATATCTTCGATATCTAAAGTTAGTACACAAAAATATTTCAAACAAATCTCGAGATCCACGTCTCCTCTAGAACGGCATATCAAATTCAATGTCCTATCTCTAAAAATTTCCGAGATATGCTCCCCGAAAGGTCGAAAAATACGGTTTCCTGAAATGACACGCCCCAGACCAGGTTTTCGTCTCTGAGTATGAGAGCCGTAGAAATCGCGGGCGTTTGTTAACAAGCTAGGTTGCGTATTTATTACTCGATAAAACCTTGTAAATTTAAGATTTTGAAATTTCTATAAGATCTTATGTCATGTATTGAAGTTAATACAAACCAATTGTAGGTATTACGTTTTTCATTTACTTAACTATGTTCTCTTATTTCAGTGTGCGTCACTGCACGCGAGACGCTTTGTTGTATTTCATGTTTCAGTGTAGAGGCAGTATTAAACATCTGGAGGCTATCAATAGAATAAGTTTTGCTCGATATTTTTTCAACTTGTAGAACGCAAGTTTTTAATTGCAAGTCGTACCGCAATAATAGCATTTTCGTCGGCTCATTAACGTATAACTTTTTTCTGTATCCGAACGGCACTATTTAACAAGCATGTGGTTTTCTAGCGGATTTTAGCCTGGTAGAAAATACAAATAAATATTTATTATTCAAAAAAGAAACTGGAAATGAAAATTATCAAATTCATTAGATAATGTTTTGTTTGGTATACACAGTAATCTAACCTACTTAAACTACATTTTGGATAAGGTACGTAGACTATTTCTTAATTACAACTAGGATGTTCTTAAATTTAATGGATATTTTAAGCCTCATTTCGTAAAATTTGTTTATGTTTTAGATTTACAACCAATAAAATATTTTAGAATGGATCTGGCTACATTTACTATAAAGTTGTAACCTATTTCTGTGTGGAAATCTTTATTTTCGGTTATTAACTTTCGAGTTTTTGGATAGAAATGTCGGTTAATTTACTGATGCATTACGTATATTTAGTTTGTACTGTGGAATGCATATACGGAATTCCTTTACAACGATCTACAGGTATGAATTATTTATTTTCTTGATATTGTATTTTTTACTTAGTTATAAAAACTAATATTATAAAATAAATGTATAGGAACAGGTATTAAAAATATTAACGTCTAAAATTTTAAATAAATACAACGAAAACATTACAGTAGAAACAAATTTGTGATAAATACCCAAATTTTCTTTGTGTGCACTTGCTTCTAAAGGATATTACAAAGCAAGTACACACATGCAATTTGATATAGTACCATGGGAATCCATAGAGCAAACTGATAGCAATTAAGGTTGCATTTTGAAATCGCTCGGGTGTTACAAATTCGATGGGATAGCACTGACATTTCAAAAACCGTAAGAGATACGAGGTTGCACAATTAATGTCGAATAATATCTCGTTGATAAAGTTGTAAAATTCCGACTACTTCTGGGGATATCGGTGATAAACCGATAATAGTAATTTCGATATCGGTGATAAACCGATAATAGTAATTTAATTTTTCTTCAGGCTGCATTTGAATAGATATACAACTTTTTTTCCTCTACAAGATGGTGTTCTCAGATTTAAAATACGACGCGACGGTTCGACTTCGAGTCTCACCATCAGCTTCATTTTTTCAAATGCGGATCTGGATTTTTTTATATCATCATAGAGTATTTAAAATTCTCCTTTGTGAATTTGACAAGATTCTGGTTTTCTAGTTCTCTCTAACACATTGTGTCTTAAACCTTAAACCTTTTGTTCAAACATTAAGTGTGATACATTGTTGGTTTTAAGAGGTCGAGCCCTTATTAAAAATGAAATAAAAAATCCAGGTCCATATTTAAAAATTAAGTTGATGAGAAGACCTCGAAGACGAAAAGTCGGATATGAACTCTTCTCACAATCTTATTTTTAAACAAAGAAAATAATTTAAATGAGATACATTTTATTTCATACTTAAACAACAATAATAAATCCCTTTTAAAATTAGTTGTTAAAAAAAATACATTATTTAAAAGTAAAATATTATTGATAATTACATTTTTTTTAAATAAGGCTATGTAATTATTTCGATTTCGGTTTTTTCTCTACTCTTAATTATAAAAATTAAAACCAAAAATCAAAATAGTTCTAATTTTACAGATCAGACCGAAAACAGATAGTTTTTTATTTAATAAATAATTTTTAGTGCAATTTTCTACATTTTAAAAATTAAAACATTTAGTTTGGCCCGTTTGCATAAAAACTACAAACGATTCAATTTTCTGAATGATTTGTAGTTTTCAGCTGTTCCGAGAGTTGTTTTATTAAATACGAAAACTTAGAATTTAGGTACCAAAAAGTATCTTCTCCTAAAATTTTTTATCAAAATTTATTTGACACAAGTAAATTTTGAGAACACAGATCTCCGAAACCAACGCAATTTTATCGGATATTTGAAAACGAAGAAGTTCAGATCGGATCAATCGGAGCAGCTATACTTATGCTTTGTTAAAAAAATTGTTAAAAATACCATTTTTCTAGAAAAGTACGTATAACAAGGGGGAAAGGGGGGCAACAACTCTACTTAAAAACAGGGGGGGTGGCGAACTGACCCATACTTCCGACTTGCCTAAGCGGTATAGAGTGGGGATAGATAGAGATTTACAACAAATGCATCTGAATTGAGAAATTAATTTACAGATGCCACTTTATTTACTGTCGTTTTGGTTTTTCAGAGACATAATATAATGCAATTTTAAATTTAAAAGATTAACATGTTATTGGGGATTCAGAACATTTTTCAGCCAAAAGCGAATAGTATTTAAAGGTTGTATTATAGGATGTCTAAAATAAAATAACCTAGATCCCCTGTTTGATTCCTAGGACATGCTAAGACAGTAGATGATATTCCATACGAAGCACAACAGGCTGTCTGTAAAGTATTTACCAAAGAAATAGAAGCCACAGCCAAGGCAACTATAACTCGTCAACTTAAGGGTGTCTGTTCCTCCAGTAAGTAAATAATAGATATTAATGACTTTTAGTTGAGGTATCTCATCTCATTATTCTTATTCATTTTGAACGCTCATAGGCGAGTAGAAAGTACGTAAATGATCCATGCTCAACCAAATTTGGGGTGTGTCTAATTTGCTGATCTAGAATGAATAATTGCCAGGTACTAGGAACACAGCTATAGGTGAGTCAAAATTGGTAGAGGTTCTAACCATCGATAGTACTTTCTGCCAGGTGGACCACCGATCCTCTGTCAATGTTCAAAAAGGTACTTTACTCTTGAACATTTTTACAAAAAAGTTGCCAGGTACTAACCATCGATAGTACTTTCTGCCAGGTGGACCACCGATCCTCTCTCAATGTTGAAAAAGGTACTTTACTTTTTAACATTTTTACAAAAAAGATGCCAGGTACTAGACAAATAGCTGTAGGTCAGTCAAAATTTGCACAAGTACTAACTATCGATAGTACTTTCTGCCAGGTGGACCACCGATCCTCTCTCAATGTTGAAAAAGGTACTTTACTCTTTAACATTTTTACAAAAAAGTTGCCAGGTACTAGACTAATAGCTGTAGGTTAGTCAAAATTTACACAAGTACTAACCATCGATAGTACTTTCTGCCAAGTGGATCACAAATCCTCTGTCAATGTTTAAAAAGGTACTTCACTCTTGAACATTTTTACAAACAAGTTGCCAGGTACTAGACAAAAAGCTGTAGGTCAGTCAAAATTTGCAGAAGTACTAACCATCGATAGTACTTTCTGCCAGGCGGACCACAAATCCTATGTCAATGTTTAAAAAGGTACTTCACTCTTGAACATTTTAACAAAAAAGTTGCCAGGTACTAGACAAATAGCTGTAGGTTAGTCAAAATTTGCACAAGTACTAACCATCGATAGTACTTTCTGCCAGGTGGACCATAAATCCTCTGTCATAGTTTAAAAAGGTACTTCACTCGTGAACATTTTTACAAAAAAGTTGGCAGGTACTAGACAAATAGCTGTAGGTCAGTCTTTCAGTTGAATCTAATATTTTTACACTATATAATCCTATTAATTCATCTATACTATAATTTATAGTTTTATCTCTTATCATATCTACAAATTCTACCTTCCCTTCGTATTGAGATAACATAGGTATATTATATGGATCATATTTTGCTAATATATCACCAATATTAATTTTCGAAAAATTATCATATTTTTTATTTATTATTGATCCATATGGTATTTTGTATTTCCATCCTATATTTTTATCTTCATTTATTTTTACAGTTATTGACTACTACGCGGGAGAACTTTGGATTCATAAGACACATTTTTTGTCTAAACTAGCGAAATGCTAAAAAAATTATTAATTTATTATAATTAAAATTCCGGTTTTTACTTCCCCCGTAAAAGAAAAGTATTGTTATTGTGAAAAAATCACTCTCCTAGGTTTTTCACAGATCCTCAAGTTTTAGGGTCCTTAGATGGCAAAATACATGTTACAAAAGGTTGGTACGAATCCAAGATGGCGAAACAAAATGGCGGCTTAATAAAACATTTAAAAAACATCCCTCAAAAAACTACTTGTACGAATGATTTCAAATCTTGTGCTAGAATTAAGTGTGATATAGAAGCGAACTGGTAAAATTGTGGTACGAATCCCTATATGACAAAAAATGTTTTCTCCCCGATGGTCTGTTTGTCTATCGATCTGTCTGAATATATGATATTTCGCGAAATATCTAAAAAACTGCTTACCATCAAATTTTGGTAAAAAATTAAGTCATATCGGATAGGGATCGACTGATAACGTTTTGGTAAAACTGTAATTTGGCGCAACAAGAAAATGTTACTAAAAAACTAATTATCAAATATACCTTAAATTTTGCACAAAATGCAAGTGTTGGCAAAATAAAATGGCGGCCTAGTAAAATATTTATTTAATTGACTTCAGATTTTTGCAAAATAATTAGATGTGATATAGAGATAAAGTGGTAAAATTGTGTACGAATTCAACATGACGGAACAAAATGGCGCCTCGAATGGCGATCTATCGAAATTTTAAAGAAATCAGTGTAAACAATTTACATATTTAATTTATTGTCAACTATGCTCAGAAATCAAGTTTGGTATAAATACAGACTTGTTAAATATTGGTGCTGATCGAATATGGTGACGAATCCAATATGGTGGAACAAAATGGCGCGCAATAAAAGTTTTCGAAAAGACAGTAAATATATGCTACTATATAAATGGCTATGTACGGAACTAAGTTGGGGTCACACTTCTCTGTTCCCAATAAACGAAAAATATCAACGCGGGAAGTTCCGGGTAAATAAAATTTACCGATTTTTGATTTTGTAATTTTAAAATTATTATTTCACTGTGAATGCGGCGACATATTTATTTTTTATTTTAAAATTTTACTTTATATTCATATTATATACTCCGTGTTTGTCATAACTGCAGATTAATCTTACTAAGAGGTCAAATTTCAATAATACGAAAATCTCATAAGCAAATATACCTACAAAAATCTTTTTGGCTTTTTCGCAACTGAATAAAAATATTTAACTTTAAATTAATTGAAGCAAATATTTAATATAATTACATACCTCGACATGTAGACTAGTCTGTCTACGGAATGTTTCGATACATAATATAAACAATATTATTTAAGCAAGCATAAGAAATTGTATCATTTACCTTAAGTTTTTATAGACACATAGTAATTGTACACATATTAAATATTTGCTTCAATTAATTTAAAGTTAAATATTTTTATTCAGTTGCGAAAAAGCCAAAAAAGATTTTTGTTTGTCAATCTATACGCAACAAATAATCTGAATACATTTAAAAATAACATTATAGATGGCTGCAAACTATCATTTTTTTCATATCTAGGTTACATGTCAAACAAACTGACACATTTTAAAATTTTGAAATCAATTCTTTTCTATTATTTAATGTTTTTCTCTTACGATCGGCGCACTGATGAGTCCCGATAGGATGAAAATATTTGTACAATTACTATGTGTCTATAAAAACTTAAGGTAAATGATATAATTTCTTATGCTTGCTTAAATAATATTGTTTATATTATGTATCAAAAGATTCCATAGACAGACTAGTCTACATGTCGAGGTATGTAATTATATTAAATATTTGCTTCAATTAATTTAAAGTTAAATATTTTTATTCAGTTGCGAAAAAGCCAAAAAAGATTTTTGTTTGTCAATCTATACGCAACAAATAATCTGAACACATTTAAAAATAACAAATATACCTAGTTATCAGAGCTTATTCGGGCCACTTATTATTATATTAAGTCTTGGGTTTAAATTCGGAATTTACTATAGCTTTCGTATTTAAACAGAAAATGGCTACTACACACCCTCTCTATTCTCGCCTTTTTAAAGACTATTTCAGAACTAGTTTCATTGGGGACAAGAAAGTCTAATTTCCTTTTTAGTACATATAGGAGCATCTATTACGTCTATTATAAATAAAACATTTTGTTTTCTTTTAGATTTTACTTCCTTTACTTAAAACGTTTAATGGCATTTTTTTCTTACATTTATTTCTAATATGTACATTATTTACTAACCAGCAAAAAAAAGATCAACACATAGTTTAGTTTTTATTTTAATTATTAAGGCAAGTTCCCTAAAATTTAGTTTCAATTTGCGAATGATTTTCCAAATAAGAAACAAACGACGTAAAATGATAAAATAAAAATAATTTTTGCTAATAAAATTCGCCTAGGGAACTCAAAGGTACGTATAGAATCTAAATCGCAAATATTAGATCATCCCTATATACACGACTTTCTCATACCCATACTTTTTGCAGTCAAACAATATTTTACGGCCACAATTATTAAAACAAATCTTGTCTCAGATACATTCCCTAGTATAGACATTTTGGGATTGCGCATCACTCGGAGATTTTTCGAAATTATTGTAATTGTTATGTATATTCCGCCTACTTTCGCAGCATATGAGGAGTTATTTGGGATTCTTATTGCCTTGCCTGCTTTAAATATGGATTTAGATATTATATTTTTAGGTGATTTTAATATTCCGGAATACCGAAAAAATATGAATATAAGCGATATCGTGTGTAGCTCAAAAATGCTAGCCGTTAATAAATTCCAAAACTTCTTTAATTTCAAGCAATTAAATACGATAGAAAATTGTAATAAAAGGCTTCTTGATTTAGTTTTTTGTACCCTAAAATCCTGTTATGTAACTGAATCTGATGAGTCAGTGATATCCATTGACTTACATCACCCCGCTTTATTAATTTCTTTTCCGTTTTACATTCACAAACAAAATAAGTTTAAACTGAAAGAGAATTTAGCATATAATTTTAAAAAGGCCAATTTTCCGAGAATGTACCAGCTTCTGTCCGAACATGATTGGTCGTTCCTTAACGAGGAACCTAATGCTAACCATGCGGTCGCAGCATTTTATCAGCACTTAGATATTATTTTCGGAGATACAGTTCCGATAACGCAGGCTAAACATAGTAAATATCCTCCTTGGTTTACAAGTGATATACGGATTTTATTAAAAAAGAAGGAATCCCAGTGGCGTACGTATAAGCGGTGCAAGCGAGTAAATGATTATGAAGCTTTTAAACTAACCAGGCGGACGGTAAAATATCTCATTAACATATCCTACCAATCCTACTTAGCTAATGTAGAAACAAAATTTAAGAGTAATCCCCAGTCATTCTGGTCCTATATAAATTCTAGGAAGTCATGCGGTACTCTGCCTTCTACGATGTCTTACCTAAATTCCGAACTGAACAACCCTATGGACATTGTTAACTCATTTGCAAATATGTTTAAGGAATCTTTTATAACATCTACTGATTATGCGCACACATATGATTCAAATATTAGTCATGTTTTAATTTCATTGTTTAACATAACGCCTGAAGCCACTGAAACTGCATGTAAGAAACTAAAAGTTAAATTTACCACTGGGCCTGATCTTATCCCTTCATTTATTGTGCGAGACTGCGCAAGTGCTTTTGCCAAACCTTTAGCAGTTATTTTTAATTTATGTGTGCAAAACTGCACTTTTCCAGATGTATGGAAAAAATCAAAAATCTGCCCAATCTTTAAAAAAGATGATAGGAGTAAAATAGAAAACTATCGACCTGTTGCTATAATATGCAATTTTAGCAAAGTCTTTGAATTTGTTATTCACGCCCAGTTATCTTTTTACGTTACTCCTCTTCTAATTGATCAACAACATGGTTTTGTATCTGGTAGATCGACTGTAACAAATCTTTGTACTATTACTCAATACATTGCTGAGAGCCTGGATTGTAATACACAGGTTGACGTTATTTTTACAGATTTTTCTAAAGCGTTCGATCGTCTTGATCACGGTATCCTACTTACTAAATTATCCAGTTTTGGCTTTTCGGGAAACTTAGTTAAATTTTTGCAAAGCTACCTTTTAAGTCGGTCTCAATTTGTGCAGTATCGGTGTCATATTTCAGATACTTTTGTTGCCACGTCGGGTGTTCCCCAGGGGTCTGTCCTGGGTCCCTTATTTTTTAACATTTTTATAAATGACATCGTTAACGGTATGAATAATAATTGTTTGCTTTATGCTGATGATTTAAAAATATTCCGCACAATTGACTGTCTTGATGATTGCCGGAACTTGAGTCTTGATCTTCTTACACTTGGTCAATGGTGTGAAAAAAACAAACTGTCCCTTAACATCAATAAATGTAATGTTTTAACATTCAGTAGAAGTAGAATTCCTATGCAGTATGAGTATCATATGGACGGTGTTGCTCTGAAACGAGTTGAAAATTTTAAAGACTTGGGAGTCATATTTGATAGCAGGTTTTCATTTATCCATCACATCGAGGATATTGTTGCCAAGTCTTATCGGATTTTAGGATTTCTTATACGATCTAGCCGGGAGTTCAAGTCATCTGAAACCTTGTGCTCACTTTTTTATTCTCTGGTTCGTAGTAGGTTAGAGTATGCCTCCTCTGTTTGGCACCCTAATTATCAAGTGCATATTGACAAATTAGAAAGCGTGCAGTATAAATTTTTAAAATTTCTGAGTTTTAAAATTGATGGGTCTTACCCACCTTTTGATATTTCCCGACAAAGTCTACTTTTAAGATTTAAATGGGACACCCTTGAGAAAAGACAATATTTTCTGCTCATATTTCTGTACAAGTTAATAAATAATAAAATGTCTGCTCCTAATCTGCTATCTCAAGTTACTTTTCACGTGCCCGCTAGATCAACTCGGTCACCACCATTATTCTACCTTCCAAAATCTAGAACGAACGTTTTAAAATTCTCCCCACTGCACAATATGTATTCTATTCACAATCGCTTGAAGGATTATTTGGATATTTTCCATTGTAATGATAAAAATGTTAAATCTGTTAGTTCTAGTTATTTATAATTATATAGTATGTTCAATATTTGTAAAGTTATTTTAGTTTTAGTTATTTAACTATATATGTTAGCTATTTGATAATTTATATTGCTGGATATATATTTGTTTATCTGTATAACTTAATATTTGCTGTGTATCCTGCCCAATAATAGGGGCTACTGCCCTGTGGGGTAGTGTAAATAAATAAATAAAAATAAATAAATAAATATATACATGCATATGTTAAGCCTTAACCGACGTCATGAGGTCTATGGGACTCAACAGACCAAATACCTATGGTTTAATATTTTTTTAACTACTTGACCAGTTTACTTACGCCATACAGTACCTTCCTATGGTGGGGTGACCTATTATCTTATCTGTCAAGAACGCGTCGCTTAAAGTTGTTCAGAAACAGTCGAACCGTCATCATTGTGTCCGAGGGACCGCACGACGTAGTTAGTGTAATTCTTTTTCGATATATCGATGGCTTCGTCAAAACGTGTCAAAACTTTGGTACGGGGATCCAGACTTTGAAGAAACCCTTGAGACGTAGAATATGAGGAAATGAGTGATTTTTCTGACCAGGATGGACAAGAGCACTCCGGTAATGAAGAAGTTATTGTTAGCAATGATGGTTCCGAAAGTGAATTTTCAGAAGGGAGCAATATTGATGATAATCAGTCTGAAAACAATCCTTCGACCGTCAGTGATAATGGCAGTGACATTACCGGCTCTGACGATGAAAACCAGATCAATCAGCGAATTTACTACGGGAAGAACAGATATAAATGGGAATCTTCTGAACTTACACGAAACGTAAGAACACCTGCATGCAATATCCTGAAACTGCCAACTATAAGAGGAGCTATGAAGCAGATGGAACCATTAGCAACATGGAAATTAATTTTTTCTTAAGACATTTTAGACATTATTGTGCACTATACCAATATAAAATTGGCAGAGTATCGTGAAAAAGAAGGTAATTATGGTCGCACAGAATTCAGAGGCGAACGTCGTTGAAGTCAATGGATTTTTGGGCCTCTTATTGTTGATATCAGTTTTCAAGTCAAATAATGAGGATATTGAAGCCTTGTTTGCTACAAACGGTAGTGGTAGAGAAATATTTAGAATTATATTTTCAGCGCGAAGATTCTCTGTATTATTGATGTGTCTAAGATGAGGGTTGAGCGTATAGAACTGTCCCCGCCACCGCAGTTTCACTTATTTTGAAAAAAATCAACCAAAATTCTCAAAGTTCCTATGTATTAGGAACTAACACAACAGTAGATGAAATGTTAGTGGGATTTAGGGGACGCTGTAAATTTAAGATGTATATCAAAACCAGAAAAATAGGGAATTAAAATTCAATGCTTGGAAGACGCACGAATGCACTACATATATAATAGTTATATTTATTGCGATAAGGGGACTGACGCACTGGAGAATATAACTGATGAAGGAAAAATCTCGCTGTTCCTACTCAAGCAGTAGTTCGTTTATGTAAACCAATCTTTCATAGAGCTTGTGGATGTTTTACTTAAAAATAAACTGATCTATGTTGGCACGGTCAAGAAAAACAAGAGAGAAATTCCTGGGGAATTCTTGCCATCCAACTCAAGAACAGTAAGATCTACATTATATGGCTTTACCAAAACTAAAACTTTGATCTCACGAGTCCCAAAGAAGGGTAAGGCAGTCCTATTAATTTCTTCGATGCATCATTCCAAAGAAGAGGAGAATGGTTTGCCAGAAATAAACGTATTCTACAACAGTACAAAATCAGGCGTAGATACAGTTGATGAAAAATGTACGAAGTACTCATGCAGTCGATGAACACGACGCTGGCCAATGGCATTTTTTACAGAAGTCGTTGATATGAGCGCCCTGGATGCTTACATTATTCATCAGTCCTGTGAAAACAAATCTACAACGAATGCAATTTTTGAAGATTTTAGCTAAACAGCTATATGAGCCCCTTAGAGAGAGAGAGAGAGAGCTGATAATCCGCACTTACCTAGAGAACTAAGGATTAGCATTGAGAGAATATTGGGAATACAAATTTCAGAAAACGTTGGTGGTTCTGATACTTTACCCAGAGATGCTAGAAAAACCTGTAATATTTGTAATCTCAAACTGAAGAGAAAAACGTCCTATCTTTGCAAGAATTGCTAAAGACCTATTTACTTGCAATGTAGTAAAAAACTATGTGAAAATTGTTTTGAGAAATTAGAATAAATGTAATAGACGCCCTTTCTTGCTTGTAAACATTTTTTTTGTAAAGAATGTATTTTTATAAGCCAGATTTAACAAAAAAAAAACAAAACGTTTTTAAGTCAGAGTTTTTTTTTTGAAATGGCAATATAATCCTATGTGCTTTTAATTTTATGTAACTAGTTTTAAGTTATTTTGCATTTGTTGCATTTGAGTTTAAATAATAAAAAATATTATCGAAATTATATTTTAATCCCCCTAAATAAAAAAGAAAGTCAAAATCTGGTCCTACATATAACTATTTACGCTGTTTTACCCTGGCAACGTCGCTTAAGGTTAAGGGTTAAGAATTAAAAATACATATTTTAATAAAGTTATACTAAATATTAAGTTAATGACAATTCACCTTTAGCACATGAACACTGAATTATTATAGTAGTATTATTTACCAACACTGCTTAAATATTATTATTATGGTGTTATCTTATTTTTTAAACACACATTACAATAATTACAAATGAAGTTCTGAAGGCTCGCGCTGGTTCGCTAAGAGAGTCTCACGAACCAGAATATTCCCTTGTTTATATCACTGAAAATCAGAAAGTAATAAAACACATTTACTTATTTTCAAATGACCAGTAAAAACACACTTCACTTTTACCCTTTTTACTTACAGCAGAATCTCGAATTATCCAGAAATCTGTTTTTACATAATTGTTTTTGACAAATAATGACAAAATATTCGTTTTAAAAAAATATTCTGGAAAAGAGATATAGTAAGACAGTAATGTAATTCACATCTTTTACTTTAAGGGTCGTATTAAAAAAAGAATCGTTTTCAAAATCTTGTTCAGTTCGTTGGAAAGAGTAAAAACACATTTTACTCCTTTTTACTAACTTAAGGGTGGATTTTTAAATAATTTTATTTTGAATGCCATATGCCAAAGAATCGGGGGAAGGGGATATTGTAGAAAAAGGTAAGAAAGCAGTTGACCTCTATTGGTTAATACTTCTATTAATTTCGTAAAAAGTTATGTAAAAGAAATATAAAAAAACTAATCTTAAAAATTTGACTTTTTGAAGTCGTCTTCAAACTAATTCTTCACTACTGCTCGTCAAGACTATATTGCGTGTCTTGAATCTAGTATCATGAGTATAATGTCTATTTGCTGTCTTTATTAGTTTGGCTCCGATTTTAAAAGGTTTTTTTGAAAATCAGCAATATACATTCTCAAAAAATAAAATTATTAACGAGATTCCTTTCAAAGCCTAAACATCTACATACAGGAAAAACAAGAAGTTTGACATGTTACACAGATTTTTGCATATTTTTTTTTGTTTATAGGACTACCCTGTATAATGGACACAAAATTATTTTGCATATAAAAAAATTGACGTGTTTCGCCATTTTTTGGTTGGCGGAAATTTTGTTTACATGTACACAGAAGCACACAATCGTACAAATTTGTTCTAAAAATATATGTTTCTATTCTAGGGACTCTAAAACTTCGATTAAACCCAACTTATATTTTTTAGAAAAAATGTTTGCGACTTCAGTACTTAATATATATGGCGTACATAGTGTTCTATAACTGTATAATAAATAACTCCTTTTTATTCGCTTAAGAGTAGAATTTTAAAAAATTCTAATATTTATATTTGGATAATTATTTTTAAAAGCCATTGACGAAAGAATCGTCGTAAAATATTTTTTAGGTAAAGGCATGTTGTAAACAATGTAGAGACATATTCCACCTTATAAGGGTTAAATTTTGAAAAATCCTTGCTTAGTAGGGGCATATGTTATACAAGAAAACCCTGTTCAAAATTCAACGCTATTTATTTATAAGATTTATTGTCCTTTGGTATTTACAAAATACTGTAAAAGCCCAAATGTAAAAATGGTACTATTTAAAAGCGGCAAAACCTTAGCCAAAACTCGAACGACTTACCAGCGACTCTGAATGAAGTATAAAATTAATATTATATTCGTATGCACGCTAAATCGCGAGAGCAATGTCGGCAACGTCGCTATAAATTCCTGACTTAAATACGTAGCCCCTTCCACGCTTCTACCACCGTTCCATGAAAGGCGGTGATCCGGTTGATCGATATTAATGATAATAAACATTTGGCGCAGAGTGTGTGAACAATGGAACCTGTGTTACAAAAGGGTTTTTGCACATCTTTCCTATTTAAAACCAATGGTGGTAATAATCTGAACTGTTTTTAAGAGGATTCATCACCTACCTGTATCTTGACAAAATGATTTTCGGAATTACACTGAAGATAATTATTGAAATAATTTTAGATTTTGGGGATGTATTCTAATTATATAATAGTTTGTAAGAATCTTATTTAGAAAAAATTGAATACACAAAAAATTGAAAGCATTATTACATTATTATATATTATAATTATAAAAGTAAACTTTTAAAAAATAATGTAGTTTCTGTAATACCTCCCGATTTTCTGAACAAGTTTTGTTACGTTACGAAAAAATTCGTTCTAATCCTTTTTGCCTAAAAATCTAAAATCGAGAATAGTAGGAATTCGTTTAAAAAGTAGTAAGCCTAAACGTATCTAGGACGAGTTGGCAAACACGGCCGAAATCTATTTTTAGATAGCGCCCCGCTTTATATTTTTTTTGTGGGTTGTGATATTCTTTTTGTTCAAGATTTTGAGTTCTGTACTTGTAATAAACATCATGGGACGGACTCTAATAAGAACGAGGAATTTTGTAACCGAAAAATGTTATCGTTAACAACCAGACGTAAAAATAGACGTCTTGCATGGAAAAAAAGATAAGTAATACTTAGAGATGTTTGCAAAGTATGGGGTTGCTGCCGGGGCCAGGGTTGAATTTTGAAATTATTCCGCGGTTTTGTATGTAAGTAGGATACATGGTACCTAGCTCAGATTACTGAGGTATCTAGTAAGGATGAAAAGCATACCTCGTATTTTTTCCAGGCAAACAGACGGTTGATCATTGCTTTAATTGTGTTGATGTGTACTACATTATGTAGGTTAATATATACACCTAGGGTGAATATAAAATATACTAAATACCTTCTTAATGATTTTAAGTCATTTGTTCCCAATTCCGTCGGTCTGTGTGTGTGTAAAAATCTAATATGGAGGAACAAAATAGTGACCTAATAAAATGAATAGAATGTTAAAAAAATCAAATATGATATTGTGAGAAATCGTCCTCCGAGATTTTTTCAAATCTTCATGTTTTGGGGTCGGTAGATGCCAAAAAAACATGTTTTCTCAATTCCGTCGGTCTGTCTGTCTGTGGGTGTATGTCTGTCGGTCTGTTCGCGACATAGATCAAAAACTACTAATGCGACTTTTGGTAAAAAATTAAGTGTGGGGGAACAAAATGGCAAAAATTTCTTATCCAATTGACCTCAAATTTTTTATCAAAATCAAATATTACATAGAAATGAATTGGTAAAATTTGATACGAATCCAAGATGGTGGGAAAAAAAGGCAGCTTAATAAAATATTTTAAAAGTCAACTTGTGCAATAATTAATTCTAATATAGAGATAAACTGGTAAAATTGTGGTACGAATTCAAGGTAGTGTTATTAAACTGTTGTGAGTTTCCTTTAAATAAAATATATAAAGCTAAATGACGCTTTTTATTGTTATTAAAAGCATTTTAAATTATTTAAAATCTGCATAATTTCCATCTAATATTTTATCACATACAATGTCGTACAATAGTACAATAGAGGTGTAATATTAAATAATCTCACGATTTCTCACGATTTTTTTTCTTTAGGCCTTATGATTTTCAATATGTATCACCTGGTTTTGTGCTGTGCGGACGAGTCAGTGTTCACTAGGGCTCCCAAAAAGTGTGATTTTGCTATCACAGTTCCGACCTGTAACTGCTTCCCATATGTCGCTGTGACAAAAACCTGTGATTTTTGATTTTTTGTGGCTTCGAAAGCGGAAGTGCGGACTGTGACGGCGATTATTTATACCACCTACTTTCCCTAGAAAAACTTTACTTAAAGATTTTTTGTTCACTTTATGTTATGAGTAAAACAAAAATACATGAATTATACTTTAAAATGAATTAGGTGAATGACTTAATTCGGGATCGTAATATTTTTTGCAATATTTCATTGCAGAAGGTACTACATATTAATTTTCCGAGGGGCATTATTTCACTTTATATAGCCGTAAATGTTAAAAGTTGCATTATTTTATTGGATGGCACTAATAGTCTGTAATTCTCCGAATATATTTTAGTATGTGCTAGGCCAATTAGGTCGCGAAATTTGCACGGCTAATTTCTCAGAACAAACCCGTTTGAGGTTTATGTATGCGATTTTTTAAAGTTTCATCTTTTAAATCGTGACCATTGTTTCCTAATTAGGGTTTTACTTTTTATCAAAATTTCTAAACCTCAGGCCATAACTGCAAAGAGAAAAAGTAGTGTAACTTGGGACTTTTTTATCGCTTTAAACTTTAAAGCGTAAAGTACCTTTTTGAACTTTGACAGAGGATCAGTGGTCCACCTGGCAGAAAGTAATATCGATGGTTAGTACTTGTGCAAATTTTGACTGACCTATAGCTTTTTGTCTAGTACCTGGCAACTTTTTTGTAAAAATGTTCAAGAGTGAACTACCTTTTTAAACATTGACAGAGGATTTGTGGTCCACCTGGCAGAAAGTACTATCGATGGTTAGTACTTGTGCAAATTTTGACTGACCTATAGCTTTTTGTCTAGTACCTGGCAACTTTTTTGTAAAAATGTTCAAGAGTGAAGTACCTTTTTAAACATTGACAGAGGATTTGTGGTCCACCTGGCAGAAAGTACTATCGATGGTTAGTACTTTTGCAAATTTTGACTGACCTACAGCTATTTGTTTAGTATCTAGCAACTTTTTTGTAAAAATGTTAAAGAGTAAAGTACCTTTTTCAACATTGAGAGAGGATCGGTGGTCCACCTGGCAGAAAGTACTATCGATGGTTAGTTCTTGTGCAAATTTTGACTTACCTACAGCTTTTTGTCTAGTACCTGGCAACTTTTTTGTAAAAATGTTCAAGAGTAAAGTACTTTTTTAAACATTGACAAAGGATTTGTGGTCCACCTGGCAGAAAGTACTATCGATAGTTAGTACTTGCACAAATTTTGACTGCCCTACAGCTATTTATCTAGTACCTGGCAACTTTTTTGTAAAAATGTTCAAGAGTAAAGTACTTTTTTGAACATTGACAGAGGATCGGTGGTCCACCTGGCAGAAAGTACTATCGATGGTTAGTACCTCTACCAATTTTGACTCACCTATAGCTGTGTTCCTAGTACCTGCCAATTATTCATTCTAGATCAGCAAATTAGACACTCCCCCAAATTTGATTTTAAACGAGCAAATATCTCAAAAAACGGTTGTCTTCTTTCTGGATATCTAACAAGCAAAAACTTATAATGATAATACAGATTTTCATAACCATAATAGCTTACTTACCTTTGGAAATATAATTCCGAGACTTCTTCAGAATTTTCATTAGTATGTATGAAACATAAAAGCATATATTTTTTCATACCTACCCTGCCATTATTCGAAAAAATTGATAAATGTCAATTAAATAAAAATACCAAAAGAATGTTTATAAACTGCTTTAAGCCTGGGTTATAAATTGAAAAATGTTGCGTCTTGCGTCGTCCGTTTGAGCTAAGAGTTTACGTTGGTTCTTAGCCCGTTTCATAGATTGAAAACGTTGGCGCTATGCGTCGCCTGTGGAACTAACCTTACTTTTATGTTTATATTTATGGCCTTTTTGTGTAATGCAATTTTGTCTTGCTTGTTTTTAAGTTAAGTAAGTTATGTGCGGTTTTTTAATTTGCTGAGAATGGATAATCAAAATCACAGTAATGATGCTTAGTAAAGACTAGGCATTGTGGACATATTAATGTCGTTGAAGAGAAGCCTGCAAAGAAGGTGGCCTAATTGGAGTAGAAATACTCAAAACTCCTACCAGTATTTTCTTAAAATTAAGGACAATGACCCCAAGCAATTTTTTTAAATGGAGGAGGATGTTATGTGTATATATTGTCAGATGTATTACGGACGAAAGTTTTGAAAGGCCCTCTAAAATCCAGCAATTTCATTGGTTGCAGCTTAACGTAAAAGCCGATTTACGCTAGCCGCTTCCGTCAATACAGTGACTTTATAAAATCACTGTACCGTCAAAGTTAAAGACCGTCATCTTTTCTACGGCTAGCGAAAACTCAAACGGATGTTGGAGTTAAATAAACTTCAAGGACAGCGCAAACGGCGACGCAAAAAGCAAACTTTTTCAATCTATAACCCAGGTTTAATAAACTAAAAAGTCGATCCAAAAACCGATGAGACAAATATTTGACATTTATTTTTGTTTGTTGTCATAAACAATAGCCATAGCCTGCTATTAAATTATACATTTAATTTCAGAAAATTGTCATTTATTTGCGTGTTTCTGAGAAAAAGTGCATACTATTATATATTTTTGAAAAAGTAAAAATAAGACAAATTTTATAGTCCATAAATATACAGAGTGTTTCATTTAAATATGAATGAATAAAGTAGGGTCCAATAACTTTTTGACTTGACCCTGTATACTAATTCCGAAGGCGGAATTGAGTTATACGGGAAAAGTTATATAAGAAACACTTTTCACATTTTCGATAAGTTATCTGATAGGTGAGATACTAGGGGTGCCCGAAAATGCAACTTTTTCAATTTAGCCCTGTATCTTAAAAAAATTTTGTTAACGACATCTTTAGTTTTACGAAAAAGTAGCACACTGTCGTGAAAACCTCAACTTTCTATCTATAAAAATAACGGAGAGAACCTCGCAAAAGTACCCAAAATGGGACACCCTGTACAACTTATACATATTGAATATCTGCACGAACGAGTTCCACTTTTCAATAGATGCATCATATTTATCTACATCTACAATATATTATTTTTTCAATTTCATGCCTCTAGAAAATGTCAAAATTCTACACCAGTGGCTTATATAACTTTACGTTTTCGTTTTGAGATATTCACATCACATATATTTCAACCTATATACTACAAAAATAATGTTCTCGGTTATTTTCAGTGGGGTTCAATGTTCGAAGGTTCAGTGTGATGACTGTTTTAATAGTGTCACCCTTGCATGATTATTGCAAGCAATGCTCGCCACTCCAATTCATACAGTTTTGGCAAATTGCGTTGCACTTGCATCACTCTATCCAGCGATGCCAGATGTCAAAAATAAAATTATAGCGCAGCGATGCCAGAATTATCGAATTTTAGGGAAATTTATGGTACAAATGTTGTCGGCACAAGTAAAACACTAATTCGAATTTATGTTATAATTATGTATTTGAAAATTATTATTATATTATAATTATGTATTTGAAAAAAATATACAGTAAATAATCCGTGGAGCATTGCTACAGGTTATGCATGGTCAGTTTCGTTTTAACAGTTTCGTCAACTGTAAAATATTTAACATATTTTTAGTGTAAATTATCTAGCATCGCTGACTCTATCTGTTTTGTCCGTTAGTGGACCGAACATTCCAACGCTAATTTGACACTTTACCTACAAAGCAACCGAATTGATTATCACATTAATGTTATTTGGCAAACACACGTTGTTTATATTCTAAGCGTCTGCTATTTGTCTCTTAGTGGCCAAATTATAGGGAATGTTGGTCATTTTATATGTCAAAGGTGACATAAAATAGCTAACAAATTTTAGAATAATCCATTGGATCCAATAAATTTACTAAACCACCTCATTCATTTTTTGGAAAACTGAGTTTTGTTAATATTTGTGGGGAAGTAAATAAGTTAATTTCTGACTATTGTCTAGTTCGACACAGGCGTCTTCGATCATCTAAAACCAACTAAAAATAAGGCAAATTATGTCAACATTGTTTTAAATTGCTAAATTGCTAATTGTAATCAACAATCATAGAGCATCAACCCATGCACGATCAAACGTCGCCGACTGGTTTGAAATTGAGCAATGTGTGTTTTAGTCGATTCGCGACTGTTGTCCTAACTACCCTGGGTTCGCGATCGTATTTAACTTTGTTAAGTGGACGTTTCTGACTATGACATTTAAAATATCGTAACTGCAAATATGAATTAATGTAACAAATCAAACAACACTTTGTAACTACTATTTTTATTACTTTGACTGTGAAGTTAAATGCCAATTTTCAATATTAAACGACTGGTAGCACTTGAAGCTTCAACTGGATTGCAAGCTAATGAATTAATAAAACCTATTTAATTTTAGGTGATTTGAACTTTAGATTTGACGAGATGTACAAAGAATTACAACAAATTAAACGAGCATTGGGATTAGAAGAACACCATGTGCAATATAAAAGCTTGGATTCAACTACTACCCTCGGTATTAGCAGAGACGGTACCACGGTCACTAGTACTGATCGAGTAACATATGAATATTTGGATTATAGTGAAGGCAGAAGTAAAAACAAAAATAATAGAAAAGAAATTGCACACAAACCTATACACAATATTCCTGCTCTACTAGATAATTCTACATTAAATGATGAAATTTCCTCTTTTAACGATACTATAGTGGAAAGTAGTGAAGGCGATTTGTATTTTTACTATTGGAGAATTCCAGAAATTAAGAATGTTTTAAAAAAGAAAAATATTTATGTCACCAGTCCTTCCTTTACAGTTTTAGGTAAGTATACTACCTATTTAATAAACGCTGTAAGTAGCCTTCCTGTCCCATATTTATTTCAATGGCGGCTGTCTCATGAACTAAAATTAGTAAGTATCTTGACTTCATTAAAGTGTTAAAAATTTGACCAGATCCTATGTCACCCTGAGATTTCATAATTGACTTTTATTTTTCTTAGTGTCTGTATTTGAGCTTTGGCGATGGACAGGTAGTGCCTTGAAATCTTTCTTATATGGATGTATCCTAGTTCGTTTAGTGCACTGCACTAGACAATTATACCAGGGAACGTGTTCTACGTAATGGTTTGTCAATGACTTCTACACAGTTGTGTCATGTAGTGCAAGTTTGTGTGTGAATAGAGTCGTTATTTTATAATCCCACCGTCTAAAGCCACCACAAAGAAAAGTACTGGCGCACAGAGATTCCGAGCACTTTAAAAGTAACCGCCACATCAAGTCTCGAATCTATAGCCTTCCTAGAGATTATATTAGTTTATGTGTCCAATAGTTTATTCCACAAAACGTAACCCTGACAATTTCTATAGAGGCAAGTTGGGAGAGGGTCTGAAGCCAAGTCGCTGGGCCAAATTGTGCCCCAACCTTGCTTTCTTAAACCAGCGAGACCTATTTCATATAAGTCGGGAGAACCTTAACTGTGTCTCTTGTCAGGACTGCAGTGCCAAATATACACTACCATTTGCTTGAAATTTACCTCGTTCTCACCACATGCATTGCCTGTCACCTCTTCCTCTATGCCTTATAAGGCCAGGTGTCTCTTTAACCGAGAGTGGCATGTAAGCACCTCAGAGGAAGCTGGTATTCTTCTATTTCTTCTGAAGTCAGGTCCTTTTGGTTTTGAGAGGTCCCACAATCCTTTGTATGCCCTTTTATCCATTTAATTGTAAACCTACTTTATTGGGTTCCACTTAAACCAGTCAAACCTTTTCACATACATAGAGCTGGATATTCTTTCAAGGAAGATCCTGACTTAGTTTTTCTGCAGGGCTGCAGCAGCCAAGGATTTCGCCTTTCAAATTAATTTTTTGAAAATTAACAATCATTTTTGATGGAGTTATTGTAAATTTAGTCCACTAACCCGTTCACAATTTTCTGATTTCACACTTGAAAGCAGATGTCAAAAATAACTATATAAATAGTTTACAATCGATGTGTCTCAGAAACTATCAAATTTAAAAAAAAATATTAGGACCATTTTTTTCAGAATATCCTCACCTGAATTTTTTTTGTAATTACATAATTCTTTTATCTAAAATTTTATGGCAGGCAACGGAAAAAAAATCAACTTTTTTGCATTTTTTAGTTTAGATTTTACATTGCTGACCTTATTTTAAATGACTATCACCCAAAATTAAACATAAAGTTAAAAGTGACTGGATTTGTTGGTTTCTTTAAAAAACTATTTTTTGACTATCTATTGATTAGATTACATTGAACAAAATACCTCTCTATAGATGGGTGTTACCTTACATGTTTTATTTTTAGGTCATTCATTATATCTGCATTTCTATCCAAACTATATGGATGAATGTATTGGAATTATCTTAAAACCTGACAGCAATTCATTCTTAAAGAAACATAAAATAGTATTTCTAGGACAAGGAAGTACACAAAATCAAATATCATCACGAATATTGTATGGGGTGAAAAAAGAGGAAAACATATTCAAGATAGATGCTGATATGTTGAGAAGTGATTTTATGTTTAGTGACAGTTTACTAGTTAAGCTTAAAATATACCTAAATTCCTAAAAAACTGGATATATAAGTTTTAATAAAAGCTTATCACGTGATTTTTTGCAGTACATTTATTACTTCTTCTTAACACCTCATCATCAATTTGCTGCTATTCCTAAATCACCATATGAAGGTGTGAAGTATTAAACAAGCGACTATTGAATATGCACAAACTTTGATAATTTTTAGATGAAATTAAAATTCCAACAAATTTAAAAGATTTTTGTTTGTAATTTTCATACAGAATATTCTTTAGAATGTATATCATAAGGAATTGGGGTATCTGAGTAAAATATTCAATTATATCATAGAAAAAGTTAATTTATTCTTTTTTTAAATATCACATAATTAATCGTTTTAATATAATAAAAATATGAAAGCAGTTTCTGCAATCTTTTTGTGAAGGTAAAAGCATGGCCTAAATAGAAAATATATATACATTGTAAAATAGGAAGGATATAAATGAGCATAGTTTATAATATTAATAATCCATTTTTTACCTGCTCAGAGTGCTAAATTTAAAAAAGTTATTCCACAAAACGGTACATATTAGTGGAGCATTCAACAAAAACTGTATCTGCTATATAAACATTTAGTAGTTTTGTATTACAATTCTTCATTCAAGTCATAATCATTTTCTGGGAAATCTCCAACTATAACACACGATGGTTTTACCATACCTCCATATTTATCAGGGCATTCAAAATATCGTTTGCCTTTCACACTAAAAAGAGAAATAATTTTATTGCTTAATTCAAAAATATTATTTATATTTAATTATAACACCGTATTACAAAAGCTAATCTGCAACAAAGATGGTGGGGTAATAAGTTTCTATTTAAAAAAATTAAAAATATGTAACAATCTTAAAAGAGTGTGACTCTCGGATACCAATAAAAACAATTCTCAAACTAAAGTCGCATGTAAGTTATTGACGTCTTATACAGTTTGGCGCTAGTCAATTGATTTGGTCACTTTGACCAAAGTCAAATTAGTCAAAATGTATTATGGGTTGCAGGTCCTTGTCTAATAATTGTGGCAGGATTTTTTAATTAATAATCTCTGTTTTCATTTCAACTGTCCAGACATGCTAATTTGGAGTTTAGCTCATTTAATTCATTTTGCAATTAAGGTCGTTTTTGTTCTATAAACTATAATAATAAAAGTTTAATAATTTGATTAAAGTCTAAGATTTTTATACTATTTAACTGAACATTTAAGCTTCATGTATTCAACTTTAGGAAAAAAGTAGTTTTTATTTAACAAACTGTTTTAAGATGTCATCATTACACTACATATCTTTAATTAATTTGTGTACTTTATTTATTTATTTATTAAGAAGAAGCACACTACAGAATTGAATTAGTTGTAGGTATAAAAATAACATAAAATATACAGTAAACATAAAAAAGAATGAGTGGTAAGAATAAAATTAAAATAGGAACAAGTAACTGAGCCAGTAGCTTCATCTTTAGAGTAGTCAAACTTAGTTAAAAAATATCAAAATTGGAATAATGTCTATTATAATTATTCAAGATATAGTGCACGAATGCTGTAAAACCATAGTTAGTGCAATGCGGTGGCTCATAGAATAGGCGTTGTTGTCTTGTGTTTCTTTGAGGGGCAAGGATTAAAACTGATCCCATAAGAGAAATACAATCAACCATCCAAGAAAACCAACATGGCTTCTCTTCTTCAATACTCAAGGCTCTTTAGACCACAAAGTAGAAGTCTGATACAATATGCTATATCCTAGTATGGGAAGTGGTGTTTAAATAGTAAATATTTGGTAAATCTCTTCTGAACTCTTTCCAATCTCTCAACATTACATCTATATGATGAGCACCAAACAGTAGAACAGTACTCCAAGACACTCCTTACAAGCTGTATCTTTCCATAGAGCTCTCGATCGAAGCAACCAATTGATTAGGCCTTTAAACAAGCTAATTTGTCAACTTCAACTTTATTAATCATTTTATTTTGATAATCCAAAATATTTTCAGTATTAATATGTCTCTTTAGAATATAAATATTCATAAAAAAATGCATAAATGTGCCAAAGTTTAAAAAATAATTCCTAGTAGAAAAATGACAGACTAGGGTTTAGAAATAAAAAATGCTTTAATAGAAGAAAGAAGAGTTTACAATAAAAAGAGAAATGTGAACTTACGTGCCATCATGTTTCCCCACTGGCTCATCAAATTTAATGCCTATCCAGGAACCCTGCAAACCATCAACTATGCCACTATACATGACAGTTCCTAATCTAGTTGGAGAATTGGTTACTGTTACTTTACATCTGGAACCTACTTTGATACTTTCTGCAAGAGATCTCTCTTCTGCCTCCTGTTGTTCTTTGTTTTTGACATAATCTTCATTATATTTCCCTTTTCAAACAGATAAAAAATTTAACCTTCAATGCACACATTAAAATACAAATTGAAGACTCCAGAATGGGAGCTTCTGGAGAGTAATAACTTGTCAGTTGACTTAATTTATCTAATACACCAAATGTAATTATTCTAGTCTGGTGTTACAAATAGAATAACCAGAATTTACAACCATCATAAAAATGTTTACCTTACCCATTTTATTTTTCATTAAAAATGTCTTCACTGTATTGCCCCTCTTGGCATAATCTTCAGGAGATAATTCAAATTTTTCAACATTTTCAGAATCAAATTCATTTCTTAATTGAAAGTCATCTATAACATGTAACCTCATGCCATCTTCAAGTGGGTAATAACCAAGCAATTGCTTATTGTCATCTAAAGCAGTTACTAGTTTGTTATCATTATTATAGGCTTCAATTCGCATTGTATGACAGCTACCACCTGTCATTAATTCTAGCTTTGCCTGGCAAAAACAAAAAGATTAAGTATGCTGATTTTGGGAAAAGTTGTTTTAATAAAAAATATATATTTCATAGTAATTTTATTATATTTCACTTGCAAGATTAAGCACTTTTCTCAGTTTTGTAAAAATACATATGTTTTGTATAGCTACTTAGTACTATAATAAAATATGTTGCAAATAAAACATTTAGAATCTGCAGACAAAGGACTGTCCAATGATTAGTGAAATTATATATGTATGTGGATTTTGGGTTGGGCAGGTAGTGCGAGGATAGATCTGAGCACCTGCTAGAGATAGGTACAATAAATAAAAAGCTGTGGATAAAATCCTAATATAAGTTTATAAAAAATAACATCAAATAATGAAATGAGAAAGTGATTTAACACCATATAACAAAATGACACAACTATATGAGTAAAAACATACATATCAGACAAAATTTATACAAACAGAAGATAATCACAGAACCAATCCATTTATATGACATTTTAATTGCAAAGTGCTAAGTCTGAAGAAGTCATATTCCAGAAAACGAGACTGACTGCAATAGTCTTTTACAGTTAATACCTTCATTTACTAATTTGTATAAGCAAACAAGAAGTGCCTTCTTTCTCTAAAACTCAAGGCCTTGTAGACTGCAAAGAACTCTTGTATCATGAAACAGAACTTTTTACTCTAAAACAGTCCACACGAATGAGTTATTGAGACAAGCAATTGGCTTAGTATCAGTGACATACTTAGTGTGTCCTTAATAAAGCCTAACAAACTAAAACCCCTTAGGACTAGGTTATCAATGTGCAAATTAAATGTCAACTTGAAGAGTTACTTTGTTTACAAAAAAGTGGAATTTACATTTAATAACATTAAGATGCTGATAATTAATTGTTGCGTCACTAACAAGTCTCTCATTGTCAGACTGCAGTTGATAAGAGTCAGAGGAAACTGGTGAAAATATTTTTATAACATTTATAAAAGACATTTAGACATTTTAAAACAAGGTACTATATCCTTTGGAAATTGAACCACATACGATGACTTGTTGACATCGATTAAATAAATATGCTGTAATTTTACTAGGAGAAGCTGATTGGCAGATACTGTGAAACGCCATAGATATGCCAGTGTAAATAACATCAATCTGTAGTGCAAATTCAACCGATCTTTTTAGGTTATTCTGAAATACTGCCAGATTTGTAGTCAAGAGTGACCATGGTATAAACCATATTGTCCCTTGGAAATAAAATGTTTGGTGATTCAAAAATTTCATTTTTTAAAATTGCCGTGAACCACTTTGGTATTTTTTAAATTTATTTTATTTATCAACAATACACATAACAGGACAAGTCCAAATAGTGTTAAATATAGCATCATTTTACATCCGAATCTAATTAATATAAAAATATAACTAAAGTTACAATAATGCTAAAACTAAAAATATAAGTTTTTTATTGGAGGGACATACCGAGGTTTAAAATTAATTTGAATTGGTGGATGGTATGTCAATATTTATAAGAAAAATTAGAAGATGAAATCAATGACAGCAAATCATCAGCAAATATTAAATCAAAAATTCTGTCCAAGTGATTGTTTAAGTAATTCATTTACAGTAGCTCAAGAAAACTCATTTTGAGGAGATAAGAGTTTCAGAAGCAAAAGATGGCAAAGAATTTGAAACCACAGTATCATAATCCCCTTTTATTATTATATCAGAAACTCAAACAGACCTAATGATTGTCAGACTTTCTTTTTCTTGTTACAGTAATATGTAATACTAAATATAATAGATTTTGCTAGATAACAATACATATACGTGTATCAATTTTTCAATTTTCTTGATCTCCCAATGATAATGATTTCTGCGAAATGTGGACTTATGACTGAAATGAAGTTCCGACCAAAGCGAGCACTTGGAATGTCATAATATTATTGATGTTCCAATGATGGGGATTTTAACCACAGCTTAAAAATAAATGGCTGATAAAACTGAAAGCATTAAAAGGTTTTACTGTTTTCTTTCAAATAGAATCTTAAAACATGTTACTAAATTATGCTTAAAACCTTAGTATAAATTCATATTCTTATACACCCCTAAAAACACTGATAAGGGCGTAAATACAAATAGGTATTAAGGAAAAATTGAAATTCTTTTTAGGCCATTATCTCATTCTTAACTCAATGAAAAACTAATTTAAATTAAGCACCCACCTTAAGATCCGATATGGTTATGTCTTTCGGAAACCGCTTTTCTCCAAATGATATATCATTTTTGGATGTTGATATTTGTAAATTGACAAAATCTGATGTTATTACTTTTATATCACCCATAGTTTTTGTTAGAAACTATCTAAAAATTTAAATACTAAAAATATTTTGTTGACAGTGACAGTGAGAACTGAGCAAGTACTATTCATTCGTTCATTGATTAATTATTAACTGAATTGATTGCATTTCCGAGAAATCCGATTTCCCATGATTCACAATAGAGATGTTTCAGGATTTCTTGGTCGACTGCACACTAGCTATGGATGCACGATACCACCGATATTCTAGGATATCGATACTTTTGCCCTGATACACGATATTTAGTGTCGATACTTTTAATGCGATATGTGCTATTTATCGACACATGACTATATCGATACTAGTCGGTATATCAAAGTTTATTGAATAAAAATTGCCGCACTGGACCGTCGGCATTAATGAAGGTTTAAATTTATTACAATTTTAAAAGAGGCCAAAAAATCTATATAATCCTAAAAATAATACGTCGGCGTCTCAGAAAACGTAACTTAACTTAACGAATTAAATTGTTTCAGATTTTTGACAGCCTCTTGCCCGTCATATGAATTTCCTATTAAGTTAATGGTTCATGGTTGAATAGATCATAAGTTGTGCTGTCTTTATTTATATTTCCTTATTAGAAAAAGAGATGTTTTTGTAAATGCCATACGTAAAATTAGTGCCTATTTTTTATAACATTAATAAGTAAAATATGCACTCAATTGACTCAATATGTGCGGTTAATACCGGACTTTGCTTAATGAGCACCATTCGGCAATTCGGTATTTATATCAAATACGTTTTTTTTGGTCCTATAGGCTTGTTCAAAGATGGCACTGTTGCATTATGACTTATACGGTGACTTATAGTACAGTGACTTAAGAAACTATTAAGAAATATTGTTTATTTGTTAAAAATGTATTACTAAATAATGTTATACTTACTTTAAAAATTAAAACTCAATTTCATTTTAAAAAACCAAACCGATTACCAGTCTATTATGTTTTTTGAGAAATCTATTATGAAAAAAAAATTGGGGTGGCAACTGTCAGTTATAAACGCCATACAAAAATAGTGGTCATTTAACAGAAAAATCACCGGAATTTTGCATTTTTTCCGGTTTCAGATTATTTTATAGACCGAACCGTTTTTTTCTGTGATTTTGATGCTAAAATCCCGTAGAAGTGTTTAGTGAACAGGTTTGATACATGGACTTGTGCTATCAAGAGATTATGGACTCAGTGTTACGCAGAAATTCCGGAAGCGGGAGCTCGAAATAGAAAATGAGAGATATTTATAAAACATCTATTTAAGTTTTTTTAATATATTATCTTGGGCTAAAAGAACAATTTAAGGACAAAACACACCTACATGACATTATAAAAAAGCCTGCTATCCACTGAAACCTAATTTAAAATTTGGAAATTTTTTACGTAAGGTCGAAAAACTGTAAGTAAGTTAGAAATAATAGTGGTATTTAGGAATGTGTAATATATTTTTTTGAAAATACCTTTAGTAATTTTTTAGAGCTCTTTCCCATCAATGTTTGTTTTTTTTCGGTATCTTGGTAATCTATCAATCGGGAAGCTGATCACTGATCCGAAGTCAAATCGGTTCGGCAACGTTTTGTTTTCGAGTTATTTGTTGTATGTAGTTTATTGTAAATTTATTTTTTCTAACGGATTTCCATTCTTTTTTTAGAAAATTGTCCGTATTAGGTTGGTGCCACTGCTTAGCTTTGCTCAGTACTTTGACAATAAAAATGAAGAATTAATTAAGCATTAACCGTACTTTCAGTTCTGATCACTTCAGTTCACAGTTTACACTGTTTTTATTACAAATTTATGTTTATTAAAGTTTATAGCACTTTGTAGTTGGAATTGCCACCTTGTTTAAAAATATTGTTTGAGGGAATGGCGAAAGTTACTAAAAACAAAATTGGGAACATGAAAAAGACAAAAGTTAAAGTTTTTACGAAGAAAAAGAAACCCCAAGCCGAAAACATCCTTATTGAAAATTTAAAAGCGCAGTATGACACTGTAAGTTGAACCGTTTTTTGTCGCTTTTAATTATCAAATAAATTAATTTTTAGATTGATACAACGAAAGTATCAAAATTCATTGACTTGCCAATTTGCCCCAAGACTGTTAAGGGATTAAAGGAGTCAAAATATTTAAAACTTACTGATATTCAAAAAGCAAGCATCCCTCCTGCATTACAAGGCAAGGATATACTAGGAGCTGCTCAGACGGGATCTGGTAAAACATTGGCATTTTTAATACCGATTATAGAAAGGTTATATTGTGAGCAGTGGACCAAATTAGATGGCATTGGTGCCCTTGTTATAACTCCAACTAGGGAACTTGCATTTCAAATTTTTGAGACATTAAGAAGAGTAGGAAAATATCATGACTTTTCAGCTGGATTAATTATTGGAGGAAAAGATTTAAACTTTGAAAGAAAACGCATGGATCAGTGCAACATTGTTATTTGTACTCCAGGTCGTTTGCTTCAACATATGGATGAAAATCCAATATTTGATTGTGTTAACATGAAAATTTTAGTACTTGATGAGGCTGATCGGTGTTTAGATATGGGTTTTAAAGAAACTATGAATGCTATTATTGCTAACTTACCACTGAGACGTCAGACTTTATTGTTTTCTGCTACCCAAACTAAGTCGGTCCAAGATCTAGCAAGGTAAATATTCATGTCTAAATTATTTTAAGCAGTAGGTAAGCAATGAACTAATTAATTGATAATAGCTTTGTTGGTGATATTTTTATTACTGTTTGTTTCACTAAGTCAAAATTTTAATCTTATATAAACAAATGGGGTGAAGGTAGGGGTACATTGACTGAAGCTTTTACTAACAGAATAATTTTTAAAGACACCAAGATTCAGCAATAGTTTTAATTTATATTGTGTGCAGTTAATCAATCATTAGAAAAATACTTTAAATAGGTATTATTACCTTTATCTAAGGACATAGAATTTTATTCTGCAAATTTCTTGATGTTTCCATCTGGAGTTCTATTGGGAATTTTAATTTCTATGTATATCCTGTAATGGTAGATATTAACTGTCACATGTTTTTTGCAACTATGTACTAACCTTAGTTATGATTTTTTTACATCAGTATAAATAAATATTACTTCAGTGAAAATGACAAATTGATTGTAAGTTCTCTGAAATAATTTCAGTACATTTTATGTTATAATTTTTTAGATTGAGTTTAAAAGATCCATCATATGTTAGTGTTAATGAAATGCAAACTCCAAAAGGATTGCAGCAAAGTTATGTTGTATGTGAACTTAAAGACAAACTAGCAATTATTTGGAATTTTATAAAAACTCATATTAAAAAGAAGATTATAATTTTTTTCTCAACATGCAAGCAAGTGAAATATTTTTATGAAATATTTTGCAAGTAAGTAAATTTTTAGCCTAAAAAAACAATATTTTGGCTATTTAATGATTAATTTTTAGGCTGAGACCTGGCTTAAGTCTTCTTCCACTTTATGGTACTTTACATCAACTAAGGCGCATGAAAATTTATGAAGAATTTTGTAAAAAAAAATCTGCTGTTTTATTTGCAACAGATTTAGCTGCTAGAGGTTTGGATTTCCCTGAAGTTCATTGGGTACTTCAAGCTGATTGTCCTGAAGATGTAGAAACATATATACATCGGTAATATAAAATGTTGTTTCAAGTTCTTTTTAGCATTATTAAAATGTATTTATTGATGCACTAACTTTATAGTAATACAGATGTTTGCTTTTGCTGGAAACAGTGATAATGCTGTTTTGCTGTAAATTTTGTCCTGTTTTTTTTTACACACATTCACTCTGAAAACTAGAATACGTAAAGTAATGAATTTTTATATACTACAATTTTAACCAAATCAATTTGTTTTTAAAAACTCTTTTCTGAATATTGCCAGTTTAAGGTTATCAAATGTGTCAAATGTACAGGGCTTTCACTAAAATTTAGATACATAGTTACAGCTTTAGTATAGATACAAAGAAAACTTTAAATACAAAAAATGTAGGATTATTCTTCTATTATATTTTAAGAATATCACAGATTTCCAAAAATTATTGACAATATTACTATACCCTATAAATGGGACTCCCTGTATATGGGATTTAATTAAGTGGGTGTTTTCAGGCTGATTATAAATATTCCAGGTTTAACACCTTCATATTTCAAGACAACCAAGAAAATGGACTAAAACCCTGCTATAAGATGCAATGCGTTAGAGAAAGAAAGAGAGGGGGAATATTGGGAATATTCTCTTCTAAATGCAGAATCAGTAGCCTCTTATGACACAGTTTTTCTTAATTTTCTCGGTTATCTTTAAAGATAAAGGCATCAAACCTGTTATATTTATAATTGATAAAAAGAGACTCTTTAATGATGTAATAATATACAGGGTATACATTTATATATTTTAACTTTTATTATACTTTTTAACAACTTATGTCTTTTTTATTTCCTGAAAGGTGTCCCACTAGCTAAGTTTTGTACACCGACTGCCAAATATGTGACTGTCTACTAACTGTCAACAAATTCTAAAAGTATTGAGTATGTTACTGATTCTTAATATTTGGAAAACTTCATAGTAGTGCAGATAAATACGAGTTGATACTCGAGTTGACATAATAAGACTAAAAATTAATATTTTAAAATTTTAACTTCAGATAAGAACTGTGTAACTTAGTTTTCTGACCATAGAGCTCAGCTGCTGTACTTGGAGCCTGGCAAGTCTGAATATGTCTTCAGTCCCTTAAGACGAAGTTTTTTGTCTGCTGAGAAATGAGAAGATGATTTGTGAAGTCTTGACAACTTAGAAAAATATTCTTATTTCTTTTCTCCCTTCAATACCCTTTTTGACATGGCATTTCCCTACCATGACAATAAGTATAGACCTAAATGTGCTTGAGAAATTATCAACTCTCATATAAAAATTAAACAACCAAAGAAAACCTTTCTTCAAAAACTTATCTTGGAGCACATGGAAATAACTAACGAATTTGAAATCGCCAATGCTTTCAACAGATTCTTTATTGAATCAGTAGTTGACCTTTCTAAGCTTGATTTTGATTAGCTGAGATAGAGCTGCTAGAAACATCCAAACTATTTTTCTCCCCCTTGTCTGAAGATGAGGTGCTTGAAATGCTTAAATCAGTGTCAAGTAAAGATAAAAAAAAACTATAGGTATTTTTATGATTTCTCTAAAACATTTGATACAATAAGCCACCAAATGTATATTCTAAATATGGAAAACTATGGCATAAGAGGGCCTGCCACTCTTGAATTGAAACTTATTTGCTAGAAAGAACTCAGGATATTAAGCTTGGTGATCCTGAGGGGGTATTGATGTCTGTCTGGGTGGAGGTTGTAACAGGGTGCCACAGGGCATTGTCTTAAGACTTGTCCTCTTTTTGTTATTCATAAATGATCTTTCTTTGTTTGCAAATGATACTCATGTTACACTGTTTGCAGATATTACTTCTACCATCATTGCTAGTAAAAACTATGAAGATCTTTGCTTCAACACTAACAAGTGTATTCTATGGTGTGCTAAAAATGGTCTCTGCCTAAATAGTTCTAAAATAATTTCTATGATGTTTACTTCGATTAGGGTGATTAGGTTAGCCTTTATATCCTGCAATGTGCATGTTACATCTTTAAGCATAAAAATCAGTATCTTAGATGGAGTGTCATTAAAACGTCAACTTAAAACGCTGCAAGACAGACCTGAGGTCTGCTCCCTCAAAATTTTTAATTACTCAGACTGGAAATTGAAGGCTATATTAGTTAAGAATCCTTTTTAAAATGAATTTTTAACTTTAGCTTTGCTTCTTTTAGTGATAATGAGGTATCTTAAGTCATTAAATGTTCATTTTTGCTCTGTGTTAATGCCAGTTGAGGCGTTATTTACATTCTTCTCTGGGGAACTGGTTTAATGTAGTTTTGTAGGTGTATTGTTGCACTATTTTATCTTATATTTTATTTTTTATATAACAGTTCCAATACATATTTCATATGTCAATGGAAATAAAAGATTTGTATTTTATTTGTATTTGTAAAAATATAACAAAAATGTATTAATGTCGGTGTCTGTGCATACCATTTAAAAGCACAAACTATGAATTTTTTCCACGAATGGGAAATTAAAATAATATATTAAAACGACACCAAAAACTAAAAAGTAACAAATAAAATTTGAGAAGATATATATAAATGTAAGATGAATTTTGGGCTACTATGTAAATTTATTAAATGAAAAAAGTGTGGTGTGCCAGTCATAAAACTGACTACAGATAAATAACAGTAAGATAATAACTTTATCTGAATTATTATTATTTATTTTTTTGTTGCTCTTCTATTTTTTGGCAATTTTAGTTACCCCCTACTAGCACACATGTCAAGTCACTGCATTATTTGTGTCTCAATAAATATTAAAAATATATTTTTTTTGAATTCCCTGTATCAGAAATCAAGAGTCTATGAAAAAACTGATTAATTTTTTCACTACTAGAATTTGGTATTGCAGTTATTTATGGAATACTCTGTATAACTAACAATTTTTTTGTTAGTTCTTATTAGTAAATAAGTCTGTATTAGCTCACAAATTAATTTTTAGGTAAATGTAGGTTTATAAGAAACTAATGATATCAATAATCATTGATAGCTACATGGGTATATGGATAACTGACAAATTGTAAAAAAATATATTTTATAACTATATTACACTTGATATTATATTTTTAAAATATCGATAAAACAATAAGTCCATATAGTCGTATTGTATTTCTCACAATATCCTAAAATACTTTTGTTGAATACTGTGCCATTATTATTATTGACATTTTTTTAATTATTTTAAATTATAAAAAAACTAACACAAATTAACAAAATCAAATAGACCAGTTTAGTAACTATGTTATAACATTTTATTTTCCTAGAATATTGCATTCAAAAAACATTAATTGATTTAGAAATGTACCATTTAAATGATGCTGTTAACAAGCAAGCTAACAACATTAGCTTCTTATGGGCAAGACTTTAAAAAGTACCCATGGCTGTCTACAGACTGCTGCCAATTGCTTGTGTCTGCCTACTGACTTGGCGACTCCCTATAAACTGCTAGTGACTGCTTAGACATTTGTACACCGATTGCCTTAGCCTATAACTAGGTGTCAAAAAAATAAATTAAAGACCTGTACTTGCTACGAAAACTTGTAAGCCATTATTGCCAAAATTTACATAAAACTAAAAAAATGGCAAACTTGTGTAATTAAAATTTTACATATAGTAGTAAACAAGAGATATTAATCAAATACCTTTCTTCTAATAGTGTAGGAAGGACAGCCAGATTTTATAAAGGTGGGGAAAGCCTTCTTCTGTTGATGCAAAGTGAACTGAAAATGGTTGAATATTTGGAGGAGAAAAAAATTCCTATTCAAAAAACTGAGTAAGTATGACACTTATTAGTCTACTGCAGAATATTAAATCATCAAAATTGTCAACTTTTCAGCATTAAGCCACTACAACTACCAAATCAGATTGAAAAAATTAAGCTGTTCTTGAGCAAAAATCCTGCATTAAAAGAAACTGCACAGAGAGCTGTGGGTCATTATGCCAAAGCGGTTTTCTTTATGAAGGACAAAGAATTATTTAATGTACGCGCTTTAGACTTAGAGGCATTTGCTGAAAGCTTAGGTTTGACAACAGCTATAAGGATAAGGTTTTTAGACAGAATGAATAAAAAGCAGCAAATGCTTACTGGAAAAAGTAGTAAAGTAGGAGATAAGCTTGACTTGGTGGCAAATAAAGTAAATCAGAATAACAAAAAATATTTTAATAATAGTACCGAAAATGAAAAAGGGGAGGGCAATAAAAAGGATGATGCAAAAGAAATAATTACGTAAGTAGCTTACCTACAATTGTCTGTAAATTACATATACAAAAATTAAATTCTTATATCACTTCTTTTTAATAGTTATTAAATTGTTATGAAGAACAGATTTCTTTATTAGGAAATATTTTAGGAAGCTAAAAAAACATGAAACAACAGAGTCTTCAGAAGATAGTGGAATTTTAGAATCAGAGGAAGAAGTGTCTAACATACCAAGTTTCAAGAGAACAAATTTACAACTTCAAGGAGTTCAGAAGCCTTTTGGAATGTCTGATAGTGACGATGATGATGATGCATTAAACATTATGAAAAAAGATCCGGTACCAGTTAGTGGTAGTCTGCCATTAGGTAGGTAATTACTTTTATACATTGTCATATTTATATCTTTACTATATATTGTTCCAAACTATCAATTTAAGTCTTTTCCTCTAGGAATTCAGAAGCCTTTTGGACCATCTGATTATGATGATGACAAATTGAACATTTTGAATAAAGCTCCAGGACCAGCTGCTGTTACATTGCCTAGAGGTAGGTATAATTTTTTTACAACCTCACTTTATGGAGATTATTGTCTAAGGTCCCTATACGCCTTTAATCCCATTGACATTTTTGTTAAAGAATTTATTTTTAATAGATATAACTATAATATAAATTGAATATAAGCTCTTCTGTTTATAATCTACTTCACATTTTGTTCTAGTAACTTATTCATAATAAAAAAGTAACCTATAACAAAGAAAAACTGTTCTGTTCACCTTCTGCCTGATGTGGCACTACTGGCACTTCATTTATCTATCTCAAAAACTCTAGTGTTAAAGTTACAGTACGATATAACTCTTTAACTGGTTGAAATAAAGGACAGGGCGACACTGCCGCACTGTCTACACAAACTATCAAATATTTTTAGGGCACAATGCAAAACCCATTACAAAAGCAGCAATGGTGAAAAAAATGCTTAAGAAGAATGTTCCATTGAACAAGAAAATCGTTTTTGACGATGAAGGAAGTGCTGTTGCACTAGGAAAGGAGAAGAAATCAGAATTAGCACGAGATTATGAAAATCAACTGGATGGTGGGATAGGTAAGACAGTGTAATATATTATGCTAATATATGTCAGATTTGTTACAAAGTAATTAAACATTTTAGATTAAGTAAAACTAAGTTAAAAAAATATTTGATTGAGTCTTCCAGAAATTATTTTAGGTTGTAGTAAACTTTATCAGAGTAGTAACACTTTACTTTTTTTTGCTTTAATATTTTTTCAGCTTAGCTACCTCCTTGCTTTGAATAGGTATTACATAGCTGTCCCTATGTTTATACACAATTTTATATATCTCTCGATTTTGTTTTTCTTTTTTTGGTAGACATGCTTCACATATTTTAGAATATTAAAGCAGTTGCTTTATTCTTGACCTCTTCTTATAACTGAAAGTGTCCTCAGTGGCATACATTTACTATGTACCGGTGTTTCATTATATTTTGACACCTACCTATAGGTTTTAGTAACAAAGATAAAGAAAAATTGTAAATACGAAAGTTTTAGGGTTTCTTCCGAACCTCTAGAATCCATTATAAAAGTTAAAAAACATCAAAGTCAATTTTTTTAAATGGAACACCCCATGTATTTTTAAAAATGTTTAAGGTATGATTATTTTTTATCCTGCTGTTTTGGAAATATTTTCATTTTGTTGCTTGTAAAATCTGAACTCTAGTTGTATTTGGGGAAATCTTAGGTAGACAAGTAAGGTAACTGGTAATTTTAAATGTGCTGACAACAGTGTTAAAAGATATTAAGTTGATAAGTAAATAATTAACAACATGGGCTATTTGGTGCAAAATAAATTAGACATTATTCGTGTATATTTTGGCTAGCAGAGTAAAACGTGAATATCTTCAACTGTTTCCTCAAAGAGCAACACCATCATTAAACACCCCCAAAAATATAAGACAATTTGAAGAACAGGAATACCTACATAGGAAGAAGAGAACATTTGT
Organism: Kuschelorhynchus macadamiae; assembly: GCA_030620095.1. Classification (NCBI taxonomy): domain Eukaryota; kingdom Metazoa; phylum Arthropoda; class Insecta; order Coleoptera; family Curculionidae; genus Kuschelorhynchus; species Kuschelorhynchus macadamiae. The sequence continues at coordinate 107,417 of JAUTXW010000906.1, read as the reverse complement.
TGAATACTAATAATTAGAAAACATTACTTTTCTCACAGAAAATCGCAAAATACTGGGGTTTTAGGGGAAATTCGAAGGAATCCTGACTTTCTGAAGAAAATTATTTGTACTAACCAAGCCAACCTCTGGGATATATTATAGGTGGAATATACTTTTCTACTCAAATTTAAAGCCATATAGATAAAAGGTAAATGGTCTCTTCGAGTGTGGTATGAAATTTTGACAAAAATTGTATAATTTATGTTGGAAACTTGAAACGAGAGAGAGATATTTAGAATTTATAAGAAACCAAATTGAAAACTTTTTAGAACAACACTCAGTAAGACAGTTTAATGATTTAATCAGCACCGCACAATGTTCAGCCAGTAGTCAAAACAAACAACAGTAATTTGATGTTAAAACACATTTAATCAAAGATTTAAAATAAGACAGTATTATGTGACAACACTACATTTCAAAAATGTGTGAATAAATTGCCTTTGATATGAGAAAATTCTTCACTTCATTTTTAAAGGCAGATTTCTAACCTCTTTAGGGATTTTATTAAAAAAGCTTAGAGCCCATTCTGGCATTTCTCCAACCTGAAACATGGAATTTTTAAGTTATCTTTATTACAGGTTTGATAAAGGTGGATATCACTGTTAGTAAAACATGTATTAATATTTTCCTTGGTGTAGAGAAGGGCCTCTCATCTATAATTAATATACAAGGAAAAGTTTAAATTTGGTGATTGATGAAAGCCTGTCGGCAACCAGCCCATATATTTTAACCCTATCACGATCCCATAGCTCTGTATTGTAGGGCAAATACTCTTTTTGCCTTTGCAGCCTATCCCCAAACTAGTGACAGCATAGGAAAGTTAGATTTTGCAAAGAAGATCCAGGCCAGCCTGGCACCCACAGAATCAACAGTTTGCTATGTATCTAGATCCGTAATGTAATTTCGCAAAGTAAAAACCATACAATGTGTTGTCATGCATTCAAAATAAGGTTGTTTCTTGTAAACCACTCCACTGTGCCTTACCCGTCACCTATCCATTCTCATCATATTTTTTTGTTTTAAGGGTTATGGTTGTGTCCTAAAATTATAAAAATCTGAAATCACCCCAGGAGTGAAGTATCCTTATTTCTATAATTTTTGAAATATTTTATAAAAAAGGTTATTTGGAAAGGATTAAAGTTTTTAAATTCCTTTTGTTTATTTTAGATTACCTGTATCAATCAATCAAATATTGATTAGTGTCATTGTACAATTTATTGTTCACTTACACAAGTCAATAATTAAATAATAACAATTACAAATAATCTTCATCTTAGCATTATTCATAATACAAAATAGAGAATCAGTAAAACCTCTTCACACCAGAAACCTAAAATAACCTATGAAACTACAAAAAGTAATTATCAAATAGAAGTAATTTAGGTACAATAAAATGATATAATAGGTATAAATAATCAGGTAACCAATAGTAATATAAGACATTAAAAATAAAATCAAATACAGGCATATATACAAATATAAAAATTTCTAGCCAAAGTAACAAACTGTTGGCGGTATGACAAATATGACTTTATTAAAGATATGCTTGAATCACTAAAATTATATTTTTTAAATAATATGATGTGTGAGACGCAGTCAAATGCTTTAGTTAAATCCTATAGCATTGCTGTACAAAACTGTTTTTGCTCAAAGGCTTTTACTACAGTTGTGGTTAAATTATTAATGGCAAGAGAAGTTGATTTTTTCTTTCTAAAGCCAAATTGACATTTGTTAAAAAAAGTTAATAACTATCAAAATAATCATTTATTTGATTCTTTAATATGGTTTCAAAAATTTTACTAAAATGTTTCATTAACTATTAAAATGGGTAGTTTACTCAGGGTAATTTTACATTTTTGGTCAACCTGTATAACTAATTTAAATTCCAATAATATTTTCTGAAGTTTCAGAGCACGCAAACTGTGCTTATTGAAATACTTTGAATAACTATAAAAATAAGGGTACTTTACTCTTGGGGCCATTTTAGATATTTATAATTTTTGGACGACTTATATAACTAAGACAATTTCCAACGTTAGTTTCCAGAGATTCAAGGCAAGCAAACTGTGCTTTATGAAATATTTTCATTCACTATAAAGTACCCTTACTTTACACTTGGGGGCCATTTTAGATTTTTATAATTTTTGGACGACCTGTATAACTAAGTTAGATTCCAACATTAGTTTTCGAAGTTTCGAGACAAGCAAAACTTATTATCAAGAATGGAGTTTTCTTCTAACGTTTAAAATAATAACGTTTACAGGCAAAACTATATATTAAAAACAGGTGAGGATCTAAAATTGAACCCTGAACCCTTAACTCCATATTCTCTGAATAGATATTTTGCACTTTCATCATCTGAGATAAAGTATCTAGATAGGATTTAATGACTTTTAAGCAGTTTTCATAAAATTGTATCATTTTTATCTTTATCGTTTTTATCACCTCTATTTTTATAAATTGATACGACCAAGGCACATTTGCGAAACCTTCGAATACTTCAACAAAAGTTTTATTTAAAAAATTAATTTATGACATTTTGTAACTGCTTTACGATAGTTGTTTGTTTTCTTTCATAATGACGCTTCAGAAGAAACTCTAAAGTTTTTATATTTACACTTTTTTTTCTATCTATTCTATAAAATCTGCTGTGGGTCTCAAAATATAATGAAACATCCTGCAAAGCATGGTCATTGTAATTTGTCTACATTTCCCTATACACATCCGCTATAAGTTTCTTATTTTCGAGTTATCAAAGTGTTCCAAGCCAGAAAACAAATTCTATGGCTAGTGACCAACTTTTATATAAAATTGAAGAAAAAAAAAATCTCATCTCTCAAAGATATAAGTATAACTTCTCTTTTTTTAAATGAGACACCTTGTAATTGTTATTTTCAATAGATAGGTCTCTTTTAAAAATATGCCAGAAAATGGAGAGGATCTTCGCCATAAGAAAAAAGTAAAGTATATTCTTCACAGTTGACACTTTTTAACGTTAGAAAAATAAAGTAACTATTCATACAATTAGTTTTTTGGACATTTTAATATTTGCAAAAACAAAGTTATACCAGATTAAAGTGAAGAAAAGTTAAAATGACCATGCTCTACGGGGGTAAATGCTCTCCCATTAACGTTCGTATTTTTATAGATATTAAAAAAATGTTAAATACAAAAGTTTCTACACACTGAACATTTTTGTTTAGTGTAGTTTAGTTTTTTCTGAAATCAACATCACTCTTGGGTTATTTTTAACATCCTGTTGTTGATTATAAATAATTTAGTTTTTAATATTATAACATACTTTCTACCTTCACTTCTACCTAGAATCTTCCGAATAATTTTTATTTTTGAATAGTGTATGATGTGGGTCCCAGAATATTTTGCCTATTTTGCACTGAACTGTATTCGGTATCGGGTCTAATATTCAAATATACAGTTTGTCCGGATGATCTGGTCAGATCCTTAGATTTTAAATTAAAAATGTTTTTTTTTTTATAATAAGCATATGAAACGTACACCAGTAATGTTCTCAATAATAAATAACTACATGTAAAAAACATGCAGATTATGGTGCAGACAAATCAGCTTCTTTCATTGCTTGTAGATAGTCTATATTGTTTAGCATTTCGCTATGTACACGACTTAGGCGTAGATTAAACTTTTTCTGCTTGGAAATACATTTCCAGATCCTATCAAAGAAATCCATATAGAATTACATTGTTACTGCTTACTAAAAAAACAATAGTTTTGAAATATTTGAAAACAAAAACAATGAATGAGCTTTAAAGTTCATATTCGATTACCAATAATATGCTTACTGACTTGCAAATTAAGCAATTTCTAAGAATGAAGTTCTTATTAAAGGAAATAACATTACATTTTTTTTTGTTTTTAAGATCAGAACTATAAAATGGCTTTAAAAGAAGAGGATAAATTTGATAGGCAAAGGTTCCAAGAAAAAGTCAAAGCCAAACATAAAGAAGAAAAACGAAAACTGAAAGCGGAAAAGAAAAAAGAACAAGAAGGGGAAAAAGACGAATTTGGTGAAAGTGAAGATGATGAAGGTAATGTCAATATACTTTCTTTCATTGGATAATTTTTGCTCTTTTCAATATAAGTTTTCAAATAAGTTTAAAAATACATCAATACAATTCTGCACTCAGATGGCAAAACATATGGTCTATTTTTCTATAAATGAATTTATATTGAAAAAAAAACGACATTCTTTAGAAAAAGGTTTTGATGAACTACTTAAACTTATTTAAACATATCTTTTTGATTTATTCTTTGATACAAAATTACATTTTAATAATTATCTTAAGTATATAATATTATAATTTCATATCTAATGTACATTGTATATGTAAAGCCTTTATCCATTTAAGATACACTGAATTAACTAAACATATTGTAACAATAAAAAGAACAGTTGTACACCACATAATCACAAAAAAACATCCCTGTGCTGTATAATAATGAGCCCAGATTGCACGGGATATCAATTCAGTAGATAGCCTAAGGGGAAGTTATACAAATATAGGATCTTAAGTAGAGGTACGTTCAAAGTATTAACTAATATACAAACCCAGAGAATATCACGTATTCTCCCAATAATCAATTTCACCACATGAATATAGTTTTGAGCCTCTTTTTGAAGGACAATAAGTTTATTGTTTTTACATTTAAACTGCTGGAAAGAGCAAACGGAACAAACAAATTTTTAGGTAAAATTTAAATTTCAGTATTTTTGAAACTAGACGATATCTAAAAATTCGTTTGTGTCCTTTGCTCTGTCCAGCAGTGTATTTACTTTTAATATGAGGAGGAAGTTTAAAATAAGAGATGATCTTTATATTATAGTTCTTTAAGCAAAGTCAACCTTTAAATGCATTTCGTTACCACTTCTTGTTTTGTTTCCCTTACTTAATTTTAGTAAAGTATCTGCATACATATCTCAGTGTCAACAAATAGTTGGTATGAGGGATGGTGCCTAGATACTAGACTGATTACTATTACTAAAAACTTTTGCATCATGACCAATGGAGAAGTATTCACTGCATAAGTACCACCCCAGAGAGCTATTGTTTAAAACTAATTTTTGGAATATCAATGTTAAAAATTTCTCTGCTGCGAAAATGGGTCATATCAGATTTTGCCATCTGACTACAGAATTAATAAATCAAGAAGCTTACAGACTGTTTAAAATTTTATGGTATAGGTCCTGATCTATCATGGCTGCCAGATCCAGACAAAATCTATGGTGAAAAAAGTAATGACAGTGATGAGGACAATCTTGAAAGCAGAATACCTAAACCACTTGGTTTAGATGATGAAAGTACAATTAAGAAAAATAAAAAACATAAAAAGTAAGTACATTTATTTATACTGGTCATATATGCCTGTAATAGCAATTGACCGGAGATCGCAAAATATGTTTCCTTGAAATATATCATTATAATCCCTATATTATGATAATATAACTTTGGTAAAACAAGACTAAAACAAACATTAATTTCTAAACAATCTTACTTTAAGAGAAAAAATTCTGTATCGGTGGCCGTATTCTCGAGCGGTGACTCTAAAATAGTTGATTGAGCAGTTAGTATTCTTGAGCCTTTGTGTTTGTTGTGTATACAAGAAAATCACGAATGTTCACAGCGAGCGGAATTTTGTAAGCGCATTTGATTTTCTAACTTGAAATTATTATTTAGGTGTTTATTAAATAATTATTCCAAGTATATGAAATATTATTAATTTAACTTGTCGAAAATTCAGAGAATAGAGCAGTACGCCGGCACAGGCAAAGCGGTGCGCCGTTTAACGTTTTAAATGATAAAGAGCTACATCTAGAATGAATTTTGCAGTGTCATTTATCACTCCCACTTTTCATTGTATGTTATTTAATCAGCGAGGGATTGTCGAGAATAGCATTTTAAAAAAGTATCTGCAGACCATTCGCATCAAGTTTGCATATGTACGTTGCGATCGAGAAGAAGGCTCCAGTGTGGGTCATATTGTTCATAATATGGCAAAACTTTTTTATTATAGATTCCTCAGAAAATTTTATTCTTGATAAAAGTTGGTGAAGATAGAATCATTTTGACAGTATTAAACTTTAGGTCACGTATACAGGGTGTTAAAATAAAGAATTCGACATGAGCAGGTAAAAAAATAAGGCTAGATGATAAAATAGCGAAACATTTTATTTGGAAAAACTACCTACAATTTAATTTAAAGGTAGAAACCTTAATTCCAAGAAATAGGGAATACCACCATCCCATACCTTTTAAGCAATATAATGCAGGTTTTACTATTAAAATAATTTTTAAAGCGAATATTCATTGTTTAACCGAAAAATAATTTATAATGTTTTATATATTTATTAATATGTTATAATAGTTATCGCTTAGCACATGGAACTGTAATGTCTCAGTGACCTGTATCTAAGATGCTTCAGGTGTTTTCAATAATTTTATTCTATTGTCGGATTTTAGAAGAAAAATTATTGATTGTTTGTATAAAATCCTTATAAAATTTTAAAGCACAAATTAGGATATTAATTTATTAATAGAATGTAGTCAATTTGTGTTAATACTTTGGTGAAGAATTGAATGGAAAGTAAGATATTGTTTCTTATAAAATCTAAATAAAATTAAATATAAAAATAAAATACCTGAAAACAGTAGAGCATTAGATACAGAACATTGCAACAGTTTGTGAAAGATCATTCTTATTTAATTTTAATTCTAATAAAACATTTAAAATTATTTTACAGATAAACGAGTATTAGCTATTTAGAACTATTTTAATAACAAAACCTGCATTATATTACTTTATAGGTCGGAAAATGCGGTATTTTCTCTAAATTCAATTTTAAACACTCCAAATAAAAGTTTTCTTATTTTGTTATCTAACCCCTTTTTTACTTGGTCATGTCGGATTTTTATTCTTTTCTCAATTTCCTGTTTATTGATTTTTTCCTTCTTTTATTTTATTTGTATGTAATTGTTTAACATTTTATTATTTTGAACTTGAAGCAGAAGTGTGTTAGACACTGTCAAAACATTCATCCATCAACCTTTCAGAGAAATAAAAAATAAAGTAGTTCTGCTTCAGTTCAAAATGATAGGATGTTACAACAGTTAATGAAAGATAAAAAAAGCAAAAAAGTCTGTACCTTAATACTTTAAGAAACATGTTTATTTGCTTCATTTGGATATTACCTTTTAGAACTAAAAAGAGAAAGCATAAAGATACAGACGATATAGAGAAACTTCCAAAGAAAACGAAGAAACAAAAAATAGAACATCTTAGTGCAGATCTTGATGTAAATGAAACCGAAGAATTAGCATTACTGTTACTTAAGGGTAAGAGATAAGCATTAATATATTTGTAACAAAATATTTTTATTCAAACAATATAATGTACACTTTACAAATTACCTGGTTTTATTCTTAAAAATCATTAAAATATAATTAGAATCGAGAACTAATCGACAGAAGGAGAAATTAAGTCTAAGAGAGAAGAACTAAAATGAAAGTTTCAAGTTAATGGCTATTACAAAACTGCTTTTGTAAGAGAGTGCTTTCTGGAGGCCAGGTTTAAGTTTTACTTAGTGTGTAAATGTTTGAAATAGTGTTCCATGCCTGTAAATAAATAAATCTAATTGAATTAAACCAAAATTGTCAGTTTTTTAGCTAACCCCCTAAAAGAAGAAATATTGAAGTGGTATTTTGTTTAAAGACGGTTTTTAGATTCAGTAGTAGGAAACATAATTAATTAAAAATACAGGATTTAAAAAAAAATCGGCAAGATAAACCTTGCACACCCTTCATTGAAAACAGGTTGAATATTTTACTGTTAATCACAAGATAAATTTAAGTACATCCTAACCAATAACATTTTGTCATGACCAAAAATCCCATCTTAAGTCATCACTAGTGCAATCTGACTGAATGTAAAAAGTCTAGATACTTATTTCAATTATTTTTTGAGATGGTATAGTCACATCTGTACTGTTCTTAAAATCCCAAGGAAATTAAGCTTCATTTCTCAATTGATTTTTGGACGATTCGCCGTCTACGTCATGTGCGGTTGCTGGATCAGTCCATTCCCTTGGATTTCTCAGAACCTGCAGCAAAGCTTCTTCAGGAGAATCCTTTGTAGGTATATTCATGTATTCCCATTTCTGCAATACAATTAAATTCACTAAAAATCCACACAAAAAAGGTTTTGATTGAATCAAGGTTAAGGTATAAAAATGAGTTTTTTTCATATTTAAATATTTGTTCACTCTGCAATATTTTGGCAGATGTTGACAGAAAACTGAAAAAAACAGTCAAATACCTACAATTTAAAAGAAAACTGTCCTGTTTTCTAATTTTCCTGAGATCCGAGTTAAAAAACTGCTCTAGTAACCAGAGCCAATACGAAACTGCTAATTAACAGTTATTGGAAATCTATTTTCATAGATTAAATTTAGTAAAAAAATTAAAATAATTTTTCAGTCACGAAAATTCTTAAATTTTATGTGGTCTATGACAGAATGCAAAGATCGTTCTGTTCACTAAAAGGAGAAGAATCGAGGAGTTTTAAGGGCTGATGTATGCAAAAATTTGGGGTTCAAAATTTAAATATTTTGGTTTAACACTAAACCATAAGTTAATTTAGAGGATGCCTAGGAGCCATGTACCTCCCAAACTTATAAAAAGCAAAACAAATGTAATAAACAATTCTGTAATATATCACTTTTTTAATTTGTACAAATGTAACAAAGGTGGAATTATTTTTTTTATTAAGCTGATTTTTAAATATTGCAGCGCCAAGTAAGCTGGCAGCATAGCGCGAATGACATCAGAAACAGTAAAGTTTTGGTACCTCGAAATTCAGTATTGTGTCAACTCGTCAACAAAAATTAAACTTCAACAAAAATTTAACCTTAAGTTTAATTTTTTGGTTAAGCCAGTAAATTAAATGAGTTTCGAAAAAATTTAAAGTAAAAGCTGAGCAACATCATACACAACTAGGTGATACTTTTTTAATTTATTTTTTTATTCCCAACCAACTGTTTTATTTTTAAGTTTATTACAGGGAAAGTAAACTAATATTAAATTAATTATAAATGCACATAATATGTTACATATAACAAAGAAATAAATAAACAAATTAACCGATTTTAAAAAAGAGTAAAGTAAAACATGAAATTAATTATTAAAAATATGCTATTTTTCTAGAAAATATTCCTTCGCTTCTTTTTTAAAATATTTCTAATACTTCTTAATGAACTTGTTAAAAATACCATTATGAAAAAAAAATGTTTGTTCTGATGTGTAAATTGTTACATTGCCTAGTATTATGACTAGGAATTTCAGTAGATTTATTAAATGTTATATTTGAATGTTTTCCCATATAATTCTAGAATCAATTAAAATACCCGTTTGGAACCTATATAAATGTTGAACAGAACTAGCACTTACTTGATACAAATCCATTTTAACAAATGAACGAAAACCCTTGTTTAAAATTTCTACTTAATTTATTTTACAAAGAACACATGACAATTGTTTCACCAACGTTTACTTAGTAATATATAAATGTTCAATGTACAAATAGTTATTAGGTGTATAAAGATTTTTGTATGTTCCAAAAATGGCAATCGGTGAATACATTTTATTACTTTATTCTGTAATATTTTGAGTGGTTTAAGTATCGAAGAATAAGCCGAACCTCATACTGATGGTATTGCAATATAACTTTTTGGTTAAGCTGAATTTTTACCCATGTGTCATTTTTCAATAAAAATATCAAAGACTTGCTTTTTAAACACCATATTTTTCTTATCGATTAGTTTTTATAAAACAAAAATAAAAGAAAAGGATTAAACATGAAATATGTTAAAAGATTAAATTACCAAAAAGAACTTTCCTAGATAAAGACAGGCTTTTCATGTCAAAATCTAAAACTTCAAGAATTTGTTTGGGGGTTATTATTGCTATTTTATATTGTTCGTATTTGTATTTTTATATACTTTTGTGCAGTTTAATCTTCAAAATCAGTCCTTTTAGGAAGTTGCTTTTGCTGCTGGTAAGTAGTGCTATATGTTAATAGTAATTTAATTTATAATTATTATTTATATTATATTTATGCCCATAATGAAGGTGGGCTTGAAGTAAATATAATTTTCATTGAGTTCCACTCTATCCAGAAGTCAGTTTTACCATTATTTGTGTATGATCAAAACTTCGTAACCTCAAAATAACAAAAACACTAATTGCGGTTCTTGGCGTTACCTACTTTGAATTTGAAGTAGTGCGTTGAATTTCCGATGTTATGAGGATACGAACACTATCGAAGGTGCTTTTTGTCCAGATATGTTTTTTGGTTAATACTTGGTAAATTTGACAGTACAAGTGATACAACCTCTTTATTAAGCTACAGTTTGTAATCTTATTGATGTATACCGTTGCATTTGTAAGGATTACGATTTTTTATTGGTATTCAAGGCAAAGAATATTTGTTACTGATAATATATTATGAAGTACTTGTTTAGAAATACACTATAAAACCTAGGCTTTATGTTAAAAAAGAAGAGATGGGATTGTCGGGTAAAAGCGTAAAACCGATTTATAAACGAATTTAACCAGCAGGCCGGAGGCCGTGCGCCGAGGAGTGGCAAATCTGGTCCTTAAACTCCTCGGATAGATCCCAACTATACTGAATAAAATACAAGGTATCATTTAGGGCGTCTTTTATTTTCCATTTATTGGATAATCTATTCGGAGTGTATTCGGTCTTTGCTTTTATCCACTAAAACTTGAAAAATGGGAGCAAGGATACCAATATCTTCAAACAAGTTTACATATTCACATGCAAGTAGACATTGTAATTAAGATTAAGAAGTCAATGGCAGCTTTTTGGCAGTTCATGTGTACTGTTGGTGAGCCTAAACCTAGCATAATCCGATAGATCTACAATGGCCAGCGGCGGTGAAGAAAAGCAAACTACGCTAATGACTGGTGAAGGTTAAAAGTAAACAGCTGTGGCACTTCCTAACACTCTCCAGATTTTTGGAAAAAGGTAAGCAATGAAGGCCTACAGTTGAATGCGGCTGTTCATTCTGTACACAGTTTATCCACTGGACAAATTACGGCATTTACTCCTGATTGATTTAGATGTTTTAAATGGTCATCCTAATATTGGCAGAAATGAAGTAAATATATATGTTGAGATATTATAAACAATAGTAAATTTACGTCTGTTTTGCATATTAGGTATTGTAAGTAATGCATATTACACATTATTTAAAAACGTAATATATCAACTAGCCCATATTCAGTGTAGACTATATATATTTTAAAATTTGAATACTTTTGTCACCAGCGGCATAGCTAGATTTACCGCAAGTCCTCACTTCTGACTATTGACGTGCGTCTTTATAGCTGGCTGAGATAAACACGGCGAATAAAAAAAAAGATTCTCAGTTCTTTTTTACACATTACACCTTCATGAAATAATCCGACTATATTTAAAGAAATTGGAGGTTGGCAATTCAAATTTAACTAGAAGTACTTGGAACTGCTGTATTTTAAATGAAAGTGTCAGTTTTTGTTATACATTTTGAGTCAGAAGAAGTTATAGTCATTTATAACAGATTTTATCTTGTTGACATAATTGAAGTTCATAATGCAGTACTTTTTGACCATGAAGCTGTTCTCGTTAAGTTTGAATTACCTATATTAAGTATTAAAACAAGTCCTAAAACTAAGGAAGGATTTATTACAAAAAAAACTTTTTCGACGCCATTGTGAGGGCATTGTATGGGATCCCCCTATGGGTGGCAATTCACTGGTTCATTTTCATACCCTCTTAACTAACGCCTGCATTTCCAGTAATAAAATTAAAAAAGAAAACCAAAAAACAGTGGCTTACAAGGGCCGTTAGAATTTCAGCACGAAATATGCGTTTTTCTTGGACAACTTTTTCTTTATGTCATATTTTGACAAGTACAGGACCATCTATAGAAGAGTTGTGAAGGCGGCTAAACAAATGTATTATAGGCAAAGACTGACAAATTCTGCAAATGTCACTAGGGAGGCATGGTCAATTATCAATGACTTTCGTCCTAAAAATAGTAATAAGTTACATCAAATCAATGCACCTACTTCCCCTAATGAATTAAACAATTATTATTGTTCCATTAGTAAAACTTTGTCTGACAAGATCTATTCTAATGGTGACCCCAGTATCTTTCAGGAATGCTGGTGCCTGAAACTTTTTTCTTCATCCCACTGATATTATTTATGAATTAAAATCTATTTTATCAAACCTCAAAAACAAAAATTCATCTGGTTGGAATAAAATATCAGTAACAATATTTCGTGAATTAAGTGACACGGCTTTGAATGCATTGTCTGTTGCTATAAATGATTCTTTTGGTGAAGGGCAATTTCCTGAGTTTCTCAAAACGGCTATGGTTATCCGATTACATAAAGAGGGTGAAGATTGTTCTCCGTCTAATTTTAGACCTATAGCTCTCTTGCCCTAATAATCGAAAAGTTAGTTAAGAAGAGGATTATTTTCTTCATTCTTAGTTACAACATACCGAACTGTAGGGAATCTGGCTTTCAGAGTGGTAAAAACACGGGTGATGCTAGCCTTGCGTTCTTGGAGCACTTATATGTTAATCTTAATGAAGGCGGGGTAGCTGCGGCGGTCTTGTGACTTGACGAAGGCATTCGACTGCGTCAATCACGGAATACTGCTTCAGAAACTTCAGACTTATGGCTTTCGGGGTACGACTTTGAACTGGTTTTGGTCATATTGGTCTCACAGAGAGTCGCTTTCGCTGGGGCAATGTCCGATGCATGTATGGTCGATTATGGTGTGTCTCAAGGATCTGTCCTCAGCCCAATCTTATTCTTATTGTATATTAATGACTTAAAAACTGTAAAAATCAGAGGACAGATCGCCCTTTTTGCTGACAACATAACTATTTTGTGGCACAGTACTGATTCAAATCAATTAAATTTAGCCATGAATGAAGACTTGGACAAGATTAAGGCTTGGTTTGATAATAATCTACTGACATTCAACGCCACAAAGACCAACATTCTAACATTTAAATGCAGCTTGAATGATGTGATCCTTAACTCTAAAACTGTTAATAGCGTAACTTGCGTAAAGTTTCTGGGCATTTACTTAGATAATAAACTTAATTTTGGCTCTCATATTGAAAAATTATCATCTGGTTGCCACGCTTTGAGATCAATTTCTAGAGGATTGGAACTAACGGCAGTAAAAATAGCGTATTATGCCTTAGTAGAATCCCACCTGAGATATGGACTTCCTTTCTGGGGCAGTTGTAGTGCATAGTTACTAAACTCTCTTTTTGTGCTACAAAAGAGGGCTATTCATTTTATGTATCGCATGAGAATTCAAGAGTCATGCAAACAACTCTTTTTGAGAGAAAAAATTATGACTCTTCCATGTTTGTTTATTTTAGAATGTGTTTGTCTCGTGTTTAAAAAGTACAGGTCTTTGATTACCGAACGCCCTTGTTATCTGAGACAGACTCAGAATATTCCTCTACCTATACCTGCTATATCACAAATAAAAAAATCTCTTATTCATAATGCAAAAAAATGTTTAACCATCTGCCTAATAATATAAAATCTATCAATAACTTCATCAAATCAAGAATTTATTAGTAGGGCAGGCTTTCTATAGGATCGAGGAGTATTTTGACGCTTGACCATACTATAAATTAATAATTTTCGTATTCCTTTATGTTATTTTTTTGTATTTTTTTTACTTTATTTTAATTTTATAAGTTGACATACATAAGCTCTGGAGAGGGATGATGCCTGAATGGCCTAGTATAATTTAGCTTTAATAAAATCATTTGTATATATTCCTATTTAGACTACATTGACTACTGTATTGTGACTTTACTTTACTTGTTTTAATATGTGTATGTTGTACTTCATTTGGTTCTACTTAAAGGCTTGGTCGGTAAAAACCTGCAATTTCTTCTAACCATATACAACAAGCATCTTTGAATTTGAATTTTGTAATTGCTTTTTTGTTTTTTAAGTATATAGTTTTTGTTTCCATTATTTTAATTATTTCTATTGGTCTCCATTATTTACTTTTTTTCGGAAAATGTATTACTTATTAACTAAGTTTGTATTTTGCTTGCACTCACGTATCCTATTTTATTTTAGTCTCTGTTTGGTAGCAGAAATTTTATTGAAACTCCCCCTTTTTTAATGTAAAATTTTTTTTTAGCTTTGTCAATGAATTAAAACTTCTGACCATAAAGCATGTTTTGAAGTTTAATGATTTGCAGTTTTTCTGCACACCAACGTATAACAATAATACATGGAAGGTTAAATAATCTGACAAATTTAAAGAACACCCAGAACTTTCTTTTTTGACAAACCAATTTCTCCGGTAGCTAGCTTACTATTCTAATTCGGTCATATTCTCTAATTCAGTTTCGATCTCTTTTAACCGAATTTAGGTCAAAATCGTATCTGGCGGTTTTCAGACTCAAGATGGCGGTGTTCATGTGACGACGAGTTTTAATTTGACTCGGGATAAAAAAATGTTTTCTGAATATCCATTGATTGTTTATAAAAATTCAATGTCCTATAATCAACATCGGCAATTGAGGGTTTTGCAGTGACTGAAAATATAGACTTTTCAATCCAAAACAAAAACGGTGACTACCACCAAGAAAAGAATGACAAGAGAGAGACAACTGGTTTTCAAAAACATTACAAAATCTAGAAGAAAATGCCATAATTGTGATAATGCTACGTATCATTCGGCAAAAATAAAAAAATCCCACTAGTGCCGTATGTAGGACTGAAACTGGCTTCATTAACAAAAACATCGATTTTTAAAGAATCATTTGTAAAATCGGAACTTTCAGCTATTCGTTGTAAATGATCAACTACAAATATATTAACGTCGAAATAGCTAGTCAAAATAAGTTCATTTGCGGTGAACCCTATAGAGATTGTGAGGTGAAAATAAAAAAATTCGTTGCAGAACGACAACACTATTTCTAAATTTGTTGAGGTAAATAATATGTGCTATAAACCATAGTCATTGGCTATAAAATATTAAGATATTTTGGCCAACTGTAGAAAGGTGTTTCTGACTCAAGGTCTTTATCAGTAAGTCAACTAGTTGAGAGACGAGTACAACTAGCGCCTCTCAACATTAATGTGATTTTATATATTTGTTTTGATAATATGCATCTCGATTTTAAATATAATATAGATGGGGCATATTAATTAATATAAATAAGAAGTCAATTCCTATGAAGAATACAAAACCAATTATAACTATAAATAAAACTATATGCAATTAATAAATTTCAAGTTCCGAGTGACTGCTTTATCTTAAAACTCAGAAAAGCAAACCTTAATTTGTATCAAATTTTAATTAAGATTGTATTTAAGATAAATGGCTAATAAACCTGAGAAATCCCCCGTGGCTAATCAACTGTGCCGGTTCTGCCACCGGCATATGAATACTAATTTCCCTTGTTATTATATCTGAAAAGTTAGAATCATAAATTCAAATGTATATTTTAATATTCAAACAGTTTTTGCATTAATTTAAAAGTTGACATGTAGTATTCTAATAATATGCATATTAATGTAAAGTTGCTAAAGCAAAGATTGTGTGAAAGATTACTTCCATATATTGAAATTTTCTTCAGTGCATGTAGTAACTGTCCCTGTTCTTACATACACTTTCAATTATACGAGGTAATCTTAAAATTGCTCATTATACAATTCTGATTTAAATTGGCGATATTTTAATATGAGATTTGGTACATAGAAAACACAGCATAAGATCAAGCATGTTGATTAAACTGTCTATGATTTTTTTAAATACACAACAATAAGTAAAACACAAAAGATAATTGAAATTTATCAATTCTCTTAGCTCCTTATAGACACATAATTATTTCACTTTTTTTTATTAGAAACTTATAGAACAGAACCTTTTGCACATAGTTCTTATTTATTGTTTTCGAATTATATGTAATTTTATTAGCGAAAAATATTGAAAGAGTGAATTTTTAAAATTGAACTGACAATTAAAAAACTTATCCGAGAGTTTTTTAATTTGTATCAAAAAATGTGAACTTTGAAATTTAGTTATAGGTTGACATTTTTTTTGGGTTTTTTGTCAACTTTAGAAGGATCCGCCACTAGCCTTTCTCCACGGTCTCAGTTTAAGGCACAAATCACCTTTCTGAGATCCTGGGCTCGGCCGATTTAATCTAAGAAAGAGAAAATATAAAATGCTTAGCAAGTTCAAAACTGAAATTATATGATTTCAGTTTAGACGACAAGTCTAAGCCTAAAATGGGGATTTTAACTAAATCCTTATACAAAAATTATGAAGTTTTGTCAGTTTCTGACATCTGACAACCGTGTTAACCTTTTTGGATATTTTAGTATTTTTATGAGTACCAATACTTTTTTATAATTTGTAAGTTCTCAGTAACAGACTAGTTAATTTTTAGATGTCTTTGGTTATTTAAAAAAGGTAGCCAACTATTAGAAAAATTTACTGAACATGAACGCAAATTATCTTTATTTAATATTATTAATTCACTTTTTACATTTTCTTTTAGAACAAGGGTATTTTGCTATATTATTTAAAGCATTCCAGCGTGCCAATTAATTCTATGGTCATCATCAAATTAATTTTGACAGGTTTCAGATTTTTTAAAATTCTCTGGGTTTAATGTAATCTTGGAGTTCTTTAATACTTTTGGCTAATGGTCTGAGGTTTCATTTATGTAAAATGTAAATCAAAATGATTTAGTTCCTGTCAGTATACTTTTAAGTGTGTTTTCGGTTCTAAATATAATTCTAATGTTAAATCATGTTGCTGTTCGTTTAATTTTGTCTGACAATCCAATCGCAACGCAACGCAATATAGCAACATCATTTAACATTATATCTATATTTTAAACACAAAACAAAAAAAATGTGAATTATTGTAATACATTTTACATAGATCAAACTTCATTATCCAAAAGAATTAATGAAAATCAAAATTGCAATAAACAGTGAAAATTTAAAAAACCTAATATCTGTCAATATTTATTTGATAATGACTAGAGTTATTTGGAATACTTTATGTTTTATACCAAAAAAAGCTCCTTAAAAAAAATAAATAAATAAAACTAGTACATCACCGACAATATACAAATTATAAACAGGTAAGGTATTCGTAACAATTCTAGTCATACTTTAAAATTAATCTCTCACAAACAAGACAATACAAAGAATCGGTAAATTCGGCTTTACCCACAACTTCCCTCGTACATAATTTAACTACTTACAATGTACTGTTTATATATGCGTTTAATTATTTGGTAATACATTTATACAAATCCCATAAACTGTAATTTATTTCAGTGTATTTAGGTTTTTAATATATTTATTATTATTGGTATTTCTTTTTCATAATACTTACGTAGTCTATAAAAAATAAATCATTTTCTTCCAAAAAAAAGGTTTTGTTCCAGGAATTGAAATTTTACCGAATATTTAAACATAAATTTATACAAACATTTTACCAGTTGATGCCTAGAATACGCTTTATATTTAATAAAATTTTAAGGTCCATTCGATAAGTAATATCTTAATAAGGATTTTTTTACATTTTATAAGGCATTATTGGAGTTTTACCAAAATGTAACCATTTCATTGCTCTATAACCCTTGATTTTTGGCCAAAATTTGAAGTCAAGTACTTTTTGAGCTATTTCGCGTACAGAGAGACCGACAATGGAAGAACTCGTTTTCTGGGTTCCAGGGACCCTAAAACGCAAAGGTCTGCAAAATTCTGGGAGAGTGATTTTTTTCACGATAACAATACCCCCTGACAGCTGACAGAATTTTGCAATTTTACAGAACAAATCCCCCTTATCATGAAAACCACATATAATTAGTAGTCTAGTTGTCGATCTTTCTCAAAAATGGCGAAATATAAAAAAAACTGCCTGCATTTTAGAGGATTTATACAAACTACTGTAATATAGACAATTTGACAATACTTACTGCATATAATGGCAAAGACATTAGAATACTTTCGAATCTTGCTCCAGGAGTATACAGCCCAAATTTCGTTCCTCTATCATATATAAGATTAAATTCCACATATCTTCCCCGTCTCAGTAACTGCCACTCTCTTTCCACTTTAGTATAACTGGCAAGCTTGTGTCTTTGAACTAAAAATATTAGAAAAGGTCAGCTCTATTTAAAAAAAAACCTAATACTTAATGGAGTCGTTCGTTTCCAAAATTCGCATGGGACCTCGTCATATAAAGCAGGCAATTTAAACAAGACTAAATTATTTAAAAAAAAATTGACTTTTTAGAACCGAATAAGGTTCCTTTTGGGTTCTACGGCTAATAATTGTTTAGGAAAATCAGATCAGGGCATTTAGCCTATAGGTGGTAACAACAAGGATACCTACATACATACATGACTGGTAAATGTCTGCTTTTTGTAACAGTTGATGTTCCGAACTTTTTTGTAATACCTTTAATAATTTAATGCTTTAAAGTTCATTTGCTGCTTCCCGAAAGGGGAATATCATCTTCGTCGTTCATCTCTGTTTCATACTGGTTAGATGATTCATTTTCATTGTCCTAAATGTTTTTCTAATTCATATTTAATAAGATAAGTACTTGATGTTTTAAATCAATCATCTTGTTCAGAGTTTATATATTCCGGATTTGTGAGATAGTAGATAATTTCAGAATACATGGTTCTGCGTTGCTTCGTTCTCGTTCTTATAAAGTCTTTCGCAGATCAGTGCTTAGTGGTGGTTTAATTTTGCATTATTCCTTCAAAATAAATTTTAAACTGGTTCAGTAGTAGGCACTTTTTCATAATAATACAATTTTAAATGCGTTAAACGCGAGCAAATTCACGGCGTATAAAAAGAGCGGAATTAATCCCTAAATTGACCGGTCTAGTCCCGGTATTTTCGAGACAGATTTTTCCCCTCAGAGATCTCCGACTGACATCCCTAATTGCAGGACATGTTAGATAGTGATCCTTATTATGATGTTGGTGTAACATGAAATAAAAATATTTCATCATGTGTAAACCTGTCAATAAGTGGAATACCTAAAATATTAAATGCAGCTAATAAACGTAGGTTTATTTAAAGTGGCACTTCCGAGGACAGCCGGCTGGAAAAAAAAAATTAGTGTGGTGTGCCATTTCCGTGGCTAGTAGTTTCCCAAGCGTACATCGGACATACTTTTGGCGAAGCCGCTAGCACAGAAAGTTACATTAGACAATGTCGAAATTATTATCTGTCCTATCCTAGCTTCATGGCAAGACGACGGGTTAACCTCACAAAACATGTCCCAGATGAGACTGACTGAAGATTTTTGGGTTCTACAAAGTAGATACATTTAAGCTCAAAAGGTGGAACAGTACGTTGCCGGATCAATAACAAATGTCCAGAAATCGGCGTTGGTGACCTTCAAGGGCCAACGGAGCCAGTTATGGTTATATTGCGCACCATGGAAAACATAGAGTAGTAGTTTAAATGAATAATTTTATTGTATTTGTATGTGAAAATAATTATTACTAGGCGAGTTAGCCAAAAATAAAACAACATAAATTACTGTATAGAAGTATTTTTTATCAGTTTATTTTTAAACTGTGAAATATATTTTTATAAATATTTTTAATATAATTTTTAATCAACAGCAATGGTACGAGCGGGGATCGAACGCGCACCTCTGGATCACTAGTCCATCGCTCTAACAAATTGCACTATCGTATTTGAATAAATAGACAACAGGAAAGAGCACCATGCTTTATTTTAAATAAGCATGCTTTCACGGAACTACGTCATTTTTGTGACCTTATTTTTCTGATGTTTACGTTTTGGTTTGTTGACGTGTGTTGTCAAACTGTCGTCTTTGCAAATTTATGCTTAAGTTTTAGCAGTTTATAAATAATACACACGTCGAATTAATATAAACAATTGATTAATAAGTTGTGTTGTGTGTTATAAAACGTAACAAACACATTTTTGGTCGTTTGAATTATCCTAAATAGAAAAAATGGTCAGTTGTGTGTCGTGCTGTCGTAGCCGTATTAAAAGTACAAGGAAGAAAAGAATTTCGTTCCAGCGGTAAGTGCATTTGTATTTTCGTAAGTAAAGAAATTAACTAGACACTTTTAAATCCGATTTAAGGACACAAATAATTGTTATTATAATGAAAATCATAATTGAGGAGGGTTCATGCAAAAGCAGACATGTCCAGTTATGACAAATTCGAGAAAATCGGCAAAAACTGTTTTGCAAAAAACTGATTAATTAAAAAAAAAGCGATTTGACTAGATCGATATAAAAGGATTCCAATAATTTATTAACGAAAGAGTATTACACAAAAACATTGTCTCTGGGAGATATTTTACAAAAAAAATTGGATATGTCTAGTTTTGCATGAACACAACGGATATGTCTAGTTTTGTTTGAACGCAGGGTGGAGATGTCTGACTTTGTTTGAATACAGTGAAACAAACTAATATGTTTTAATATGTTTTATTTTAAACACTACAGAACGAAATACAAATAATATTTAAATATGCAATTCCTTGTCATCTTCAAGGCAGTCACAGGTTTCATCATAATTTTCCTCCATTTCTTCTTGCTCCCCCAAATGGTCGGTAACGTCTTCCAAAATATGTTTAAAAAATTCCAACAAAGGTAGATTTTGCCACTGAATATCTGCGCTATTAAATTGTTTTTCCAAAAGTGTCATTACATTTTTCTTTTTTTCTGTCGGAATTAGGTTACCCATTGGTAATTCCTCTAAACGGTTATTTTCATTGCGTCCCCGTTTCGAGAAACTTAAATAGTTTTGTTGCATAACGTTTTCAAATCGAAAATATTGGCATCCCTTATACTTTATTATGGTATTTTTAGTGGACACAAATTTTTTTATAAAAATTCTCTTCAGGTCCTTAATTCCTGTAACTTTATTATAGGTTTTTGAAAGCTCTTTGACATTATAAAGAGTCCAGTCCTTGCCCAACTCTCGAACTGTTCCAACTTGGGAATAAATACTATTGTATTCATTGGGATTATGAATTACGACGTGCTTTTTAAATAGTTTTTCAGCACGACCAAAAACACGATCTGCTGGAAGGTACGAGTGTCCTCTTACTGGAAAATGTATTATGATTTCTTCAACATTTTGTGGAGCTTCATTTTTTAACCAATAAGCCAAAAGATGCATAATGTGGGAGTTCTTGTTTTGGCCCCCACAACCATCACAAAAAAGCCTCAGCAATTTTATATCAGTTAGATTTAGGGACCTAAGATGGGCTATTAGAGCTGAACCAACTTCTGTTGATCCGCGGCTAGCTTGGTTTTCAGACCAGGTATAGAAAAAAGGTTCTTTTGAATCAACGTCGACGCAACAAAGGGTGTAAAAACTGATCTGCCTTAAATAAAAGGCATCCTGGATAGGAGTTTTTGGTAATGGATGTACTTGCTGAAGGTCGAAACAAAAAGAAATGCTATTTTGAGGATTTTCTTTAAGCAATTTGTAAAAAGTGTTTGCTCTAATTTTGTGAATCCTTAATTCTGTTATTAGAGTGGCTCTATTCTCACCTCCTTGTCTTATGGCATTTTTCATATTGAGACATGTCCCGCAAACATCTGAAGCCGGCGAAGAAAATCCTATGTTGAACTCTCCGTAAAAAACTCTTTTAAACATCGATTTTGATGTTTTGAAATTTGGATTTTTGGCGTTATACATGTTAATAAGTTTGTTGATATTAAGGTCACACGACACATAAACCCGACATGACTTCCCTCTGTTATAATGGCTTTCACTCGCAGGAAGTTCCCGTAAAAACTCCCGAATTTTTTGCTTTTTTTTCGCATTTTTATTGCCAAAACGATTGCCACCACATCTTTCTTTTGGTACATCACCGTTTGTAATAATCTTGTGTATACCAGTTAAGCGATTCTTTGTAATGTCAAACACTGCTAAAAAAAAGTTTCTGCAAACTGTGAGAGTCTTAGTTTTATTTCCCCTGTATATGCGCAAAAAGTAAACAACGCGAACTGACTTGGTTTTTCTGTTTTCTAGCAAGACCCCTTCCTTAGGTCGACGTCTCTTTGGCTCCAAAACTGATACTAAATGACACAACTTCTGATCTTGGACTATTTTAGAAGGTTCCTGGTAAAAATTGTCTCTGGCTTTCTTTATATCGGGGGCCTTTGCTAAACTGCACATGTAAGCCTTCGTGTTGTGGTTGCAAGGCCGTACAAAACGCCTTAAGTTTGGATCATCATTCGAATACCTAGAATAATATTTTGAATGAGCATAATACAACACACACAACTTCTGAACACACTCTTACCTTTGCCTTTTTTCCTGTTCTCTTTTTAATTCTTTCTGAGGTTTCTTTCTGCTGCTTACGTTGATAGTACCAACTGTAGTTTCCATTATTATCATAGACAACAAACCACTTTACTAAAACACTCAACCCAACTGCATTACTTGTCTGGGTAAACCGCAAACTAAATAAACATGTGAATAATAGCGACAATAGCGCACTCTAATAGGGACAACAGGAAATATAAATGCATTAAAATTGTGTGAGGATATGTCTTGTTTTGATATGAAACTGTAAACTTAAAGAATATTTGTAATGGGATTTGTTTTGTTTTGTTTAGTTTCAGATTTCATTTGGATATGTCTTGTTTTGATTGAACTCGGTAGGTTTAAATGGTATTTCATATAGGATCTGTCTTGTTTTGTTAGGATCTGATGCAAGCCAGCACTAGAGACTAAACCGGAGAATATAATTCCGAAAAAAAATCGATTTGGGTTAAAAATGGACATGTCTGCTTTTGCATGAACCCTCCTTAATTCTTAAAGTGTCAAACAGTTAGGTTAGGAACCAAGTGGTCTGTAAAAAACACAGTGTTACGCACTTCATGTAACATTTTGTTACGTCAAAACATTTAAATTACCTTAAGTATGTTTTAAAACGAAAGAAAAAAAGTTATAGGTTTCTAGGAACAATTTTATGCGACAAAATAAGTTTTAATATCTAACATTATATTCTCAATTTTTTTGGTCTGATGTTGTGCTGAAGGGGAAACAGTTTAATTATATTTATCAACAAATGTTATTTGTTTAACTTACTTAGACTAAGCATGAACTAAAATATGTTCATTTTATTGAATTAATGGGTGCACTGCAAATTATTTATTAAATAATAAATACTATATTATGTATATATATATATATATATATATATATATATATATATATATATACATATACATATATATATATATATATATATATATATATATATATATATATATATATATATATATATATATATATATATATATATATATATATATATATATATATATATATATATATATATATATATATATATATATATATACATATATACATATATATACATATATATATACACATATACATATACATATATATATATATATATATATATATATATATATATATATATATATATATATATATATATATATATATATATATATATTACAGCATGGATAGATAGGTACATAAAGTTTTCATTATTAAAAAAAATAAGATTGGCCACAAAAAATATTTCATAAAATATACAAGGTGCACAAAAAACAAGTAAACGCAAGTAAGTAAAATAAAAAAATTGAGAAATTAAAATTTCTAAGAAAACTTAGTTAGCGCGGCGAGAGATGAAATAAAAAGTAATTTAAAGTTTTTTGTACGAGGTTTAGTTTGTAGGTAATTTAAGGGATTGAGAATATTTTTTATATATATTTTTTATATATTCACCACTAATTTTCCCAAAAACTGTCTACTACTACGGTAAAAAGATTAAATTGCGCTTTCTACAAAAAAAATGCACACTGACATCTTATGTGAGTGCTATTGCACTTCGAAATAAGAATTATAATTGACTATTGTACTTTGGTTTATTAAGAGTCATGTTATACAAACTAGGAAGTACTAAATAAAAATGAAAGCGTAGGCACTTCTGGTATCTATATAACCTTCATCTTAGAAAGGACACTATTTTACAAATCAGAATGTTTAAAGGTAGTACTTTTAAAACATTAGATACCTAATATTAATATTTTTCTAAAATACAATAAAGCATTTTTAACCAATAAAATGTATTGGTATCGTAAAATAGCAGTTCTATTTTAATTTCTTTTGTTTTTATTTGTATAATTAATATTAATTTTACTGAATTTTCTTCTAACCTAATATGTCTTAGATGTTCATATTTCGTAAATAGATATTTATCCAATGTTTTGTTCTGTATTAAATTTGAGTAAATTTAAATGAAATAATAATACTTATGTTTGTTTTTATTTAAAACGTAATTTAGACTGTATTAATAAAATTATTTATATTTAATTATTTATGGCATGTTGCGTCTTAAATGCGTTGATATTTTTTATCTACTTAAATGTTCTAAATAATTTTAGTTACTTAGAAAAAATATACCGTCAAGTGGGGTGACTTCGGTCACATTTTGCAATATTTTTGATCGCAAAATAAATACCGATAAAGCAAAATTTTTGAAAGTTTCGCTCAATATACCTTTAACATCAAGAAACATTTTGACACTCTCAAAAATATTCCAATTGCTTTTAGTTTTCAGATTTTTTTTGTTAAAGACTGTCCGAATTCACCCCATAGAGAGGGGAACGCCGGTAGAAAATCACATAAATCCGATTTTAACCTTCTCTATAGGAGACGTCGGACAAATATATATTTTTTTAAATGTTTAAATATTTTTTTCATGTAAAGAAACACTTTATTGTAGAAATATAAAATATTTATTATAAAAACAAAACATAATTCTTAAAAAACAATAACGAAACAAAACTAAAGCATAATTCTTATAATAAAACTAAACTAGTTTATTGCATAACTTTAGGTAGTTTGCAATAGAAACAGCCATAATTTACTCTATCACAAGATCAGGTAAATTAGAAAACATATGACCTCTTCGAGAATTTGAATGGGGATAAAGCTTTTTAACAATTTTACCGTTTCCAATCTCGCTTTCATCCGGCACGTTTGGAAAATAGAAAAAAACGTTCTCTCCATGTTTCTTTTTTCGAAGAAAGCTAACAACATATTTTTTTTTAAAACATTTACAACTTTTGCAACATAGAACTTAAATTTAAATGACTTGCATATAGGAACCTTTACTACAATAAAATCGTCTATTTCAACAAAATCTTCATTTGAGAAACAACTTCTTGGTTTGTCGGTAGTCACTTCTTCTTCCGAATCAAATGAGTCTGGTTGAGTGGATTGATGAGTGGGGTTTCTCTTGGCATTTACAACGTGGGCTAATGGCAAAGAGTCTGAGTCGGAATCAGATGAGTCAGGTGGTAAACAATTTTGAACAAACAAATTTAACTTTTTCTTTATAGCTGTAAGATGTGCTAATGGCAAAGAGTCTGTATCGGAATCATCGGAGGAAATGGTCTGGGGTTTTGTGGAACTTTGTGCACCAGACGTAGACGGCCTATTTTCTGATTCGCTTTCCAATTCAATAATTGTCCGTTGAGTATCCATATCTTCAAGGACGACTGGTCTTCCTGGTGGCACATTGATGCGTTTGCGCCGATTTGGTCTTGATTGCACCTCGGGGTTTCTGTTCACTTTGAGGAATTCGAGCAGTGATTTATCTATTTCATCCAGTGGTTGAGCATTATTAGTCATAAGTCTTTGGGGCAGACGTTTTAAGACTTCCTGTGGGTTGTAGGGCCAAATTCCTGAGGCGCGAAATCCGGACAACAAATTTTTCTTTGCATTAGCGTTAATTTCTTCTAAGGATCTCTTGAGGAGTTTTGGAAAATCTTACTTCTGAAAGGGCCCTCTTCGTTTGGACTTCCACTCAGTCAAAATTCTCCTCCATGCTTTTTTTAGAGGCGCAAAAAAAGCAACATCTAAAGGCTGGCAAAGGTGAGTAGAGTTTGGTGGAAGTAAAACAAATTTTATATTCTCACGTTGACATTCCTCAATTACTTCGATCGTTAAGTGACTGGACAAATTGTCTCCAATTAAAATTTTTTGTCCCTCTTTCTTTCTGAAATATGGTAAGGCTATCTGTCGAAACCATTCTAAGAAGGTTCTTGAATCAAACCACCCTGAAGTTGTGACACTGTATCCACAGCCGGCTGGTCCATCCTCTTCCCACTCCTGATATCGGTGTTTGGCTTTATAAACGACGAAGGGTGGAAGAAGTTCGCCACTTGCAGAACCTGACATCATTACACTAACACTAGACTTGGATGAATCCATAACTCTGTCACAGTGCTTCGATCCTCTTTTGCAAATAACCTTAACGTTTCCCGGGTCATCACTAAAATTGCTCTCATCATAATTTACGATTAGGGATGGCTGTACATTTTCTAATGAGGTTTGAAGTTCGTTGAAATAGTCCATTAATGTCTCGGGGCTTACTTGTGCCCTATATCTTTTGATATTCTGACAAAATCTTGTCGTGAGATTCCGATGTCGAGTCAAAAATGATCTAATCCATTCTTGTCCGGGCATGTTATCTCGAAACTTCTTTATAACCACTCCTTTTCTATCTAAATATTGTTTTACTATTATTCGTACATCGTAGGGTGAAAGAGGAAATCCCCAGTCCGCCGCCAGTGTTATAGCCACAACTAGTCTTTCCTCTTCTTCAGAAGACAACGATGTCTGGCCTCCGACTTTTTTGACATTATTATTCCTAACCCGATCACTAAGGGTGGAGCGGGGTACACCGTAATAGTCAGCAGCTTCACGCAGGTTCCGGGATCGTGATTTAACATCACGGATGGCGTTTTCCAATGATGCTTTATCATAGTTTTGGTAGCTTCGGCCCCCAACGACTTTGTGATAAATACGGCCCATGTCCGAAGTCACCCCCTGAAATAAGAAATTTTTGATAACCCCCTGTATCTAAAATGTCGGTAGAGGTAAATAAACAAACTCCTCGTCAGAATATTCATAAAGCATTACGCTTTCTACTAATAAGAATAAAAAGTCTGCAAAAATTTGCTTGTGAGGTGTGCATTACTTACTTTTTCGCTGTTTTTTAAACACAAAAATCACTATTTTCACTTAAAACACGATAAAACGTCGAAAAGTCACGGCGAACGACCGTCACCCACCATAATCAAAGGAAAACTAGTACCAAAGTCCAAAACCAAACCACACTTGCGCTAGCCCTTACAGCGTTGCCGCTGTGACCCGATAATGCAATCAACCACCTGTTGTCCGAAGTAACACCAGATATACGAAGTCACCCCACTTGACGGTAATTTCCTAGTTCAACTAAAGTAAAGTAATAAAAAGAAAGCAGAAATACAGAAGGACAATCGAAACGAAACCAAAAAGAAATTCCATGTACTTTACAGCTTATGAAAGCCTAATATAACTTTCAAATGAGTTGCAAGTTTTTTTCAAATATGCTCTAATATTGTTGGGCCGTTAAATTTTTAGTTGCAAGTACTTCTTAGAAGCAAGCTTTACATCAAATTATTGTAATTACTGGGCACGTGTCGCGACAGCTCATCATCCAGAATGCGTTCTCGCTATGTTAATTTATTTTGTCCAAACGGCAAAATTGCCAAATTTCTTTAAAACTTTGATAAGTCGCTATTTCAAACCCAATGTCAATTCTAAAGCATCAATAATAACAAACGTTAAACTTAAACTCCTGAATGAATATAAGGGTATTTATACGAAAGGTTTATTACGTAAAAAGCAATATTCAGTAATATCTAAAGTGAGCTGTTAAAGCATTTTAATGTTTCACCAGTTTTTTTGGTGTTTTTCAAATTACTTCCTGAATTTCAAAGTAAAAATCACAGTGAATACGCCACTGGAAACCGAAAACAAGGTGTTGTCATTTTGACGGTCATTGTTTTGAATCTTGGGACCTTCCCGGTCTCGGCTAGGCTCTTTCCTGTACATTTATTTATTCAAAGATCGTACCATTGATAAGCAATTCGTTAGAACTTGTACATATTCAAACCCACCAGTATCGTAACCATTGGTGATCCTGCCAAATATTCTAACCTTATGGGGCGGCGTAAAATTATAAATTTACTAATATGGACGGTACCTAATAGCGATGTCAGATTTGACGTCCAGTCAGGAAATCCTCGCCATGAGGTTAGAATATTTGGCAGGATCAACAATGCTTATGATACTTGTGGGTTTGAATATGAATGCACAAGTTCTAACGAGTTGCTTATCAGTGGTGCGATAGTTCAATTGGTTAGAGCGATGGACTAGTGATCCAGAGGTGCGGGTGCGATCTCCGCTCGTAGCATAACTTTTGCTGTTGATTATAAATATTTATAAATCATTGTATTTATATGTGAAAATAATTATTACTAGTTGAGTTAGCCAAAAATAAAACAAGATGTATGTCCATAAAATGTATGGATCATACGATACTTAAACATCATGAGCTTTCAAAGTTCGTAACATCTAATTAATTATTAGAAAATAATCATTTATGTAATTTTCTCGTTAAAAAGTACATATAGTGTTTTCAAGAATATAGAATAAGAATTTAATTTTTACATTTTTGTATTAAACTAGATCGTATAAGTGATTTTTTTATGTTTGGACATACCACAAAGGCCTAAGGCCGAAGAATAATGCTCCATTACATTAAGCCGTGTTTGCTTTTTTCAGTCTGGGTTTTTGTCAACATTCTCCAAGTACCGAAACATGCATTCGTACTTCACGGTACTTTTTATAGAGAACGCAGTAGTAATGCCACGTTTGTTTTTGTATCGCTTCTACCTATTATTAGCAGCCTGTCTCTAGAGTTCCGCGGGTGGTCACTCATCTAAATACAAGCCGCGCCTGACGATTCTTAATATTGATTTTCATCTGAACTCGAACTAGCGCAAATCACTGCCGTACTGCATGTAGAAACTGAAAATTTGTTGACAATCCCAATTTTTTCAATGATTCTTTCTAGCTTTCCGTGATGTAATTGTTATTTTTAATATTAAGATGAAAATATGGGTTGTTTTTTAAAAAAAAGTCACGATTTTTAAACACTGGTTAGTAACGATCGAATACCATAATAACTATAAAAATATACGTTTTTGCGAGTTTTCATCGTATTATAATTTTTTTCTATTATGACAATTTCATTTTATTATACTCCCTCCCAATCCATTAGTATGTGAGCGTCTATATTTTTACAGACATGCTTAATGTTAAAAAGGTAAAAAACGATTGAGAGACAGGTTCAATCTTCACGATAATTCAAAATTAAACTTAAAAATAATGTTTATATAAATACAAGCCCGTCATTGCGGTTTGCACCATTGTTTTTAATTACTCCGTAATTTTTTTGCCCTCACTTATTTTTAAAACGAAATTTAGTATGAGCCGTTTAAAACATGGTTGCATGATAAGAAAAATTACTTCAAAACTTTCGCATGTATTGCATTTGATTGACATTATCAAGTAATCAGAGCTGGCCGGAGCTGTCGTTACCATTGTATTGTATATTTAACCACCACATATTTGCCAATCGGTAGTCCCATTAAAAAGAAAACTGATATTTTTTTAATTAAAAAATGCAAATGCTTCGTACAATGCTGAAAAATAAAATTATATCAAAATTGATATACCCATGAACAGAAACGACAAAACATACAAATAGTCACCATGATAATAGCAGCTTCCCGCTGCTCGGGCTACTTCATAATGCAAATCAAATGCCATAAATGCGAGTCTTGAAAGACATTTTCTTATCACGCAAGCATGTCTTCCTCGGCTTATACTAAGCTCCGCTTTAAAAATAAAGGTATCATACTATACTATATATTTTTGAAAAGCTTAAGGAAAGAGCTTTCTCATGCTGTAAAAATGTACGGGGCATTTAATTTAAAACTACTTAAGGGATAATGAAAAACAATGTCGCAAACCACATTACTCTTAGTTTATTAGATATAGGCTATTAAAATACCTTATTTCCGGCTCAGACACTCTGTACTGAAGGATTTTTTTAAGAATATTAAAAATTGCTTACTTGAAAAACCCCTTACCTAAAGGTAAATAAGAAGGAATAACAGCGTCGGCGCAATCAATCACAAACTGAAAACATTCTTCGCTGCTTGGCGTGTCCAAATCATCGAAAAATATACCGCCTACACCGCGTCTTTCACCTCGATGTACTATGTGAAAGTAATCATCACACCATTTTTTGAACCTGGGGTAGTACGACTTGTCATGTTTATCACAAGCGTTTTTTAGAGTGGTGTGGAAATGTATACAATCTGCGGTATTTAAGTAATATGGTGTTAGATCGGTACCGCCACCAAACCACCACTGGGTTTCATTACCGCTTTGAACCTACAATAAAAAGAATATAAAATTAACTTAATCCGTGAAACATATATTACAAATTTGGGGAAATTATTTAACTCAATGTGACATTAACACTTGTTCACCTCAGTATTATAATTATTAGGGTATCAAGGGTATTATAGGGTATTATAAGGCTAATAACATTTGAGGTCGACACAGTGTTTATAAACGTTATCCGTTATAATATCCGTGGTGCCGTCAACGTTTAATGTCCGAGTAAATAATTTTTTTTTGTTGAGAAAAATCTAGTTTTAATAATAATAAACTAAATTATTATTTTTAATGCCCTAGGGCGTTATTTTTTTATAGTACTGCCCTACTGTGTTATTTCTTATTCAATGTCCGACTGGTTTATTATTGACAAATTCAGTTTAATAATAATTAACGCCCTAGGGCATAAAAAATAATTGGTTTTATTATTTTTAAACCTAGATTAAAAAAATATATTTTTACTTACTCGAACATTAAACGTTGAAGGCATCACAGATATTATAGGAGTAACGCTTTCGGTCGACGTTTCGACCTCAAGCGTTAATAGGCAAATGATATAAAACTAAGTGTATGCTATTTTTGGAAAAACAATAGCTGACGAGACTATATTTTTCCAGTTAAAATTGATATTTACGAAAGTACTTAAATTTAATTAACGCTTAGGTAGAATCCTTTAGGAAGGATTAAATATTTGAAAAAATTTAATGAAGCCCGTTATAATTTAATTTTTGGATCATTTTGATAACTTGAAAAATAAGAACGTTATACAGATTAAAGTGGAGACAAGTTAAAATGACACCACTCTGTAGGGCGTTCCAACGAGGCCTAAACAGGGGCTTATTTTTGACCTGTCGTAAATTTTAAAAAAATCCAGAATAGCTGTTCTATGTATGTATGTAGAATTCAGAAATTGTAACAACAAATATTTGAACCAAAAACAAAAGCCATGGATTAAATCTATTTTAAATGGAACATCCTGCTTTTTTTATATGGTTTTTGGAAAAGTTTAGAAAGGCTTCAAAGAGGATATCGATGTTGTTTCGAGAACAAGAACAAGGGGGGTCATATTAAACACCTAAATTATTAGTAGTTTTGTTTTATTAGCTTATTGTTTTTATTTTCTTAAGCCGCCATTTTTTTTCACCATCTTGGATTCGTATAAAATTCTACCAGTTGATTTCTACGTAATACTTGATTTTTGCGTAAACTGCTTATTGGATTTTTATTAAAATGTTACCAGGTCATCCTCTTATGGCCATACATTTTTGACCGAAATTTGAACTCAATCGGGTAAGCACTTTTTGGCTATGTCGCGAGCAGATCGACCGACGGAATTAAGAAAACATTTTTTTTTTTGGCACCTAGGGACCCTAAAACGTGGGAAGATCTGTAAAAACCTGATAGAGTAATGTCTTCACGATTGCAATACTTACCTTTTGCGCGGGAAGTAAAAATGAACTTTCTTATTGTTTAGTTTTTCAAATTAAATGCGTGTAGGTTAAATTATTTACCAATTTGGCTTTGGATATTCTACTTTATGTAAATCTATTAATACTATTAACATAGAGGTAACGAAATAAACTGAGTTTAAATGAAATTGTAACATATCAGAAAACAGATCAAGTGAATAAACAATTTACATGTCATATTCGGGACGACCCGAGTTTTATAAACTAGTATAGGGGACAAGTTTGTAAAAGATACAATTGCAATAAGCTCTTTATTAATGATTCTTCTGCAAAAAATTAGTTAACTAAGAATCAGACATAATAGGATAATAGAGGGGGCTATGCGACGTTTTATTGGCTTCAACGGAGTGTGAGAGCAAGATGGAGCTAATTAGGGCGGAAATCCCATTAATTGCGAAAGAGATAGAGCTAATAAAGGCAGAAATGTATCCCTCTCACAACTGGTATTACTTATTATTTATTACTTTATTACTTCCACCTCTATCACGAGTTAGTTTGAAGGTAAAATAATGCGCAAATGGGACGGGGCCAGACCTTATAACCTATTATACCAATGTTATTAATTAATATTTACCTCAAAATACCTGTAATTAAAATGCATAGTAGGAACCATCGGATTCACGGGATGTATCACAGCACTAATTCCAGCGGAAAAGAAGGGTAGTTTTCCGTGTTCCAGTTTTTTCCCTCTTGTCCGCATTTGTGCGGCCGCATTCGGCGAAAGGTCACCGTGAACTACTGAGATATTTACCCCGGCCTTTTCAAATACCTAAAAAAGAACTTATTACCAAAACTACCAGCACATAGACATTATTTATTTACTTTCAGATTAAAATATTTTTGCCGTAAAATTTAAATAGCTTAAACAACTATTAAATAGTCTGATCTGATGATTACCTGAGGCCAAGACTTCTAGTTTCCCATTTGCAGAAGAAGAATTTATTTTTGAACACTGTAGTAAGTTCGGTTTCTTTTAATAAATAATATTGATTTTATTTACTCTAAAAGTTTTTTTATTATATATCGACCATTTTGAGTTTCAACTATCAACACCTACTTATATTCCATTTACAAGGGGAGGTTTTTGTCAATTTACACATTTATTTCAGCAAACCTATCTTGGTGATTTCGTAAAAATTTTATAACTTTTTACTTTTAGTTATTCATCACAGAAAAAAGACGTCCTCGAAATTTTTTTAAGTATCGGAAACAGATAATAGTCGCTCGGAGCGAAGTCCGACCTATAGGTTGGATACCCGATCTCTACAAAATCACAATCGTTAATGTCTTCCTGCTGAACTTTTGGCGCTTTATGCACTTAGCAATTATCGTGAGGCAGCATGGTCTTCTGACAATGGCTACGGGTTTTTTTTTTGAATAGAATTTTTTTGGAAGAAAACAAAAGATTAGCCAAAGCTGTCAACTTTTCTTAGTAAACTTGATGCTGCACAATTGTTGTTCAGGAGTCAGCAGTTTCGAACTCTAACGTGCTGATACTTTACTCATTCCCAGATGTTTATGTAATTTTTTAAAAATGTTGCTTCTCCTATTCCCACCGTCTTTGCAATCACTGAAACCTCCGATTTAAACAGCAAACCTTCAACTTCCTTGATAGTTTTCTTCGTTTTTGCTTGCACTTTGGGTCATTTTATATTGATCCCCGCCCTATCGAAATTGCTTACTCCATACGCACATATCATCATTTCACGAATAAATGTTGGCGAACTTCTTTCTTTTGTCAATACCTTTATAACGGTATAAAATTAAATATAAAAATGTTCAATTTTTACTTCACTAATTTTCTCGTAATCAAACCTTTGTTGAAACTACACAACCAGTTGGTAAATCTCAGAGTTACTTGACACCAAAAATATACGATTATTATGTATTTGGATAGCTAGTTAAATTAATTAAAGTTCTCCCCTAGTATATCGAATGTAGTCAAATATAAGTACCTTTCCGTTTTGCAAAACACACGTTACGCCACCTCCCCCTTCCTGTCTTTCCCATCTGTCCACTTTAAACTTAGCAACATCTTCTTTTTCCAAAGCCTTGCAAACTTCATTCTGTACCCTCATGATCATAAGTTCCATTTTTGTTTTCATGTCGTCAGGATTCTCGGCTAGTTTATCAAGAGGAGTGACTGGTAGAGCCATAAAGCTCTTAGTATCGATTGGATTTTTGGCTGAGAACAAGGAGAGACCTGCAGTGAATGCTGTCCCATATTGACTACAAAAAGTACTTTTTAGTTAATTTCTATAAAAAAATTTGTTCTGGAAACATAGTACTTCCCATATATCTATGTACAGGGATTAGTTAAAAGTTTTAACTATAGGAGATACAAAGAAACTTTGAATACAAAATTTATAGGAAAAATTAAAAATATTCATAACATAATATTTTATCCTATAGATCGAGGATAAAGACAAGTGTATTAAACCTGGTATATTTATAATAGGTAAGCAGAGGCGCATTTAATGAAATAATAATATACAGGGCTATCAAAAAATACAGGTTATGAATATTTTTAATTTTTTAATGATTTTAAAAAATGCTTGCTGTTCTCAAAAGATAATACAACAAAAATTCTACGTTTATATTTAAAGCTGCATTGCATCTCCTATAGTTAAAGCTCTAACTGTTAAAATATAAATGAAAGCCCGTACGTAAATTAATTTCTCAAGTTGAGGTTTATATGCACAAAATGTACATAAAAAAATGCATATAACATTTGTCGTGTTTATTTTTACTTTTTTATATCCCTTAAACATATCAAAGATATGCTATGCCCATGACACCTAAAATCTAATCCGTGCGGAACACTGACCCAGACTATTTTTGGTACAAATTTGAATCAAATCGGTTTGACCCTCCTCAAGGATTTTAAAAAGTTGAAATAATCCAACTTATATTTTTCGAAAATGTTTGCGATTCTAATACTTCCCCTGTAAAGTTTATAGAGAGTGTTTCCCCGGATAGAAATAAATATACCTTGGCATTTTTTTGCATTATATTAACTGACTTCGAGAAAGAATCTTCAAATCGATCTTATGTGTTTTTGTATGTATATACAGCGATTACTCCTCCATGGTTCGACCGATTTGAATGAGATTTTCACAGAGTATTTTGGATCTTATCTTATTTTATTTATTTGAAAAATTTAAAAAATCTATTTAATAAATATTTTGTTTTTAATAAATGCGCAAAATGTTGTCCATTCATTATCTGGCAATACTCTAATCGCAACTGAAATTTGTTTTGAACATTTCTTATTATTTCTTGGGAAATTATTCTAAACTCATGTCTTATTCGTGCTTTCCTCAACGCTTAGTGGCTTGATCTTGAAAACCTTGCTTTTCACATAGAAAATAATAGAACGGAGTGAGCTCTGGGGATCTTGGTGGCCATTCAAAGGATCCCCTCCTACCAATCCATCTGCATGGAAATGCAGTACCCAGATAATTACGGACAGATCTTCCAAAAAGGCGGGGCGTACCATCTTGTTGAAACCAGATGTTTCTATTTGGGATATCAAATTCTAGTTCTATTTGTAGGATTTCGCTCCATTCAAAGAATATTGGTCCTATAACTTGCTGACTACAATCCCTGTCCAAACATTCACTTTCTTCATTTTTTATTTTTTTTCCTCAACTTCCCTTCATCCAGCATGGATTTTCGCCTGCCAATAACGAAAATTTTGCCGATTTACCTCTCTATTTAACACAAATGTTGACACATCAGAAAAGAAAAGATAATGCTTTCTGTATTAAGATTATTAGTCTGTAGTAGGTCCATAAATTGCTCACAAAATTCGAGTTTTCGACCTGGATCATCTCCACTCAGTTCTTGGAGCATTTTCAATTTATAGGAATGATATTTTTGAGCGTTAAGAACTCTTACTACTGAAGACTGACTAATATCAAGTTCGCGCGCTACCTGCCTTATAGTGATATTAGGATTTTCTTCAACAGATAATATTACATTTACTTTGACCTCTTCACTGAGCGTAGTTTGACGATGAATTTATGATTTTCTTACATGTCCATTTTACCGAAACTGTTTATTAATCTTGCTTATAGTGCTTTTCGATATGGTTCGTAAATTAGGATATCTGTCTCTGAATAAATTAGTAACGTCATTCTGTGTTCTTCCTGTATCTCCGTATCCAATAATCATTAAGATTTCAATCTTGTGCTTCTCAGTTAGGTAAGGCATTACGTTGGATGACTTTTTAAAAGATCTGACTTTGACAAAATGATAAAATAAAAGTAGCCACATGGCGACGCTAACAAGTGTTTCAATGTACTGGTTGGTATTCTGTTTAAACGAGGTGAAGTACTATAGCAAATTATCAGATGTTTACATTCTGAATTTTTTTATCAAAATAATAAAGATAAGAAATGTTCAAAAGGAGTTTCTATTGCGATTAAGGTAAAGCGAAATAGTTAATGGACAATATTTTGAGCATTAAAAACAAAATATTAATAAGATTTTATAAATTTTCCAAATAAAAAAATATTTTTTTAATTTTTCCTGGAAACGGCAAGCAATAAAAATTTCAAATTTGGTAGTTATTTGTAATTTCCTTTTAAAACCATTTATAAAAATCATCAATGACGTCATATCTTTAATTATGGACACCTTGTATAATTTTCTTTCTAAATATTAATCGAAGTGTCTAAGCGTTTTTTTTTCCAAAAAAGAAAGGTATTTGTTTTAATGAATTTATTTCTATTTACAGACTCGCATTGTATATGTTTAATCAGAAAATCAGAAATAGATCAG
The DNA here is from genome assembly GCA_030620095.1 of Kuschelorhynchus macadamiae. Lineage (NCBI taxonomy): Eukaryota > Metazoa > Arthropoda > Insecta > Coleoptera > Curculionidae > Kuschelorhynchus > Kuschelorhynchus macadamiae. The sequence goes on along the minus strand of JAUTXW010000906.1, from coordinate 70,638 downwards.
AATCGTAGATCCTTACTTTCATCTGTGTCAGCCAATTTTGCCGTTATAATTAACTCTCCTTTACAAAGTTTTCAAGTTCACACACGAGTTCTTATTCCTTTGATAAATGTTACAGAATTGCATCAGGAAACGTTAAATATATTTTATTAACTGAACTGAATTTTAAGGTGACGATAAAGTATAATTTTAATTAATAGAATTTTGATAGCAATTTCATTAATAATACCTAATTCATTTAAAATGTTTTAAGCTTCGTTTTTATAAATATTAGTTTTTCTAAACACTCGTGTTTTATTGAAGAAAATAAAGCCAATTTCCCTGCCAGTCTAAGATAATGTTGTTCAGTGGCATATCAAGAAATGGGGACGGGCATATTGTTGAAGTAATTGATACCCAGAATATTTTGATATTGTTACTTTTTTTATTCAATTGTTAGCCCATGTTTCGCCCAAATAATAAATATTAAAACAGTCTTTCCGTCGCCGGAGGATAGTCCGTTTTTGGGCAATGTCCTCCGTCTTCCAGGGAGAACGCTATTCGCTCTTAAAGTACTCAAATATTAAATTTCATATAATTCAACCAAATAACAATAATGAACATTGATATATTTGTATGCAGGGTACAGAACTTTTTTTCATTCGTCAGTTTATAGTTAGGCTTCCTGGTTTGAAATATCTAAAAGGTGAGGAACCTTTTTTTCTCGACTAAAATTACAAGCAGTTAAGAAAATGTCCTTATTTAAAGTTTGACGATAAGGCAACCCTACCCTTTATCCTCCTTTAGTTGTTATAAGTTAGTCCAACTTCAGGTCAAATACGATATATTTAGCTTTAGGTGAAACATATTAAGGTCTCTTATGTAAATATTATAATATGTATTAATATTAATAACTTTTATAACGTTTAAATAAATGTTTAATACTTTATTAATTTGTGTTATATGACAATGATAATTTATAATTCCTTTTTAACCCTGATGTACACAGTTCAAATCTTAAGACCAACGACTACTAATGTATTTTACTTTCGAAAATTTTAGAACAATATCTGGCCAAACTGCCTTGGTCAATTGACAAAATATTTCTTGACCGGTCAAAGACACAACCCTGCAGCTACTGTAATTTAAATTTACAAATAAGTGAAGTTAGCAACCGCACAGGAGTGAAAAAAATTTATGAAACCTAATCCTATTAAATGAATACCAGATACAGCTGATTTTTTTATATTAATATCAGAAGGCTTATCTTATTTCTAAAGTTACACTTCTGTAACAACACCAGCTTTATTAATTGTAATTGATACAATGCGCTCGATTTCGCAGTATCATATGTTGTTATATAGTGTTCAAAAATGAAAAATAATTCAAAACGGAATATGTAAATTACATCGAGTTATTTTATGAGTAAACAACCACAATATGTTGGTTCTTTACAATAATTTATTAAGTCTGCCTCAAATTGCAATTTATTATATAGGTCACACATTCGATATACAGGGGGCATTTTGTATAGATTAGTTCTGGGAAAGTTTAGGTAGAAGCTTTTCTTGTTCCTAGTATTTCCAATATTTATCGATAATGAAAGATGTGGCAGTACCACTGGTCATTCACTTGACCACTCAGGAATTCGAATAAGTATATCAGACATATTTTATTTCCTCTATTCTCATGAAAAAGAAAGTCGGTTAAAAATGTGCAATAATTGTACATGGGTAAATCTTTAACTGGGATAATAACGAAATTTCTTAAGAAACATATAATTTAAGAATTTACGTCGAATACGCTCAATTTCTTTTATCGACACTTCATATTGTGGTGCCCAGATTACACTTCCATATTCCAATTTGGGTAAGACAAGATAATCAAATAACTTAAGACAAACATTAACTCTGATTTTTTTGTTGACATGACAATAAACCCCATCGTTTTATCAGCTTCATTAATTCTGGAGGCAATATGATCCGAAGAACTTAATACACTGTCAATCAATACTCCCAAATCTTTATGAATTTTGACATGCTTTAATGTTTTTTCATCAATCTTGTGGTTAGTGTGAATTAAATATATATTTTTAAGTGATATTGACACAGATAGGATTTTTTTTTGGAATTTAAGACAAAACTGTTTTCGACACACCATTCACACACTTTATTCACATCTTCTTGTAAGCAAATATAATCTTCAATAGTTAAAATTTTTAAGAACAGTTTAAAATTTACGAATATTAGAGCCTTTGCGTTTTTGACAACCTGACATATACCACCGAGAGCCATAATGAATAATAGCGGTCCTAAATTTGAACCAGAGTGACTTTCATACATATTTGACTTTGCACAACTTAACCACAAACAGATATTTATACAAGGTTCCCCAAACTCGTTGGTAAGTTAGCCATAAATCCAGAGGTAACGGTGGAATTTTTTTTTCAAATTCGGAACGGACATAAGAGTTAGATTGAATTCCCGAAGCAAAATATTTTGATATTTCTGTTACTTTCTGTTTGACCGGAAGTGGCGTCACAATTGTTATCTTAAATAGGACACCCTGTATTTAAGAATTAATTTGTAATATGCTTATTTCAAAAAGTTATAATGTTCTTATACCCATCTTCAACGGTTTTCTGGATATTCACGTTTTTATACCGGAAATATTCTTCAATTAGTAAAATTTAGTGGTTGGCTGTAGAAGATATGACAGGTTTTAGCAAAACAAACTATAGTTCACTGTCAGAAGAGTAACATACTGCATAGCCAACTACATAATTTTACAAAATGTTTCGCGTTTTGCTTCCTTTATAGTCAGTTTATGAACGTTAACAAAACTTTATTACCGCGTTATTATTAGCCGCATAAAGCGATTTGAAAATTTGGAAGCTGAGCATTAATTAAAAATGGCAAATAATTATTCACAATCTGATATTCTTAATATGTTTATTAATCACGGATAATGTAATCGAACAGTGGGCAAGAACCGATCTACCATCAATAAACGAAAGAAAATTCAGAAAATGTGAGGTTAATTTAAAAAACTGACGGTATTAACCGGACAAATTCAGGTTACTCCTAAAGGTAAATGAGAAGGTTAGAGCTCAACATTAGAAACGATATTAACATTAAAACGAGTTTGATTGGAATAAGTATTACGTACAAAGGCTTTAAAATTAATTGAAACTCCGTAGGATTACGTACATTAAAACAATAACAAAAATAAATATTCCAAATACATTTATTTAAACGACAATATTAATAATCTTGATAATAAATATACTTAATGAAAATATCCTCCATTTGTAGCTAAACGTTTAGTTTCGAAAAGCTTCATCCACCCTATTAATTAACTCATCCTTGGAAGAGACTGGCGTTTGATAAATCCTTTCTTTGATGGTGCCCCACAGATAAAAATCTAACGGTGTAAGGTCTCAACCACCTTTTATCAAATAAACTATACAACAAAGTTGAAATTTGTTGAGTGCAATGTGCCGGTGCACCATCTAATTGATACCAGCACGATGACCTTGCTTCAAGGGTTATGGATATCTGAATAGTTTCCTGAATTAATCTCATCTTAGATGCAATACTGAAACTTATTGTCCATTGGTATACAAAAAAAAACCTTGAAGACAAATTTGTCTTGAAATCCTTTCTCCTTTATGAAATGTGAGTTTTCTTTTGCTCAAAAATGTTAAAGATGCCTTTTTTTGTAAATTTTGACTCACCCGACAAAATAACTTTTGTAGAAAACTGGGATCTCCTGCATTTTTATTAAAAATATTTCGCAGAACCCAACAAGCTGAATAGCATCTCCCTCTCTTAAAAATTAGGCCGTTTCAAATTTATAATTGTGCATTTCGTTTTAATACCGCTCTGGTTTTTGAAATTAGCCTCCAATCTCCTGAATTTTTTTTCGTTTGTTGGTGGTAGTTGGAGACATTCTCCATGAGTAACAAACAGAAGAATATTAGACTAATGATTTGCCATTTATAAATTAAATTAAGAAAAATTTAAAGTTAAAGTTAAAGATAAAAGTACAAGTATGTAATGTAAAAATGTTCAGAATTAAACAAAGAAACAAAATAATTTAAAAATACAGGGTGTCCTATTTAAGATAACAAAGGTGACGTCACTTCCGTTCAAACCCGAAGTAACAGAAATGTCAAAAGATTTTGCTTAGAGAGTTTAGTTGACCTATGTCGGTTCCGAATTAAAAAAAAATTCCTGGGCTGCATCTGGATTTATGACGAGTATCAAAGCAAATAAACACGGTCTTTAGTAGTTTGACACCAACTTCATAAAGTAAAATTTTCAATATGGTATAAAATATTTATTTTTATTTTTTAGTGCTGTCGGTTCTATTTTTTAAAAACATTTTTATTTTATCCATTTTAGTTCTGTTTATACAGTTTCAAGTTATAAGTTTTAAACTCAGGTTAAAATTTTAGTTATTGGTCCATTGCATATGAAATTTTTGCCAGAAACACCGTATTAATATTATATAAAATGTGCCATCTATACACATTTATAAAAAAATTAACAATACATATTGTCAAAATTTAAAATTGAACTTCGTGCCATTAAAACCCCGAAAACCATATGAAAGACGATAATAACATGAATCAATTTTTCCTGATGGTATGGTGAACGCAATATATATTGTACCCGGCGCTCCCGTAAATATGTATTTATGGGATCACTCCGGATATATCCTGAATATTGCCTGAAAGTTTCATCCAAATTGGTCAAATCAATCGCGGAGTAATCGAGGTGTACATATAAAAAATACACAGGATCGAATTGATAACATCCTCCTTTTTTGATATCGGTTAATAACAATACTGTATTAGGCACATCGTGTAACCTGTACATTATTTTATAAGTAAATATAATGAATCAACACGAAATATGTATTCTACTATTTTGAGTGTTCAGTGTTTAAACAATATTAAAATCTATAAAACATTGTTTTTTAAGGCAATCAAAAAATAAACTTTTGATATTTTGTTTTGCTCTTACCCTGAGGCATCACTTTTAGAGTTTTCCATGTTAAAAAAGAAGTAATTTATTATATATTAGAGTATTGCTGTTCACTAAAGTCGATAAACTAATAATCAGTTATGTATATTTATCACATCCACTGATTATTTTGATATCGGACGATAAGAAAATAATCAGTGTTTGTCATGCTACCTTTGCTTATTCTTATGATTTCCGACACAATATGCTTGATAGACTGACTTTTTAATCGGCTTAATTTAAATCCAATAAAATCTTCAAAAACAGGACATTAATATTAGGGATCACGCAAAATGTATGGATTAAAATAATAAAAAATATTATTAGTATAGTTATAAATCTATTAAAAAATATATTAACTTTTTTTGACTAGTATTTGTAACACTATTTACTATCTTTAAAAATCCTGGAACTTGAAAATAGGGGAACATGGTGAAAAAGGGTCCACCATCTTAAATATCGGATTTACTTATGTAACAATTACCTTCGAGTCATAATTTAAATTTTGAATTTAAGCAAGAGACACTTGGATACCAAATAAAACTATGCATCTATAGTTTTTCTCTGGGACATCCAACTCTCACTAGTCTTCTTAAGAAGTCATTACTGGCATAACATTATTTTCTATCTGTAGCATGATCTTACAGCTCATATAATGCTTTTCTCAGATGCCTCTGAAGATCTTTTTTAACGTGATGAATTAATAATTAACTATAGGGTATAATTATAAAGAAATAATTTCATTTTTGTGCCGGATTCTGCGTGTCTTTCCCATTCTACAACAATAGTGTATAATAAGAGTAAAAAGGTCGCTTCGCTACCGTAACTTGACAGAAACAAAAGAAGAACGAAAGTGATGACTTTTTTTTCTTTTTGTCAATGAGTTTAATTTTGTTCAAATTTTTCGACGTCCGTCAGATGTATTAATATTTTTTGAAGCCTATTACTATTTAAACACCACTCTATTACTCTTAATTAAACGGTTCTAGCAACACTGTCAGAAGCAGCTTCAAGGACGGCTCCAGATTACAGCGAATCCTAGCGGAGGCACTCAACATGCGGTTAAATTAAAATTAAATAAGTTTGTTTATATCGAAAAGTAAGTGAATTTAACGGTCATACGGGGATGACATTCCAAATAAAATATAAAATGTACCGACAGAATTTACCTCAAATTTTGCACAAAAATCAAATGCGATAAAAAGCTAAACTGGTAAAACTGTGGTGATGGGTCAAAATGGTTTCATTAAATTGAAACAGGGATGAACTGATTTTTTGACAAAACTACAAAACTAGATGTTTAAGAAGTCGGCCAGGGCAAATTTGACAAAGATAGTATCGTGTGATACTCTGGTCTCGCTTCCACTCGTAACATTAAATGGGTTTATTTATATAAAAAAATGACCTTAAATTTTAGGTAGTTTTGTTTGTCTTCTTTTTTCTGCTAAACACGCACTTGCGCCAGTAAAATAGCCATTAAAGATTTTGAGTGTTGAAAAAATAACAAAGCTGTGGTTTTATTCCCGTGGTAAGTAAACATTAAGCGTAGAAAAAGATTTTCAGTGTAAAATCAATATACCTATCTATTTAAATTTCAAGGCGATTTTTTTTTTCGCCAGCAGCTCTCTCTTGGCGATTTTGATACGTATTTTTTAAAATTAAAGTTGTTTACCTACATATGTTATAACATTACATTGAGTTGATGAGATATTGTGAAAAATGGAAAAATAATCTTGATCCCCTTAAAAAAATTAGAAAATAATTTTCAAAGGAATGAATTGTTTTAAAAGCTCATTTGGTAAAAAAGATATTGTGAAAAAAAGGAGAAAACACGTTTCACCCGTCTAGCGTTACACATTCACTTTATCTACACTATATTTTATTCTTATATTCTCCTACATCTGTAAGCTTTAAGTTTGGTTTAAAAAAATATATTATTTTTATTAAAATAAAACTCTAGGCAATATTTCTTTCCTACACACCCAAAAATACCACAAACATATAAATTTACAGTTGCTATTGATTATTATAGATGACTGCTGTATTATCTTCTTCTAAAATACTTCAAATAATATATAAAAGTCTGCTTTTTAACCAAATGTTAGGGCGATATATAGACCTTTTTGTGGACAAGAAAAAATGGTAAATTTCCTTTACTCTGAACTCCCCTCGTTGTGAATCTTTCTTTTCATTAGGAATAGTGAAGTGTGACCTAATTCAATTCCACACATAGACATTTAATAACACAAATATATTGTCTTTTCCAACATTTCTACTGGGTGCCTATTTTCTACCTACGCCATACTTGATTTTTAAGCATAATTTAAAATAAATGGAATAAGTAGTTTTTACGCTGGTTTTTTAAAGACCATTACATTTAATTTTTGTGCAAATTTGAACTAGACAGAATATAAAGATGTTTTTTAAATATTTTATGTGAGCACCATTTTGTTCCCTCATCTTGAATTTGTATCACAATTTTACCAATATATCTCTATATCAAACTTAATTTGAAGTCATTCGAGTAAGTAGTTTTTTAGCTATGTTGCGAAATGGCCGAGGAACAGACACACCGACGTAATTTAGAAAAAATGTTTTTTGGCATCTAGAGACGCTTAATCGTGAAGATACGTAAAACCTGAGAGGGTGATTATTTTCACCATTACAAACATTTTATTTGGCCGCCATTTGGTTCTGCCACCTTGAATTCGTACCTCAATTTTAACATTTCATTTTTCATTCATCATTACATAACACTGAATTCTTGCAAAAATTTTGAAATGAAAGTAGTTTTTTCAGCCTGATTTCTTTAAAATTATTTTGTTGGGTCACCATTTTGTTTTGGCTATGTTATATTCCAATCAAAATTTTATCAGTTAATTTTTACGTAGTATTTAAATTTTGTTCAAACTGAAGTAAACTGGATAATTATTTTTTCAGTAACAATTTTTTAAACATTTTACTAGGCCGCCATTTTGTTCCGCCATTTTTATCAAAATGTTACCAGGTCATCCCCATATAACCCTTTCAATTCAACCGGTTAAGTAGTTTTTGCCGCGAACAGACATGCAGGCCGATGGAATTGCAGAAAACATGTTTTTCGGCATGCATGTAGGGGATTCTGAAAGCGTGAAAAACAACAAAAATATCGGTGGGTAATTCTTTCACGATTATAGTACTTCCCTTTTAAGAGGGAAGTAAAAAAAGTAAATCTCTGTTTTGTACGGAGGCTCAAAACCAAGTAAAAAATTCGTGCACCTTACATTCCAAAAATTCCTTAAAAATCAGGCTTAACACTGATCAGGCTGAATTCTGTACGAGACTCTAGAGAAAATATAGACGTCTCTTCAGTATACTTATTTCTTTCGCCCAATATGAACCGTTTACCCTTATATTTAGGACATCCCATATACTATATGACTATATGTCTATATATTTAGAATCGTCTTGGTGGGCTTTTCAGTTTGATCCCAATTACAATGAATAATGAAAATATCTTTTTTAATGTTTAAATGATATACTAACACTCGCGGGAGACGAATCTTTTGAGGCTTCATTCATGAAAATCGGCCAAAGCTTTCAACCTGTTGATGGTAACAAATAATAGATACATACACATTTCCCTTTCTTGGATAAATATAAAAAGAAGAGAAACATGGGCGTATTTAGTAGTATAATATTACGGATATATAATACATTTTTCAAATAATCAACTCCTTTTTTCGGCATTTCGAATGGAAAAACAGTTTCGATTTAATTAACTTCAAAAAATTCGACCCTATTTATTTTTTAAGTACATATTCAAATTCAAAAAGTACTTTATTAGTCAAAAAAATAAAACTCTTGTTGACAAAGCATGTAGTAGGTACATATATATTCTAATAGGCAACACCCTTACCAATATAATATTTGAATTAAAAGACGAAAAACAAATGGTAGCAAGAGTTGCAAAATTAAAACAAACAAACAACAATAAAAAACAGATATATAAAACAAATGAAGGATATAAAAAAATGTACATAGCATACAAAATTGTAATAAAATAGCACTAAAAATTAACATTCTCGAAGGCATCCCGATAGAAATCATCCAGATTATAGTATGCTTTACTGCAAAGTAATCCTTTAAGTCCACGACGAAAAGTTTTTTTAACCGTTTTGAGAGTAGTTGGTAAATGATTAAAAACCTTTCGACCCTTATAAATCAATGACCTTTTTACAAGGGTACTCTTTGGCAATGGCAGAGCCCAGAATGGTATACCATATCTCAGATGCGACTCAAATAAGGCGAAATATACTGTCCGTGCCAGTTGCAGACCCAGGTCTTCTTTAACTGCTCTCATAGCAAAACATCCTGATGAGAGTTTCTTGCTCAAAATTAAGATGTGCTCCCCAACATGCAACTCACCATCAATAAGAATGCCAAGAAATTTAGTCAAAGACATCTCCGGAAGCGGATCCCCATCCAAAACTAATCCCTCCACATCACACCTGAATCCAAAAATATCAGTTTTACTCAAGTTCAGATAAAGGCGGTTGGAGTTAAACCACTCTTTAATAATTCTCAGGTCACAGGAAATATGTATATGTATATATATATATATATATATATATATATATATATATATAATATATATATATATATATATATATATATATATATATATATATATATATATAGATCATATAAATACAGTACAGCTTCTTTAATCCGAACAGACTTCGTTAATCTGGATTCCAGACGGGGCAGTAAGCGAAGATGCTGTTTTATTAAGTTGGTAAGTTCAGTTATTGTAATTCAGATTATACGTCGGGAAAAGTGGAAATTCACCAAACAAGCGTTTCTGTTGGTCATTTATTTCAATTTCAAAGCCCATTTGAACTCTCTCAGTAATGATTACGAATAATAAGTTTGCATATTTTAAACATCAAAATTACCATTTATCCAAACAACTTAAGATTCTCTTTAAGGGCATTTTATTTTAATATTAAGATTCATACAATGAACTAGAATTTAACAAAAATTTTTTTTGCTACTTAATAAAAAAATATAGTCTCGGGTCTTGTGGGGAGTTGGAGTCCCATAGCCCCCCTCGGTGCAGCCTTGATTGCACCTGGGTGACTGAACACTCATATGTGCCATGGGTAAATTAAATTAATTTGAATTATTAATTAGGCCATAAAACTAATTTCAAAGAACATAGATTTTCATATTTATAGCTGTTGTATTTATAAACTAACACCTAAAATTATCTAACTAAAGGAATTATTAGTATTAAATATGTAAATTCTACATTCTCTGCTAAATGTTTTTATTTATTTTGCTTTTTCAAGCAGCAAATTATAACATTTTGGTCCTAAATAAATTATAAATCTCTGACTAATATTTTGGTTGCTTTGTGGAATTTGGATATTTTTGTGAATTTTTGTTCAGGTTAAATGACAGGCCCAGATGAATTGGTCTATTATGATTCCTAATTACTTTACGTTGGAGATGACATCATTTATTTGTTTGTTTTCTAAATTATGGTGTGAAAAATTTGGTATGGGATTGTTGTCAGTGATTACCATTTCTCTCACACCAACCCAGTCCTCACCACTAAAAATAAAATCTTTATCATGTTGAAACATTTTTACATAATTTTGAAACAATATTATTTTAAATATTTTTTGAACTTACCATTCATAATCCACGGTTCTATTTTAAGGAAAGCGTCAAGTTCAATTCTATTTAAAACTTTGAACTATTAGTATGATATATTCATTCATATGTATTCAATATTCTTTATTGGTACAAAAGTGGTACATATTTATACAGGTCATGAAATAATAAAATTAAAAAACTAACATAGTGTTTAAAATTAAATATCACATACATACATAAAACCACAGTTATAACTTCATATAAAAAATGTAAAATGGATAAAATATTTTTTTTCTATAAAGGAAATAAAACCCAACTTGAAAATTGACTTAAAAAAATACTGAAAAATAATAAATAATATTTTATTCCACCTCCATCTTGAACATATAACTTTGCATAAAACTAATAAAAACAGTAAAATAGAGATGCAGACATCAAGACATAAATATATTTTTCTGTAATGTAAATACTTAGTAATTAAATATTAGGTTCTTCTTAATTTTATTTTTATGTTTGTAAATTATTCAGTAAGAGGTGAAGACCATATTTTAATTGGCTCATTGTGGACAGCTCAGTGTACGCAATTTTGCATAGCAAATTTGTATTGTTGGGTAAACATAGAATTAGTATTTCTACGAATATGATCCTTGATTGCGATTTCTCTAGGGTGAAGGCACAAAGTGAAATCACAAAAACAACTACTCCGCTGGCTATTACCACAACCGGCATTGAATTACACAGTGACTCCGAGCTTTCGTTGGAAGCATTAAATGTATATATATATATATATATATATATATATATATATATATATATATATATATATATATATATATATATATATATATATATATATATATATATATATATATATATATATATATATATATATATATATATATATATATATATATATATATATATATATATATATATATATATATATATATATATATATATATATATATATATATATATATATATATATATATATATATATATATATATATATATATATATATATATATATATATATATATTATATATTATATATATATATATATATATATATATATATATATATATATATGTATCTATGGTAAAATTAAACTGATTACTAGTGATTGCATAGGTTAATCAGTTATTGAACTTTGTATTATGCAAATGAGTTGTTGTTTTTATATACTTGAAGCATTGAAATCTACATATATACAAGTAAAGTTAAAGCCATCCCTGAAGACTGCCTGATAAAGCAGCTGATTCAGTATTTGTATACCCTTTCGTAGCAATGCAAAGATCCTATTGGAGCCCTTCTCTGGAGTGTAAAGGCCCTATCTAGTTGGGCACTGTAACCCCATCCAAGTATAGCACAAGCCCCCATATAAGTCTAGTATAAGCAATGAGATTGGAACAATGCATGACAGGTTATTACTAAAACATTCTTGGTAACAGTGTTTTGAGAGTTCTTATCAAAAAATAGATTTTGATAATTTTTTTTGCAAAATGATCAGCATGGACATCAAAAATAAGAGTACTATTGATATATACAACCAGTAGCCTAATAGAGTCATTTATAGATCTGTCCACAACTACCTTCCGGTGTATCTCTCTGAGATTAAAAATTTTGACTACTGATGATCCAACAAATTTATCTTTTAGAAGAGCCTTTGTGTCATTAGCAAATACAACCAAGTTACTGCTTGTGGAAGTTTCGATATCATTTATGTAAATCAAAAATGGCAAGGGACCCAGAAAGGTTTCTTGTTGTACTCGATGTTTCTTAATTAGGAATCCTGAAAGTTTACCCCCTAAGAAAAAATTTGAACAAAATGGTTGAGAGGCAGGCTGCAGTCTCTGTAGGGGCAGCTAGATTACTGTCGCAATTCAATAGTTCAATTACATAGTCCACTAGTAGACTGGAAATAAATAAAATCCCAAAAAAAAAACATGGAACATTTGCAATTAAAACTGCATGTATCAGAACATCACAGCTGTTTAATATGATTTATAAAATAAGATAAATTTAAGCCAAACATTCTGTATACTTAAATTTTCAAATCTGCACTAGGGTTTGATAAGTGATTCTATAGTAAAACTGAACACAACAAAATTGAAAATTCTTAAAGTTTCAACACAATAGATATATGAAGAATGCTTGGTGGCAAGCACATGCTCGAACATATCACGTTGGTATAAGATTATTTCTCTTTTAATATCCTAGTAAGCATCTATCTTATTGAATAATTTCAAAAACATATAGTCATTTCTAATAAATACAAAGATAAAATTCTTTTTTCAGCTATCTTTTGTAATACCTAGGGTTATTATATCTCGCATCCCAAGTTACCAAAAATAAGTTAATAACATTTGAGCCAGACTAACGTACATTATCATACAGTGATTATTTTAACCTTCACTTACCATAACTTTGTCAACTCACGCTTTTTTTGACAATAAATGAGGGTAAATCCCCGAATGAAAACATTCACCACCATATCACCTTTTTATCAAATTAACACCAGTAGATCACCATTTAACCCGAATTAATAAAAAAAAATTGATTTTTTCGCCGTAACAGGACCGAAAAATAGGTTATGTGAAAAATGATATAAATAAGAAATTCAGGAAAGAAAAGCTGAACAAATCAGCTGATAGCAGAATTTTCTTTTGATATTGCGGTTTATTGCTCGACAGCAACAACATTATTTGTCTTTGTTTTTGTCCATAGGTGGAACAAAGACATGTATATAAACAATAGTTGTGATTTGAATGCGCCAAAAAGCAACATGTGTGCGTTTTTTAGTTCTCTATCGATCTGACGTTTATTTTTTGCTCGTGCATTGTATCACATATTCGCGTTTAGTCTAGTGGTGTTTCGATTGATACCTTCATATTATTCATCTTTCGCTATGTATTTTTCGGTTTTCATCTAGTTTTCGCGCGAGGTCCTATCTTGCGTCGTTCGTAACCGGGTTTAGCGCAGAATTATAATTATCTGAGTTAAGTCCAGACTTTAAAACTCCTGTTTAAGCAGCTTTAAAATGACCAAGTGAAGCGAGATAGAATTGCCCGCAGCGTGTCGTAGCTAAGTTCACTAGCGTATTCTGCTGAATCCCGGATTTTCCGATTTTCCGGAGGGATACTGTACATCGGAAAATTGTCCGGGACAGATCGGGACGCGTCTAGAGCTGGCGTTCGATTACAGACATAATTTCAGTAGCAGCTGAAATGCTGTAAACATTTTGTCACTTAATTTTTTTTTTCCTAACAAGAAAATGATAATCCCGTCCTAGCTTGGAACTTTTCACGAAAAATCAACCACAATAAAAAAATGCCTCGTAGGCAAATGTGATTACAAAAAAACTCCGATTAGAAGCTAGTAAAAATGAGAAAGATAACTTTTAGAGGGGTTTTGGACAATTTTCGAAATTCCGTGGTGCAGCCTCCATCCAGGCCCGACCAGGAAATTCAAGAAACGCTTCGGCCAGAAAACTTTCAAGTAAAAAGGGTAAGTCGAATTTTATAAGTTTCTATATTTTTACGTCATTTTTCGAGGTCATAACATAACCGTGACATTATATGTGGGTGTATGTTTTGATTTTTTTATGCCGAGTATTTAGGTTTAAACATTAAAGTTTGTATCTATTAAAAGAATGACAATAGGTAGGTATGGTAGGTATAAGATTTTTATTTTATTTATAGGAATATGAATTGTATTAAGATATATCTATTTATGCTGGTATTAGTTATTTAAATGCGTTAAATAAGCATGTTACTTTTATTTTTGACACCCGAAAAGTAGTACCTACACACATAGGTGAAAATTTAAGCTAACAAAACAAAATTTTACAGTTAAGCAGGTATGTCGTTTTTCATAACTTTTGGTGAGGATGTTAATATGTAAAGTGTTTTAAGAAAATGGTGTATTAAAGGTGAATGTGCATACTCCAGAATATATTTAGATACCTGATGCTCCTTATATATATATATATATATATATATATATATATATATATATATATATATATATATATATATATATATATATATATATATATATATATATATATATATATATATATATATATATATATATATATATATATATATATATATATATATATATATATATATATATATATATATATATATATATATATATATATATATATATATATATATATATATATATATATATATATATATATATATATATATATATATATATATATATATATATATATATATATATATATATATATATATATATATATATATATATATATATATATATATATATATATATATATATATATATATATATATATATATATATATATATATATATATATATATATATATATATATATTATTCTTTTGCCGATTTGGATGATTTTTGGCAGATCAGTAGACTTTCGGCCGCTGATAACTAATCCGAAGTCACATTTTTCGGCGACGTTTCGTTTTTTGAGATATACGCCATCAACATTTATGATCTTATACCTACACAGTTTTTAACCTTCTTTTCTGTTTCCTTCAGGAATTTTTAAAAGAAAACGGTTGAATACACAATAAAATATCAAAATTGCACATATTTTCCAGTTTATAATGTTATATTAGTCAAAAATAAATTCAATTAAATTCCATATGTCAATCTTTTTTTTAACAGAGAATTTTTCTTCATTTTTTGTTTTATGTTGGCAGCCATTATTGTCATTCGAAAAAATATTCAAAATTTAAATTTGACAAATTTTATCAATGTAGCTGTTTTTTGTTTATGTTGGATATTTTGTTACATGAGCAGATTCTTACCAAGTTAGTTTCAAGTTAGGCGCCGGACCGCGATAGCTCAGAGGCATCATCGTTAAAGTTATAATACCTTAATAATATAGCTCTAAAGATGATGCTTCCGCGCAGTCGCGGTTTAATTTAGTGTTGACCCGGCAACGATCCACCTTGTGCATCCGCCGCTGCTAACCGGGTATACCGATTCATCTATTTAACAAAATAACTGTAATAAACTGTTTCAAGAACTGTTACTTTGACAAAATTGAATGACAATAGTTGCCAACAGAAAATACAAAAATTAAGAAAAATTAAAAATAGCAATTGACAGATACAATTTTATTAATGTGATTTTTGGGTTAATTTGAAAAATATGTGTAATTTTCATATGTATTTTAATTGTGTAATTAATCATTTTCCTTCTTTTAAAAATTATGAGAGGAAACAAAAAAGATGGTGAAAATCTGTGTATAAGATTGTGAACTTTGATGGGGTGTGTCTCGAAGAAAAAAACGTCTGAAAAAATCTTCGGACTAGTGAACAGCGGCCGAAAATCTACCGGTATATCAACAATTATTAAAATCGACGAGGGGGAAGTGTAAGTAAATATATCTTCTTCGCGTAAATGGTTGGAGCTAACTAGGCACAATAATAATCCACATAAAGGAATAACAAATTTTTTGAAGCAGAAAAAATATTTTGATATGTTTTTGTCATTTAAACGGTAATATAAACTGCGAAAGATGGTGTCCGCCCATAAAACGACGCCCACGACTCCCCTACTATTAATTTGTTACGTATGTGAATACATTTTATGTCACAAATAAGAGAGTCATAAAGAACAATAATAAAAATGTTATACAAGAGGCGTGACTGTGATGTCGTTCCTGTCTTGAAGCATGCGCATGCTTGGGTCGGCCGTCATTTTTTACTTCGTATTAGACCCGTTCCTGTAAAAGTGCTGGCTAAAAGAAATAAACATACACATATTTATATACAATTACAGTATCTATGTTAACAGAATTACAAAATTTCGTTTGTTATGGCATCTATTGAGTAATATTGGTTTCTAATAAACGATTGATAACTAGGGGGCCTTATTTGAATCTCACGGCAATATTTGTGATATTTCTATGATTGGGAACTGACATAATGTATATTCAGGTCACATTCTTGGTACCTTGATTTGAAAAAAAACCTTAAACATTTAAGGAAAAACCATCGCAATATAGTAGGCGCAGTATTTCAAATATAGCACCCCAGGCGCTTACGCTCTCCATGCCTTCTGAGCGGAATAAACTTATGAAAGTATTTGTATCCCTTAACATGTTTTGTGGCAACAAAGGTTCGAAATACTTTAATCCACAGGAGGAGATCTTGCCTTCGTATCTCACAATTGGAACCAGTCTATCAAAATCAAAGGAGACTCTCACATTATTACCTCGACATATCAAGAGCGTTTAATCAGGTCTGGCAGTTTTGTTTCCAACAGAAGTATTTCAGTAGTGGTTGTTGATCATGGTCATTTATCTGACTTACAAAGTCAACGTAGACGTTCTGCAGCTTGCAGAGCCAGTGTCTACCCTATTCCTCCTTTTATATCAATATTTTTCCTACGAGCAACCCTATTCACAGCTGGGCTGACGATACTACGCTCTTCTCTAACACACACTTTTCCAAATCTGTTTTCAAGGCTGAAATGGATGATAGGCGTAGAGTAATGTTTTATCTTCAACCCAGAGCCTGCATAAAATCGTAAAATGGGGAGCAAAAAATCCTGTCCAGTTACCAATACCTATACCATTCAGCTGTATATATTGACATTCATGTAACCAAAGATTCTTTTACTTGGTATCGATTTTCCAATTATATCAATTACATAGCAGTCCGCTTTCATTTTTTGAGCCCGACAATATTTCTTTAACTTGCATACCCATTAAACATCACAGACGAGTTAAAAATCACGAACCAGGCCTAGTTTTGTTTGTTGTTCTCATATAGTAGCTTCTTTAACTCTTTAACATTATTGACTTTGTCCAAAGAAAAGCTACTCACTTGATTGATGATCCAAAGAAGCTTTCCTTACTGGAGCATAGTCGAATTGTAGGCGAGTCTTTGTTTCACAAATACTACCATGGATTGTCTCCTAACAAATTATCATCCATTATATATATATATATATATATATATATATATATATATATATATATATATATATATATATATATATATATATGTTGATTCTTAATCCTTCATGGATGGAAAAATACAATGTGTTTTCATTCCGGGTGTACATCCGTTCGCTACTGTCGTTCTGAAAAGAACAGTTTTGCTGACATTTCGCCAAAATCACATTTGGCATTTTTTTTCTCGCGTCCGAATAGAGACTGAAGTGTTGGTGACTACGACGCTTCGTTTTATATCCCCACCCGGGGCCGAAGGTTATATCTGCGCGGCCGTTGGTCATTATTTATGTTTTCCGGATGGTGCTGCTGTTGTTGCGCTAATTGCGCTTGAGTTTTTGCGATTTTAGATTTGTCGATTATTGTCTTCCGTACTGTTGGTAGTTTTAATGATTCGTCACTTTTATTCAAATCACCTTGCTTTTCAATCTCGGATTAATCTGGTCTTATAATGTTCTATATTGGTAATCTCCCTACACCCATCGAAATTTATTTTATGGTCGGTTTCCTGATGATGTAGGAATAAAGCTGAGGTTGTTTGTTTGTTTCTGATGCTGAGTTTATGCTCTTCCACTCTTGCTGATATTCGCCTTTTAGTTTGCCCCACATACAACTTTTCACAGCCCTGGCACGAAATGCTGTATACTCCGTGGTTTTCTAGTTTGATTTTATCTTTTGGGTTTCTCCCAGTAGTTTACCTATAATTGTTTGTGGCTTGTGTTTTGCTTGTATGTTGTGTTTCCTAAGAATTCTTCCGATTCTGTCTGTTGTGCCTTTTACATATGGTAAGACTACTTGTTGCTTTGCCGGTTCATAATTTTTGTTGTTCGTTGTTCGGGACCCCTGTGCATTAATAGCTTTCTCTGTGGTGCGATTTTTGTAACCATTTTTCTTTAAAGCACTAGATATTACCTTAAGTTCGTTTTGTCTCTCTGTGTTTCAGTTAATCGCACGGATCTGGATACTAGGATATTTGCCACAGCTTGAATTTGTGCTGGGTGATGATGTGATTTTGCATTTAAATATCGGTGTGTATTCGTTGGTTTTCTGTACATTGTATTCTGGGGGTGGATTGAATTTACGTTAGTTAATTTAGTTAGACATTTTTCGAGCTCTACCTGACCATGTTGCCATATAATAAATATGTCAACCATATAACCAATCCATAATTTGGGTTTTAAACTTGCTTTCTCAAGAGCTTCTTTCTCGAAGTATATCACAACTAAATTCGCGACTACTGTTGATAGCGAGGATCCCATTGGAGCACCATCCATTTGTTTATACATTTGCCCGTTGAACGAAAAATAAGTATTTTTAAGGCAATGCTGTGAGAGTTGTATTATATGTGCCTGGAAATCCTCTTTCATAGCAATCTTGTCCAATGCTTTGTCGATGGGATGGATTACTGGGATATAACGATTTGAAATCTAGGCTTGCTATGCGTCGTCTTTTTCAAGAAAGATGTCTCGTATAATTCGAGTGACATGCTCCGAGTTTTTTACAAATGAATCAGCTTTTTCTACAGCTGGTTGCATAATTTCAGAAAGATATTTCTCCAGTTTTTGTAGTAGATCCGTGCGATTAACTGAAACACAGACGAGACAAAACGAACTTAAGGTAATATCTAATGCTTTAAAGAAAAATGGCTACACAAATCGAACCATAGAGAAAGCTATTAATGCACAGGGCTCCCGAACAACGAACAACAAAAATTATGAACAGGGAAAGCAACGAGTAGTCTTACCATATGTAAAAGGCACAACAGACAGAATCGGAAGAATTCTTAGGAACACAACATACAAACAATACACAAGCCACAAACAACTATAGATAAACTACTTGGAAACCCAAAAGATAAAATCAAACTGGAAAACCACGGAGTATACAGCATTCCGTGCCAGGACTGTGAAAAGTTGTACGTGGGGCAAACTAACAGGCGAATATCAGCAAGAGTGGAAGAGCATAAACTCAGCATCAGAAACAAACAACCCCAGCTTTATTCCTACATCATCACGAAACCGGCCATAAAATAAATTTCGAAGGGCGTAGGGAGATTACCAATATAGAACATTATAAGACCAGAATAATCCAAGAAGCCATAAAAATTGAAAAACAAGGTGATTTGAATAAAAGGGACGAATCATTAAGACTACCAACAGTAATCGCAAATCTAAAATCGCAAAAACTGAAGCGCAATTAGCGCAACAACAACAGCACTACCCGGAAAACATAAATAACGACCAACGGCCGCGCAGATATAACCTTCGGCCCCGGGTGGAGGTATAAGAGGATGCGTCGCAGTCAGCAACACTTCAGTCTCAATTCGAGAAAGAAAGCTTCGAAAATGCCAAATGTGATTTTGGCGAAACGTCAGCAAAACTGTTCTTTTCAGAACGAGAGTAGTGAACGGATGTACACCCGGAATGAAAACACATTATATATGTAAATATATATATATATATATATATATATTGTGCCTTTTTATTCTAAGATCTACGATATTTTAAATGTAAGTTTTGTATCAATTTTAACAATTTGTAAAATTTTAAAATTATTTTAGGTTTAACATGTAATTCAAAAAGTGAAAAAACTTAAATAATAAATAAGACCTTTTGAAAAAGCCTACTAAGACGGGCAAAACGTCGAGGAAATAGCAAGTTTCATTATAAAACATAAACCTATACCCCAAGAAAACTAAACACTATATTATAATATTTAAGGTTTAAGAAAAAGAGAAATATATATATATATATATATATATATATATATATATATATATATATATAACCTTTAATAATAATAAATAAATAATAAATATATATATTTTTTTTATTTTTATAATTTCTTTTTCAAGGTCCTCTGGATTCAAATTGTTCTAGTTCTGTTACAAACATTTCTTTTCTTGCTGTAGCACGATTATATAGAATTCTGATTGAGGTAGTCCAGTTTGTGCGAGCTTCGGTACACTGTAGCTTTAATGCTTTTTACAGATTAAGTAATTCTTATCTTTTTTTATTGTAAAAAGGGGGCAAACTTACGAGAACGATGTTGTAAATATTATGGTTTTTGTTTGACAGGAAAAAAAAGTAACTAAGTTACTTGATATACTAAACAAATCGAAATAGGCGAAAATTAATTTCATAATGAATAAGTCCTTAATTTTAACATACTTACCACCAAACATCGTAAACTCCAAAGTTTTTGGCTTTATTATTTGTAATTTATCTTCAATTTTTTCTATCGCCATTTTTTAAACGTTTGATACAAACGGCTAATGGAATAACTGCCTCGAAATCGATCACCACCCTAACTAAAATATGAATTATCATTATCAAATGTTTTTTAATATGTAATATGTATCAGTAAAAATATAAATAGATAAAACCATTGGCTAACCAATATCCGAGCCGATATCCATATAGTCCATGAATAATTTCAAATATTAAGTTTTATTGTTTGTAATAAAAATTACGCTTACTCACGCATGTATTAATAAAACTATAGAAATAGTTTAAATGTCAGTAATTATTTAATACATTATAATTTTATCGAGTTATGCAGTTGTGTTAGTCGTGTATTTTTGATTTGTGGATAATGAACTAACTCTGTACAATTAAGATAGTTTATCTATTAGGTAAAGTTGTTTTCTGTTATTGGTACACTGTCTTTTTCAAAAATATGGGAAATCTGTTTGGAATCATCAAGAATCAGCAACCTAGTGTGCTGAATACGGAATTGTTTTATCGTGAGGTAAGTGCTAAAGTAATTATAATCAGTGGCGGATCGTGTTTTCGGAGGCCCTAGGCTAATTGCATTTTTGGGTCCCCCCTCATGCCTCATGATTTTAAAAAAACTTAATTTTCGCACTGACAGATACTATACTACAACTGAAAAAACCAGAAAATGTATTACAAAACTAGTAAACATTTTCAAACACAAATTTCTTATAGAAAAAAAATTAAAATTAAAATGCCCTTTCTGCATTTACCGAGGCGCGAGAGGCACTCTTTTCCTTAAATGTATTAGCACAAAAGTATAGAGGCATAAACGTTAACATATGTTTCATAGACTATCGAAAAGCCTTCGATTGTGTTAAACATGAGAAGATGATCCAGGTATTGAGGACAAAATCAGTTAAGTGAGTTAGGTGACGAAGAAACAACTTCCCAGGGTTCCTAGTCAGTAAAAAAAAAACAAAAATGCGATAACTATAACGCTGACGGATGTTTAGGAGACCGAGCTAGTGAAAGCAGGAATGTTTTAACCTCCTGGTCCTCCTTTGTTGTAAGAATATGTCAAGATAAGAAGAAAGAACTAGACAAGCAACTAGCAAGGGAGAAATGTTTGCCACAAATTGCAGTTTAAGGTCAGTAGAACATGCAGAGGTTCTTAAGGCTATTGAAATGTTAAGACCGGGCTACAAACCAAGATTCAGTTGTCAACGCTGTTAAGCGAAATATTCAAAGAACAAAAATCAGTTTTTTTTAAGAAATTATCAGGTAAGTCCCTTTGTATGTCTTTCGATGGTTGGTCCAATATTCACAACGAGCCTATAATATGTTATATAACTTTGACAACCGGAGATGGAAGTAGTGTTCTTCTAGAAAGTGTTACTTCCGATCACCCTCAAATGGCTAAATACTTGGTAGATTTTTAATAAAAAAAGTGTAAAGATGAATATAATGTGCTACAGTTACCAGTTTTGTTACAGACAACGCAGCAAATATGTGCGAAAAAAATGTGGAAGCACTGGATTACCCCGTTTTACATTTGCACATTTATTGAATTTGCTGGATTTGCTGCAAGGATTTACAAGTAAAATATCTGACAGATCATGTAGCGGAAATTGTAAAATACTTTCGGGATACCCATTTGCCAAATGATTGGGAAAAACAAAAAGAAGGAAAGAAGCTAATATTATTGATGGAATACAGTTTCTGACTACTTATAAAATTTATATCAGTGAGTGGCCAAAATTGTTGCAAACTTGTGAGGAACACAAAGATGATTTTTCAAAAAGTATCGAATATAGACTTCTTAATCCAATTTCTGTGTCACTGGATATGGTTCATTAAAAAAGTGTCTCTTTGTGTAATGCTGCTTAATGGAAAAAACTTATGGCTGTTTTTGATAATGTCGAAAATGAGAACACAAATTTACATCTTTTCACTTTTTGGTAAGTATGCCTGAATCCTATCAGACATAAAAATGAATACCCTTTATCAGGCGAAGAAAAAAAAGTGCTTTAGATATGGCCAGTGGCGGCTCGTGGTGAATTATATTGGGAGGTCAATAACAAATTTAAAAATAGGCATACTTAAAATAAAAATAAATATCTTGTCTTTAAATTGAGCTTTAAATTCTCTTGAAGTTCAGGTCTACTCTTCCTTCTTTAGAACTGGAAAAATGCGGAATGACACGTTCGTTAAAATTGCACGCACATTCCTTTTATAAACGATTTCTTGTTACTTAACATTGCTAAAGCGGATAGTCTATCTTGGCCCAACTCCTCAATAAAATTTATAAGTCCTCGAAAAACCCCTGGATTTTCAGACAAAGCCGTTTCATCATGGCCACGGAGTGCCAGCTCGAATGCTCCACAAAATTTTACACAATCTATAATTTTGTTTAAAATATAACGATTTTTGGATACATTTTTCATTAAAATCTCTAAGGGATTTTCTAAGCTGTCGCTGTGTCTAGCTGAGTGCGAATATCGACACTTCCGACCGTAGCATAGTTTAGCGAATATTTCATGTGATCTGCAGAAAACGCATGTTTTTTTATTTTTTCTTTTAAGTGTTTTAAGTCTTTAACACCGGTTTTGCACCATAATGAATTCGACGAGTCCTTAGAAAACAACAAACAAACAACAGTAAAACGAGTTAGAGACTTCACAACCACATATCCAGTTAGCTAAATCGTACATACTTTTGCGAAAGTTTCGATGAACATCTTTATTTTTGTCTTTACTAGTTTGTCGTTTACTAAGTTCGGGCAAATTGCGACCACTTACCTTAAATTCGGTTATTTTCTCAACATTAAGTTCGTTAGCACTCTTTAGTTGTTTAATTTTTTGCTCTACCGACATTTTACATTCACAACTCAAACATATACCACCATGAAATTGGTTATTTTTGCAAAATTAAGTTCGTAAACATTTTTTAGTTGTTTGTTTTTTGCACTAGTCACTACCAACATTTTCTTTCCTGTATATAAAAATAAAAAAAATATATATTACAAAAAACAGTATGTAAATCAATTTTCATCGATTAAAAACGTCCGAAACATAATCAAGTTAGAATATCGACCGTGCGACCTCTGAACAATTGAACGGAACTGAACTTCCGCATGCCGACGTTCGGCTGCCGCTTGGTAGCTGTGAAATCTTCGGGTACTTTCGTCAAGCTTTAAGATAATCAGGTCAATTCGGACTGCCCAGCCTAGCTAAGTATAGCGTATTTTATTATGCCTAAGGAACGCAACGAGACTATTCGAACCGTCGCGCGCGGCCAATAGTGTAGAGTATTTAACTTTTCCCAAGGTTCGCGTTTTATTACAACTATTAGGAGGGACGGTCAAACGAATAATTTATTTTCTGAAATATTTTTGGGTGGTCATTGACCAAATGACCCTATGGAAGAGCCGCCACTGGATACTGCTGGTAAACATTTCCCAAACACAGGATTATTACCATTAATAATCAGGTTAGAAGACAAATCAGAACCAGGTCTCAAGAGGCCATTCCAAAAATCAATAAGGTACCACACATAATTATTTCCATTATATGTGCATCTTCTTCTGACTTGGAAAGAATGATATTAGAAAAAGCCTCTTAACTAATATTTCCCTTTAAAAAAATCACCCCTTTAATACTTAATTGTCCTGTTATTTTTGTATTTAATATTATGTAATATTACATTACGCCTAATGTAATATTACATAATATTAAATACAAAAATTACAGGACAATTAAGTAGCTTTTTTGAAGTTTTGTATATTGTTTTAGTTAGTTTTAAAAATTATACATATAAGAGTTTATTAGAAAGATGGTATATTTTTGTTTGGTTTTATTGAAACCATTTTCAAAATGTTATTTTTGTTAACAGACATTTAATTAATAAAAAGGGCAGTTTTTGTCGGAGAATTTAAAAAAAGTCATGATTTTTTCATTAAAACGTCTGACTAGAATCATGATTTTAATCAATGACTTTAATCAGATACTTTCAGCTGGACTTTGTTATCTATAACATCGATAGGTAATTCTAACAAGTTAAGATATATTTAGTAATTTGTTCGTTAGCTTTATGAATTAATTTAGAAATAAAATATAAAATAAATGTACTTTTACGTTTACTAAAAATCAACATTGTTGCTTTTAACAATTACACACAAAATTAGACACTGGGCATTTAACTCTAAAATTATATATCACTTAATATTCAAATCACATTTGTAACACTTTACGGTAGCACTTCACTTGATATTAAAATAATTTATCAGTGAATCGCGTCATTTTCGAAAAAAAAAATATGTTGTTTAAAAAATTAAGTAAACATACCCTCACGATAAACTGCTCATTATTTCTAATATTTATTTCATCAATCCTTTAATAGTCCTCAGTTTTGTCCGGTGAAACCATATAGCACCTGTAACCTGCTGTATCGCAATGTAAATTTAATTAATCAAGTTTGGTTAACCACAGTGTGAGGTCACGGTAAGCTTCTCAATGCACTGATGATGTTTAAATCGTGAATCACCTTCGTCAGTTAGTATTGATAAAATTTTACTTTTACTTGTATTTTCATTTCAGTGTAGCACATTAAGCTTATCAGTGTTTGACAACAATAGTATTTACTTGTGTTTGTTTTGACGAACATCGTGTTTGTTAGTGCCTGCGGTTGTATACGTACTTCTTCTGTTATACCGCGTCGGTTTGTGGTCGGTTTTTAGTGAAACAGAGAAGCATTGTTATGTATTAGTGAGGCAATTAATATGAAATAACTAACCGAAAAATGTTGGCTAATTGTGTTATCTAATGTTTGGGCGCCAAATAAGCGGCGGAATTAGTGAGTGAACGTGCATAAACGATTTCTGTTTGTGTAAATGATCGGAAACTTGAGAGACGTTTCAAATGCCTGTGTTCAAATGAATTACATTCAGAATCTATTTATATTCATGGTGGTATTTAAATGTATTTCGGTATTTAAGTAATAACTTTGAGAGAAAGAATCTTATAAACGTATGTCCATATCGTTTCAGTTTTTAGATCAAGGATTTTAGATTACGCGAGTTATATTAAAGAAATACAGAATGGATTACCAAAATAGTAGTGGATGGTGTTACATTGATATTTAAAATGCTTCATTCTTTGTCTTTGATAATATTCCCCGAACCGGCAAAAGGCTATATTCATCGAAAATATACAAACTTGTCTATTTATTAATGAATTTCAGTGATTTTCATTTTTGTGTTGCAAGTTCATTTCTTAGTCTTCAAAGAAATTATTTTATATACCTGCACGGTGTGGCCTGGCATTGTCGTCCACGTAAATGAAAATTGGGCCGTATACGTATGGCATAACAGCTGGTTCCAATTTAGATAATTTTGACCATTTACTGTATGATTAATAGGAACAACTAGGAATTGTCCATCAAAAAGTACATGTTCTATCATATAGTTTTCTTGGAATAATTCGTTAGGTCTTCGATATAGTGTTTGCGGTTACTCTGGATACAAGCAGAATCACTCAAAAAATTATTTATCTCAGTCTGTCAGTAACTGTAGAGTTTGATACCGCAATTCTTGTGGATTCGTATAAAATTAGTTTTAAATTTGTTGCGCTAAGATGCCAATTTCTTAAAAAGGTTCTTCGCCAAAACATATCATAGGCTAGAGTCCTGCCTCCACGAAGGGTATAATTTGGTGTTTCTACATACCTTTTCCAGGTACGATTTAAGAACACCTGGAGACTAAATGTCGAGCAACTTCTCATTGTGAGAGACCTGCCTCAATCATACCTCGACAGTGGACAGTGGATATAATGATATAATATGTTTTGTAATTTGCTATATATTTTCTCTATACATGATTTACAGTACACCTGGATTCATTTAAACGACGAGCAACATCTCCCACTACCCTACCACCGGTAGAATTTTTTAAAAATTTATATTTAAAAAAAGAAACTCCTATTATCAAACACATTTATATATTTCATATACACTATGTCCGCGGATAGAAGCAAAAATCCAAAAAGTCTAAAAATGTAATTTATCAAAAAAAAAAATATCACCTTTGAAAAAGTTAAGAAAATACTATTTACTTAACAAAATATAAACATGTAAAATATTGTCGAAAGTAAACTAGATATACTTATTTTTAATTTTTAAGCATTGTTATGTATTAGATTTATTAAAAAGACGTTGTCCTCGTGCACCCTATCAGCACGCTACGATGCCGACAGGGTAGTAATAGCGTCGCAAAAAAAAATCGACGCTGTAATTAAAAGTGAACGTGTTAATTTGTTGAAACATTTATTTATCAAGATGCACCATTGTTTTAACTAAGTATATGAACTTGGTAATTAAATATTCATTTTGTTTTTTAAGTTATATATTCTACTCTTGTTTAAAAAATTATACTTGAAAATTATGAAACGTCATTTTTCTTGGTTTTTCTTTTGGTCTGGGAAGTTCGCTTTGGACGAATTTATCGGACGGGCGAATCGTAAGTAAATGTCTTCCATTATTTTATGCGAACAACACTAATTCGCATCGAACGTATCGCTTAAGATGATTATGACTTTAGGAAATCCGCTTGAGTGTGCGATATCTCACGAAAGGGGTTAGCTTAGAATAGTCGAATCTATTACAAACCAACAATACATTTAATGCAGACCAAAATGCATTAAATGCAAGAAAAACGTGTCTTGTATTAAATCGTTAAATTTATAATATGAACCCAAAATCTTCTTTTTCCTTATTTATTTCGTTTCTCTTTGTGTTCCTACTGGGCACTGGCAATTATTTTTATTTTTTATGCATCTTTTATCTCAAAGTTTTCAAATATGAAACTATCGTCAACAAAACACGGCTAGATAATTTTCAACTAAATACTTATAGCAAATCGGAAGAAATATCCGATGTTTGCAAAAATAATAAGAATCGTGACTAACGCGTCCGATACGTACAAATGTGCGCTTATTGCACTCGAACCCATCAAAAAAAATAAGCAAATAAGGACATGCTCCGCACGATCCTAGAAACACCTATATTTTTTTATCTTATGTGTGTGTATGAATGAATCTAAAAATCGAAATGATTTTGGAACATACGTTAGTAAAATGTTATAATATTTAATAATTACAATAACTATTGTTGATATGCAGTTTTAATGTTCCATTTTTTCTTAACATCCTTATTTGATTTTATTTTTTGTTGTCTAATTACGGTATTTTTCAAGTGTAATTCATTCGATTTCATAATAGTACTTCATCCTGCATCAGTGATAGTCAAGGATGGGAAATCAAATTTTTGGACGCAAAAAGCGGCTTCGGTCGAAGCGTTCTCGGACACCATTCCGACAGGAGATGTCTGTTCAATTGGTAAGGAATTTAGGTTAATAAAATCTATGATAATTTGCAACTTTTTTTTTGTACCGTCTGTCAATTGAAAACGATCTACGTCCTTTATTCAAGAGAAAATTTATTAATTCATTAGACTTGTATAAAGAAAATTAAAACCTAGCTGCGCCCGATACAAAAATAGAATAAAATGAATAGTTTGTTCTAAAGAAATAAGAACAATAATGAGGGAACATTATATGATATAAGTTTTTAAATTATTTTATAAAATGTTGAAAGTGACTTCGATTTTCCTTCATTCATAGGTACAGTGGATAAAAAAGTTTGCATCTATTATTTAACATTTCAGGGTGTTTCAGGCGTTACCGAATAAACGATATTCATAAATAATTGAATGAGTCAGTCGTTACATTCTGGTTTCGTCTATACACTTTGGCCTTTCCACTAGACCTCTTCTGTCGATTCATCTTCCAGGACATTCTTAATCTAAAATTGGCTAGTGGAAGTAGCATAATGTGGAACTGCTTCATCTTGTTCCCATATTTCAGATAACATGGTGTTGATAGCATCATGCTGCAGAAGTTGTAGAAAGTTTTCTCCATTTAAATTTCCAGGAATGAAAAATAGTAAAACAGTATGATCAACCATGATCTCTGCCGAAACATTTAATTTCTGAAGTCACTGCGTGTGTGTTTCTCGGAATAAATGAGGACTAGGGTCTCTGCAATATTGACAGTTTTGTCTGTTAACTTTGACATTTAAAATAAAACGAACATTCGCCATCGCTCATCCATACTATGAGATAAATTCCTATACTATTTTAGTATTTACAGAATCGCAGCAACTACGACTAAAAAATGATATTTTTGCTAACCCCAGTTCCTACATCATTCTATTCTCCCACCTAAGCAGCTCGTCCTTCTAACGAAGGGGAGCATCTTGACCCAGTCGAAGTGCTGCAATTCTTTCTGGAAAGAGATTCGACATCCAAGATATTCGAAAGCAGTTTTCTCCTTTGTGCCACAATTGGGGCAACGAAGGCTGTGATCATGTGGGGAAGGAATTTATGTTGTTCTAAAATTCTGTTGGTTAGCGTTTTTTTTACAAGGATTGTTCCATGTAAACATGACCTAGAACTACTGTTGCATTTCTCCGTCTGCTGGAATTTTCTAATCAAATTCGATACTTAAGGGTAATATTATTTTGTGTTTATCACGCAGATTTATTGTTCTCATAATAGAAATCAGTATCGATTCTGCATGGTGTTAACTATATTTTCTTTTAAAAATCTCAGATTATTCAGCTATCGACAACTATTGCAGCGAAAATAGGGAAACGAAATATAAAAACAAAAAAATTCTTAAATGACATTTCGATTTATTGACATTCAGAGTATCGTATGATCTCCCTTCCAATTTAAACATTTTAACGAAGTACCTCTTGAAAAACTGTCTGTTAAGATACTGCTCTTAGGATCAAAGTTACATTTTTGGCACACTTTGAAAGGTGTTTTGAAAAACTGGGACCATCTCTGAACGGGATATTTTTGTACTTTTGTACTCGATTGGTTAGCAATACTGACAAGAATACATATCATACGTATGTTCGTACTATACCAAATTTCTTTCCAGTCTAATAATTCGGCTTGAATCTACATGGAAAAGACCAAATTAAAATAATTTTTATAACACCCTTACACCCTGTATCTTGAAAATAAAGTAAATATGGACCGATCTTATTCTATGCTAGTGGTACTTTCAACTAAGCTATGGTTTTTGAAACTCCGTATCTTGACGTATGCATTGGGCTTTAACTTAACTTTAAGCCAAGTTATGATAACTTAAAAACTTGATATGGTTATCTGGCGCAAGCTAGCAGACTGGCTGTAGATTTTCGTGTGTATTTTAGTGCCAGTGTTTTTTTTTATGAATAAGACTTACGTTTTTCGTTGAGTAAGAAAATACTATAGACGCAACACGCTGTTCACAAGGTCGGTGAGTTTGGAGATGTTATTTTAGTGTCATTCATGGTAGCTATCCAGTCTGAGCTGGGGACCTTTTGCCGGGTGATACCGTTGTTAATCACTTGACTAAGTCTGTTTGGATTTGTGATTTTTTCTTAAAAAAAAATGTTAATACAACACAACAATCAAAAAAGCAATACTTGGTAATTATTATAACTAACTGTTTACATATGTAAACTATCGTTTTGCAGAAAATAGATTGCGTTAACAAAGGTTATCTAAACCCAAGCTACACAAATGGAACAAAGTTAGGGATATTCGTAATTCACGAACTTATTTGCTACTACTACTATGATTAATAAATTTAATTTGGAAAACAAATGTTTTTACCCGACTGCGCATGCAAAGAAGGATAAAGTGTCTAATAGTCATGTATACAGGGTGTTAGGGATTTGACTACAAATATTTTAACTGATGATAGTATGGATGATTTTGAACAAAAAAATCCTTATATACCATCGGTAAATTCTGAATGGCTTTCGACATATTACAGTTTTAAATATTTAATTTTGGAGAAGATTTAAATCAAGTTCTTCATAACGTGGCAACGTTGCTATTCGCTTGTAAAATACATGATCAATTGTCAGATGTGTTTTGTCAGCAATGAAACATAAAAAAACCAATAGGTTTGAGACAGATTCAATTAATTTACTTTGTTTATTTTTTGGAATGTAAGAATTAATTATTTAATAAAAAGGATGTTTGTTAGCATAATATCGGCGCGTATAAAAAGTAGAAACAAATGAATGAAATGAAATGAAACTAAATAATAATAATTTCTAAGATTGTTTTATTTGTATAATTTTAACACAACTCTAAATAATACTCTCTAAAAATGTATAATGCACTTTAATTTATAGCACTAAGTAGGTAATTCAGACAATAGGAAAAGTATTTACAAAATAGTAACACCCGCATTCACTAAAGAGGTTTACATTTAGACCAGGTCTAACTTGACAGTTACAGGTTTAAGATGACATTTTTAACAATTAAACAAATATTTTTTCTAAATGCTACACTTACAAAATGATAGTGACATAAGCGAAATATAACTTGCGAACTAAGAGTTTTAAGTACTATGTCAACTAGACCTGGTTTAACACTTAAACCTTTTTAGTGAATACGGGGGTTTATGATGAAATACGAAATATTAGTTGTCGTGCAATTGTTTGAGTGCTCACATCAGGGTGTTTCCTTCACTAGAGCTAAACTGTGTTCCTTGTTTTCGAGTGCTATTTGTCTCTTAGGGCACTCCGTCTACATTGTCCAAAATGTTTGCATATTCATTATTTATGTACACTACGTATTCAATCGGTATGGAATTATCTCACACAACAAAAAACTAAGTAATGCGACGTTTTTGACTAGGTGCTTTTAAGGAAACATTAAATAGTAGATACGTTTTTTATTCTCTAAATTTAGATTGTTGAGATATTTTAGAAATAAAAAAACTATAGGAGTTTTGTTAAAAATTATATAATTAATCGTTTTACATAATAAAAATATTAATACTGTGCTTAAAAATTATTTAAACGAAATGAAACGTTAAGGCGATTTTTCTCAAAATTTGTCAGTAATAGACCAAACGTTATATAATGAAAAGCTTACTAAGACGATTATAAATATATTTATGTGCTTATATAATATAGAGGGTGTCCCAAATATAAACAATTATTTCATGTTCAGCCCTGTATCAGCTAAAAGGTTGATCTTGGGCAAAAGAAGTTCATCAATGCTTCCTCTAGAAATTGGTACGAAATTGAGCCTGATCGGTGTTAAGGCTGATTTCTCAGAATTTTTTGAAGTCTAGAGTGCATGCATTTTTCGTTTGGTTTTGAGCGTACGTAGTTCGTAACTGCGTATGGGTACTTCCTAGGACAAAAACGATTGGGCATAAATTTGCAAAGATATCCTCAAATGCGTTTAGAGACGGTAAAAATGGATAGAGATCGAAAAGTAGAATAAATTTCACGGATCCTGCCCAAGTTTTGTAAGTTCTAACCTATTTGATGTCGAATTTTGTTTACCAAATAAACGTAATTATAATAAAAACAATAAATAAATTAGTGGTATCAAAAATGATATCGGAGTAGATGCTTTTTTCGGTATACGGGGACTCTCAAGTAGTTTAGTATGCATGCGTATTTTAGTATGTTTTGTGATTTCTGTTCTTATATTAATATACTTGTTTCTAACTTTACTTCAATAACCCTAACTTTTTTTCAATTTTCACTTGCAAACCCTATACCCGGGGGATTATTCACAATTGATTGAAAACTGAATCAAAGTATGTTTTAAAATAAGAAGTGATTGGAAATTATAAGGAATTTTAAAGATACGTTTGTAAAACTATGAACTAAACTATTAATATTTGGTTTAATTAAATTTGTATTTTAACTTAAAAAACATATTGTTATGTTTTCCAAGAGTAAGTACTTATATGAAAAAAAAACAGATAAAGTGAATTTCAATTCAAAAACGAAGTAATGTTTTTTTTATCTCGGTATCATATATTCCTAGCATATAGAATGTTCTTCCAGTTTCATTTGAACTAGTCTGGATACGTTTCATGGCAGGACCGGCAGTAGGAAACAGACCATTAGCATATTATTAAAAGGACGTCGTCGCTGTGGCGTCGCGTGAACTCCATCAGCACGCCACGACGCCGGCTGGGTGGTAATATCGTCGCTAAAAGAAAAAAATCGACCCTCTAATTAAACGTGGGCTTGTTAATTTGTTAGTACATTTATTTATCAATATGCAACATTGTTTTGAATGATTATATGATCTTAGAATCATAGTTAAAGTTAAACATTAATTCAGTTTTTAATTTAGTTTAAATAATCTACTATTGATTAAAATAAATAGACCTGAAAATTATGAAATGTTATTTTCCTCGTTTTTATTCACTATTTTGGAAAATTTAAATATATTATGGTAGATGCAAATGAAATAAATTGATGCTTGTTATAAATAATTAGTTGATCTATGATCGGTAATCTATGTGACCTGAAACATGACAAGTTGGTGTTAAACTGTATGTCCTTAAGTTTTTCTATTCTTTATAATATGAGAAAGCAAAACAGTATGTGTAGAATTTTATTTTGACTAAAATCAATTCTGAATAACTTAAGTCATTAGTTCAAGTTTTTCTGCCATGACTTGATGACTTAAGTGTTTAGAAAATTTAATAAGGCAAAAAAAGTGCAACTCGTTTCTGAAATGATTTCTAAAACTTAAGTCTTAACTCAATTTTTCAGAAATGAATTAAAATAAAAACAGAAGTCATTACAATAAGTTAAGCCAATAAATGATTTAAATATGTTTAAATCTGATAGCTCTGAAAGCAGGAGACGTTTAAATAGGCATACATTTGGAAAACATCGAACACGTAGATATAAAAAAAACGTACAAAACTGGCAGTTTTTTAAATGCAACTCATATAGACTATGCATTTGGCATTCTAATTCTAATTTAGTAACTAATGCTTCGAAATGCGGGAATACTAATTTTCAGTGGCCTACCGCCTACACTGACTCTCAGCTGTAATTTGTAAAGTTAATAAAGTTAAACTATAGACCGAGCAACGTAATCTATTTACACTAATTGTAATATATATTTTTTAAATTGTAATAATAACATTTATTCTCTTCATTCAGTAATACTTTAGTCTTCACCATTATGTCAAGAAAAATTTAATTTTTGTCCTTTAGACCGACAGAACGACGAAACTAGAAGAACTCGTTATTTGGCAATTTAGCAACCCTAAAACGAAAAAGACTTTTTTGCAATTGCAACAATGATAAAGGGTGATTTTTTCAATTGCAATAATTCCATCTTAGGAGACAAGTAAAAATAATGAAAATAAATACTCAAAAAAACAAGAGTTACATTAAAAAATAGAACAAATTATCATTAAACAATATCTGTATCTAATTATAATTATGGTAATGAATTATTTCTATTAAAAAACGAATTACTTGGCTCTTACCGGAAATTTTTCTCATGTTTAATCGTACCTTGTAGAAAAGTGAAGCACAACCCAAACTCGAGTTTTACCTACATATGTAGTTACTTATATAAATTGTGTTAGGTATCTTGCACATTTAGAAAGCTCGGTGTACTTCACGAAAAAAAACTCTTCTTATTAAGGAAAAGAGCAGATACAATTTTTGAGTGGTTATCTAAAGATTTTTTTCAATGCAGTTTTAAAGATTATAATTTCTGATTTGTCCTTTATTGTTGAAAATGGTTGAGAATTTTGACAAAGTATTACATGCTAGTTTGCATCGCATAGTCCAACGAAAATGAATATGAGGATGCCGACCTTTATTTTAACCGGTAGCCTTCTCCTAGTATATTTCCTGGAATTAATGGGTATATGGAACGTCGTTTGAATGTTTGTAATTGGTTTACAATGAAAATTAGAGACAATTTAACCTTTGCAAGATATGGTCTGATGGGGCACTCTTTTCAAGTGCTGGCATGTTCAATAGACCATACCAGATGCTGGCATCAAGAAAATCATCACTTAACGGGAACAACCTGGACGATTCGGTTTCAGTGTTGCCAATGTTATTTTGAAAAGGCAACTGGTTTATAGAATTTACGAAGGAGGCCTATCAGCAAATCGTTGCCTGGAGATATTACAGAATGTAATACCTGAATTGTTAGATAATGTTCCCTTTGGTCAGTTAAATAATATCTACTTCTAACAAGATGACGCACCTGCCCTTAATACTCAAATAATACGCCCGTTTTTGGAAAATTATTTTCCTCAAAAATTGACAGGAACTTACGGAGTTGTAAAGTGGCCACCGCGATCGCCCGATCTTTGGGTACTCTACTTTTTTATGGGGTTACATACAAAGTAAGTATATAAAACTCGACATCGCACTGTGGAAGAACTACGTGAAGCCACCACAATCGCATTTCAGAGTTTACAAGGACGATCAATAATACTTTTAAATGCACAAACAGGAATAACGAAAATGTGCTAATTATGTGTTAGAGAAAATGGTAACTATTTTCTACAATTTTTATAAATAGTATAATATACAAATATGTATTTATTTATGTATATTATAAAGAGTTTATTTTAGATTTCAAATTGTTAAATACCTGTTTGATACCTTTGTGGTTTTATGTTCAGTATTCTTTTGTTGGTTTGTTAATGAATTGAGTAATTATTGTTCAATCTAAACTTGGTTAAATTTGCAAAATAAATTTCAAGTATAAGTAGTCGTCTTTGCTGTAATACATTTTTTTATTTTTTATTAATTTTAGATTGGAATTCCCGGCACACTACGAAATCAAGGAAAAATATTTAAAAATCTTTATTACAGGCTTACTATTAAAGATAAATACAAACTATTACATATGTTTGAAAGGATTAGAAAGAGTCCCATCGAACTGCTAAAGAATATATAGTGTGTCTTATTTAAAAAGAATATAAGTTTGGTTAATATCTCGAATTTGGTAGTTCGCAGCAAAAATCTGACTACGCCACTGGATTCTACATACATTTCGCTAATTTGAACGATAACAGAGATACAAGGGTCTTTCCAAAATACAATATTTTCATCTTAAGTTTCAGGAAAAATGAGCACAGATTATTTGCGAATAACCGAGATACCCGAGATAAAAGTGTAGAAAATTGGACACACTGTACGTGTTTCGCATTTGTTGCATAATGCTATTTTCACATTAATACTGAAATGTAAATAAAAATAAAAGTCTTACTAAAGATTCTTTGTAGTCGTGGGAAAAGTAGTGTACGTTAGTTGTCTGAAGGTGATCATTTTCAATATCGAATGATCTTTGCATTCGGCGAACGCTTCGTTTCAAATCTCCCTCTTTCAACACTTGTTCTATAACATACTATACAATCCTATCCTGATTAGTGACAAATCTGATAACTGTACGTGGGAAAAGAATAAATTATATTTCAATGTCACTTTATTAACATTTTTATTCTATGTATTTTATGCCGAAGGGATGCTTTAGACACAATCCTATTTTAAATGCCTATTCTTATATATAAATATATCCTTTAAGCTCCAAAAATATGTGTACGATATTCTAAACTTCCATTTACATTTCCAGAATTTTCTCGATATTTTCTTAGCCTGGTTACCACTTTTAGCAGATAACCCTTATTTGTTCTGCAAATATTTAGATAACAGGACTTTTTAGCGTCGCGTCGGAAGATATTCTTAGCAATACCACAGCAAATGTAACGTTTAGATTTTCTGTAGCAATACTATGATTAGACACGAATTTGGAAAATGACTGTATATTTTACCGCCTTATTTTTCGTTTTAAGTTTTACATTTTTGCTAATTTACGCATTAAAATAATTATTTAAAAACCCGTCCAGTGCAAACATTTTTGGAGAAAAGGGTATTTCGGTTTTATTTAGTAAAGGTGGAGTCGTGGATTGTATTTGATCTAATCTGAGTAGGTCCATACGTACTACTTACCAGAGGCGCCAACCTTGTAAAGTAAAAAATTGTGTACGATGAGTGACTAATTAAAACATAACTTTTACTTTAAATTATACAGACATTTGTTTCAAAACAATTGAGTTCAAGTATTACATGTTCACATTTTATTCTATATATTGAACATATGTTTTTTCTCTGATGATATTTAAATCTAAACGATGGGACTCTTTAGTAATATATTAACAAATTTCATACATTTGAAAAGTATGTCCTTCGCTTGATTACTTTTGTTCTTAAAATATTTAACGTCTTGGAATAATTTACCTTTATTTATTTATATACACTGTACAACAGGCAACATAACTAAGAGTTACTTAACCCAATTA
The DNA here is from genome assembly GCA_030620095.1 of Kuschelorhynchus macadamiae. Classification (NCBI taxonomy): domain Eukaryota; kingdom Metazoa; phylum Arthropoda; class Insecta; order Coleoptera; family Curculionidae; genus Kuschelorhynchus; species Kuschelorhynchus macadamiae. Next base: position 33,581 of record JAUTXW010000906.1, on the reverse strand, counting down.
CAGTACAGAAAGGTACATATTATAATAAGTAGTGTACACAAAAATAGTAGAAACATGAATATAAGTTTAGAAAAAACATTTCTATTACTGTTTATCTTATAAGAAAACACTTAAGAATTATAGAGGGGCAAAACCCCGATTATCCGGCACCGATAGGACTCAGTAGGTCACGGATAATTGAAAAACACGGATAGCTTAATATAACATGCAAGCTAAAAATTTGATATTTTAACACATAAGGAAACTAAAAAAAATGCACATATATAGGTACATAGATATTTTTCTTCTTTTTTTATGGATTAGTGATAATTTACTTAATATAGTATTGTTTGCCTTTTTTGGCAAAAAATGTAGATTCTATACTTCTCAGATGCTACATTTTGTTTTGTATATCAACGTGAAAATATATTAAAGTGTTGATTTGTTAAACACATTTTGGTTTTGCGCTCAAAATATATTGAAAAATGTAGCACAAAAGATATTGAAATATGTATACGAGGAAATTATGAGTCACACAACATATATACCAATTCAATAAGAATGTATTACTCAATGCGGACCTAATATTTTTAAAGATATATTTTAAAATTTTTGATATATTACGCTGTATATAGCAGTAATAAAACTTATCTTTTCTCCTTTAAAATGACCAAGAATATAGATGTCACTATTTATGTTTTATTGCGCATGGAAATAAAAGACGTACTCGGAAATTCGAAGAGAGGCCAAGACGCACACGGATAATTTGGGTTTTACTGTATATAATAATGTATTGACGTTTATCATCAAAACTCATAAATTATTCGACAGTTTAATTTTTCATTTACAGAAACAAAACTGCGAAATTTTGGCACGTTTTTCAGTTTTTATCTTAGGACATCTAAAGGGTGCATAGTGCAGAAAATTTTATTCTTACCAAAATTAAAGAGCAGTAAATTCTGCTTACGGCCTCCTTAGAAATAAAATGTAATGTAAGATACGAAAGTTTTAAGAGTATAAAATTCTGTGTTTAGGAGCATTGCAAGCAAGCAATTGCTTATTCCTACGTATAGATATACGCAAAAAGCCAAAATTAGCCGTAGCGCTCATTTTCCTCTAGCTGACTTTTCTGCAATCAAAATATCCCATGCCTCTTGAAATCATAATCACCAACATTCGTCTGGGAGGTCGAACTTCTATGAACCAGAAAACTAGATCTAAAAAAAAGTACTTAAAATCGATACTTTATACAAATGTGGAAATACATTTTGTAATTTACATTTCTGTTACTTGGCAGAAGATCGACCAGAAATATGCTCATCACTGAACCACATTTAATGTGTCAGGATGTCATTCGACGCAGAATTTAATTTTGATAACAGTGACATTTTTTATACGATACATCGTTTAGATGTTATAAGCTAAAAACTGAAAAAAGTGCCAACATTTTGCGAATTTTGTATTCGAAAAGTTTTGCTCACCTCAGAAACCCTCCTCTCAAACTCATGTTATTCTTATATTTCTTATGTTGTCTTGGAATGCTGAAAGTAAAATAAAATAATATCCAGCTTTCTGGGAATTAATGGAAAGCATGGCCCTCTTTTGGGCTAATTTGATTTGGCTAACTGCGATACACACGTAGTAATATTAACATCTTTCTGTACAGATGGAGTAGCCAAAACTGAGTTTTTGTGTAATTTGCTGCATTCATGATGAATAGAAGCAGTAGCAGAATTTTAATTCAAATGCGCTGGCATAGAAGTTGTTTGTTGTGTTGTCCTGTAGATGTGGATGGCTCGGTTTTATACGTTTTTATTTGGATCGTATTTTCGAATCACAACTCTCATTCGCCCTCCACTTTCGAATTACTCATTGTCGTCTGGCTAATGGCTGCTGTAATTTGTTCATCTTCATACATTTTTTCATGTGGAGCGACATATTAAGGGCTTTCGGGCCTTTATTAAGTCGCACCACTGCTGGGTAGTGTTCAAATGAAACGTCTAACTTATTTATTATATTTTTGGTTCAAACAATTTTTGTGATTAATTAGGTGGTTGTATGTATTGCAAAACTGTTTTTTTTTGTTAAAACAACTTATTTTTTCTAGACTACAACATTTTTTCCTGTAATAAATCACTTTACCTGCGACGTAAAATTTATGCAAGGAAATGTCAAGTTTTCCAAAACACATTTCTCATTTTGTTTTTCTTGTCGGTGGTGTTCGATTTCCGAGAGAGTTATTATGTTTACCTATGCAAAAAGGCTACGAACACCAGATAAAATGAAGATTCGATAAATATTTTCTTGAGAAATATTCATAAATTACCGGGATCAGCGTAAGTTGTTTTTTGCCTTATGACATATAAGAATGTAAGATTTAATGGTTTATTTAAAGCTTTAGGGGGCGCTTAATGCGATTTTTAAATTTGTCATTTTCGGTGTAAGTAGTAAAAACAATCTATTTTTCAAAAAGTTTCTTTTATTTTTTGTCTTCTTGTTTTTCTCATTTCCTTGACTGTTCTGACTGTTCTCCGTTCATATCTTTTTTCAAGTTTGAGATTGAACATATTTTTTATATTTTTGATGTTTTAGTCTGAATTCTTCTTTGCAATATGCAATAGTCTTGAACAAAGGCATGCGCAGTTTGACAAAAGGTGCAAATGTCTTGCCACCGCGCATGCCTTTGTTCAAGACTATTGCATATTGCAAGAAAAATTGCCTTATGAATCTCTCCATTCAATAGTAGTAGTGAAGTTTGACCTACTTTAGTTCAGTACATAGTCACTTAATAACACAGACATACTGTCTTTTTAAATATTTTTATGGGTGCAATTGTTCCATCATATTTGATTCCATTTTGTTGAGAGTGTGATTTTTTAATATTTTGTTCTCTTGTATTATTTTTATATTTTTACGCTACACAGGGTAGTTCAAGGGGATAAATCATTCCTCAAAAATACAAAAATACAAATATTTATTTCTTTGACGCTTATCTTAAAAAGAAGGTAAAACTAGACAAATTTGTTTCCTTTTTTTTCGTATAAAAACTTCAAATTTGTTTTATTTTTTGTATATAAAATTTTGATCGACTAAACAGGGTATAATTCCAAGAGGTACAACATTTCACTAGGCCGTCATTTTGTTTCTCCATATTGGATTTTTACCAAAATGTTCCAGGTCATCTGCATATGACCCTTAATTTTTGCATAAAATTCGAAACCTAGCCACGAACAGACAAACAGACAGGCAGACCGAAAGACAGACAGCTAGATGGCATTAATAAAACGTATTTTTGGAATCTAGGGACGCTAAAACGTGAATATATATAAGACTTGACATGGTGTTCTTTTTATGATTACAAACATTTTATTTGGCCTCCATTTTGTTCCGCCATCTTGAATTAGTACCGCAATTTTACTAGTTCATCTCTATAGGACAATGAGTTGTGACACACAATTTGAAATCAATCAACTAAGTAGTTTTCAGGCTGAATTTTTAATAATTTTATTAAGCCGTCATTTTCTTCCGCCCCCTTGGATTCGTACCAAAATTTTACTAGTTGTTTCATACATAATACTTGATTTTTGTGTGCGATTTGAGATACATTGTATACGTAGTTTTTTAGTAATCATTTTTTTTAAATTTTACTAAGCCACCATTTTGTTTCGCCATATTGGATTTTTCCCAAAATGGTATCAGGTCATCCCCCTATGACCCTTAATTTTTGACGAAAAGTTGATATTAATCGGATAAGCAGTTTTTTAGCTATGCCTCGAATAGACATACCAACGACTCTGAAACGTAAAGATCTGAAAAAAACTCGAAGTGTGATTTTCTCAGGATTACAATACTTCCATTTTACGTGGGAAGGAAAAATGTAACAATTTAATTTCCTGTTTTTTTTTCAAGAAATATCCAGCAATTGATACTATTTTTCTGGCTAATAGGGAGAAATATTAACGAAATAAACTGCTTTCGTTTAACATAACATTTAATGGTAATGGTAATGTAATCTAACAATAGAAAGACAGCATAATGTTCTGCCGCTTCAGCTAAAGAATTTAAATTCGCTCAGCTAATATTTGATGTTAAAATGAATATTATTCCCTTTCTGAAAGAATGTTCCGTTCGTGAGGTGAAATTTTTCCATATTTCTTTAAAAACCTTTATCGATAATACAATTTTTTTTATCTAAATATGTAATTTTCTATTGATATTTTATAATGTATAAATTTTATTACTACTACATTTAAATAGACCTGAATATCCCTTATTTACCTTTAATTTATCTCCATAGTGAGTCGGCAAGAAACCCTTATTAAAAAGACAAGAGTCCCGATTACGACACTGACGTTAGATTGCTGCACGGAGATTAAAAATCCCTTCCTTCTCCTTCATCATAGTCCATTCCCTATTTGATTTGGATGTATATTTAATCGTTTTCATTGATATATTTTTACGGTCTGGAAGTAAAGTTATGAAAGAAATCATATAAATCTTACCAGTGACTTGCTTTTTGGTTCAATTCCTCCCAATAATCTGGGCGTCAGATAGGCAAAGGAGGTTCTGTTTTTTAATCATCTTGTTCTCCAGACTTAACATCTCTGGATTTTTTTCTCTGGCGCCATATTAAACACCGAGTGTATACTACTCCGTAGAAACAGTGGGAGTATTGACTGTCAGTATTTTTTAAGAATGCGAGGTCGTTCAGTACACTCCCAGTATTTTCGGGAGAGTACAGCAAAATGTTGAAACGTTGCAGTTCCTGCTATGAAGTAAAAGGACGCTATTTTCAGCATTTGTAATCATATAAATCTTACCAATGACTTGCTTTTTGGTTCAATTCGCTATATTCAAAATTTCAGTCCCAAGATTATTAAAATTTTTAAAACAGAAAATATAAAAATTACACAAAAATGTATTTTATATAGTAAATTAAAAGATAAAGATCATGTTTTAAACCAGTGTAATTGCGTTTATTGAAATTCTTGTTCGAATTGCGATAAAAAGTACATTGGTCAAACAAAACAAAGATTAACATATTATAGATACGGGAGAGACATGTAATTTTAACGAAACAAAAATTTGAAACGCTGAACATAACACTAGCAAAAGGCTTTTTTAGAAATGACTGAAATATATAGAGGAAAGCTCACAATAAACAAAAAATCGATATTGAAAACTTAAGTTCCATTTATTCTTATATTTTAAATTTAGACGACAAATAATGTGTCTGAAAAGTAGTGAAAAGTTTCATCAAAAGTACGTTTGGTTAATTAGAAGGAAGAATATTAGGAGTTTCATTATTTTTCTTTTTTCTTACTGATTTAGAGCTTTAGTGTTATGACGTTAGTCATATTATTCTTTTGTGTCTATGTAATGTAAATGCTACGAAAAATCTTTACAAAGCTCACAAGAAGTAATTTGAAAATATCCACATCATCAAGTTTTGACGGGGTGCCTCTTTTTATCATATAGTTTTCAAATGTAATTTTAAAACTATTTTTCCAACTAAAGTAAAAAAATATATATATTTACTGAAAGCCTGATTCTTTCAATACCAAATAATATCAATGTTGTTTATGACCCATTCTGTACAAACTTTAATAAATATCGAATACAGAAACTGCAGAATTCGTATGTTAGGTTTGTAAAAAATCCTACTATAAGGATCACGTTAAATGTAATATGGCCTAGAGTCCATATATTTAAGGTAATTAAGGAGAGGAGAGGAGATATTCATCGTTTCACGTACACAATATCAAAGCATCAGTGGCGTATTTATGGAGGGGCAAAGGGGACAAATACCCCCCCGAGCACTTAATCCAAGCAATGTTTGAAAGTAAAAATTATTTTATGGGGCATTACTACGATTATAAAAGTGTGAACTTTTTTTTTGTCATCGTCGCTAATTTTTATGAGGGTATTAAGCTTATGTCGTCTTAACAAACAAAAAGCAGCAATAACTTTCGATTTTTTAAAATTTTAGTTGCCAAATGTAAATGCTTGCCCCCCTTCCCCCGGAAATCATTCTAAATACGCGACTACTACCGGAAATATTGAAAATCTTGTCCATGACTTCAGCGGATTTGAGAGAACCAGGAATGGCACTAAGTATTTTGCTATTAAGTTCTCTAACGCTCTACCTACAAACATTAGAACTTTTGTCAGTTCAAGGGCAGAATTAAAAGGTTTTTGATATTTAATGTCAAATTTTAATGTGCGTCTTTTCTTAATGTATCTAATCGTGTTTTAAATTTTGTGTAATTCTAATCTTGTATTATTCAAATGAAATGTTATTAATTTTCTTTTAAATTGAAGCTATTAACGTGCAAAAATGCAAAATTGTATACATTTTACTAATCAAACTATGGTTATGACTCTGTGTTAAAGTAATCTTGGTAAAAAAATTCTAACGAATAGCTTTGACGAGGGGTGATTGATAATAACTTTACATCCCCAATTTTTTTTTCGTTTTTATGCTATATTCGAGAAGATTGGACATTTTTACAAAAAAAGTGTACTCTTGCTCGAAACAGTTTGGATAAGTTGTTGCCGAGATAATCTAGTTTAAAAGTTATAAAGCATTCACTAAAAGTTAACCAAGTAAAAGGCTTTTGAACTAATCATATTCGATCCGAAAACGCAATTCTAGTGAAACTTTGTAAACTCCCCTATTTCTTACGCAGAAAATGTTGGTGTTAAAATTTATTTTAAATAAAAAATCGTAAAGGGTAATTTTGATGGTGGGTATATTTATTTTGTTACTTTAACTTTAAACTACATTTTTCAAATTTATGGTGCCACATTTGAAAATATTAGATTTAAAAAAAAAATTATTCTTGCAGTATAATTGTTTCACTGACTAATTTGCTACAGTTAGAATTCCTGGTGATACTACCTGCCTCGCATAAATGCCACATTTTGGTCCCAAAGTTTTTTTTTGCGGTAACTCACACTTTACAAGCAATGGAATCTTCAACTGTCGTAATAGCCACGTTTGGAACATCCAGATTCTTCACGCAAGATACGTCAGGAGCTATCAGAGAGGGGATTATAGTTGGAAGAGGGCGGGCAAATAAAACCGTTATATATTCTGTGCCAACGTTTCGTAGCTAAATATCACTACGTTAAGGGTTATTGCCTGGACACCTTTATATTCCATTTGAATCTATTCGTGTCTATCCAGCTCCATGTGGTGACCGTAAATAATTGCGGTCAGCTCATGTTGCTACATAGACATAGGTACGCTGAAATCAAACATAAAGGCATCTAGACCGCGTGAGGTACTGGCCTTAAAAAAGTGATAATCACCCACAAAACGTTGAAGGAAGGTTGGTTCTATTTGCCCGCCCTCTTCCCACTATAACCTTCTACATTGATTGACTGATAGGATGCTATACAAATTTTCCGTATTTTTAATATTTCCGTTGAATTTGGGTTGAAATAATAGCAGATCGTTTGATTAGTCCTTTCATGCTGCCAGAAAATTTAAAAGGAAATGGTTATTTGTATTTTTTCTTATTGTGCGAAATATAATGTGATATCATATCTGGATGAAACCTAACCTGGGCGTTGGATAGGCAGAGGTGGTTCTGTCTTTTAATCATCTCATTCTCCAGATTTAACATCTCTGGATTTTTTTTCTCTGGGGCCATGTTAAACACTGAGTGTATACTACTCCGTAGAAACAGTGGGAGTATTGACTGCCAGTATTTTTAGCATGCGAGGTCGTTCAGAACCCTCCCAATATTTTCGGGAGACTACAGCAAAATAGTGAAACGTTGCCGTTCCTGCATTGAAGTAAGAGGACGCCATTTCAGCAAGTAAAAGGACGCCATTCAGCAATATAACTTTTAGTACCCATAATAAAGTTGAAATGACTTGTAAAAACCACAAATCGATTCCAAGTCTGTTGATCTGGAGACTGTATGAACGCCCACTCCATCAGAATTATACTTAACGATTTTGCATGCAAATTTATTTTCATTTTGAGTTTAATTAAATAAAAACTTTTATAAGTCACCATTCTTAGGGTCGTAGCTCTCTTAATATGCATTTTTGGACCCATCTTTATAGAATTTTTTTTATCTACACTCTGTATAGATATAGGTGTAATTCCCTGCATTCATTTTAATCCTAATACCTCCCCAATAAGAGATCCAACTGTGTGCTAAAGAAATTCCTCCGATTTGAGAATGGAGCTGATCAGCCCAGGCCATATTCAGTATGTTGAAAATTCCAGTCTCTGTATATCCAACGTCATTAATTTTTCTCAGTTATTTGTCCCAGTTATGTTACGAAAAAAATAATACGGAATGCAATTGATAAGTAAACAACTAATAATTTCGCCTAAGCTATTAAAATAACAGCACGATACTATGAAACATATTGCGCGGTAAAAAAGTTAACACATCGCCCGGTCTGTATTGAAATCAGTTGGCACAATACTAATCAAATCAAATAGCAAAATAAAATATTTGCTGTTTGCTGTTCAATCGAGATAAGGGTGCCTCGTTGAAAGTAATGAATAAAATAAAATGAAAATCGCTACCTCGGGAATCAATATAACACTACTTGTTGCTCTTTCTAATAACTTCGAGTTCTGGTGCGAAGTATAAACAGGATTTTTTTTAATATGAATGTTTTGGAGATTACATAATCTTTTGCAATCAATATTCTCTGTAGGAAGGATCTCTCAGTATATATACATAATATATATATATATATATATATATATATATATATATATATATATATATATATATATATATATATATACATATATATATATATATATATATATATATATATATATATATATATATATATATATATATATCCATCCTCGCATAGCAAATTTGACCTTAAAAATGCTTCAGCATATAAAAAAATACATTTAACCAATATTTTCTATTTGAAGCTTCTTGTCTATAAAATTTGCTATGAGCGAATGTATATTTGGCAAAATAACTTTTAAATGGTATAACATATCGAATTATAGTAACAGATCAAAAAGTTAAAGTATAAAATGGGGATTCTGATTTTTTAACTAAAAAGAGCCAGTGGCATCGCATTAAAAAGTTTGGGGGAGGGGTAAAAGGAGTCACGAGTCAAGTAACACCCTGTACATTTTTTTTAAATTTGTTAAAGCCATTTCGAAGACATTGGTCTTCTCCAGTTAATGTGTCTTCCATGAAGAAGGGACCGGTTATTTTTGCACCCTTTATACCACACTAACATTTATCTTTTGGGGAAATTGGGTATGATGTTCAAGTATCCAATGTAGATTTTCCCTGGCCCAATATCGACAATTATGCCTGCAAAATGCTTCGTCAGAAAAAATAATTTGACTCAGAACATTTAGATTGGTATTGCAACGTTCCATCATGATTTTACAAAATTTCAAGCGACTATCGTGGTCATCCTCAGAGAGTTCTTGCACCAAAGTTATGTTGTATGGATGAAACTCGTCGGTCTATGGACATGTGTGGGACGTCATTTTCTCTTCCTAATGTTCTGGTAGGTGCAGATTTTCTTCTGATTAAAACATTCAGAGCCTTATCACCATCTGTTGCGCTTTTAGGTTTGCCAGAACGTACAGCTTCTTATACCTTTCCAGTTTCACGAAATTTTTTGTTAATTTTACTTACGGTAGATTTAGATAATGGATTTTTGTTAGGGTATTTGTCATTAAAAATGTTACAAACATCTTGCAGGTTTCGCATTCCTTCCCCATACCCAGGATAATTGAAATTTCAGTTAAACGATCCATATTTGTAGATCAACAAAACTGTCATTGTCAAACATATTAGGAAACCTTTTGTGTGCAGGTATTTTAATAAAAGGTAGATAATACATTCAATTATGGATATAGTCGAATGCGGTCTTATCGTGCGGGTCCAAAGGTCACCAACATTATGAATCAAATCAGAAAACACAATGAATACCAAAATGTTGTGTGATTCTTTTATCGAGCTATTAAATCTCGATGGGCTATTTACAAATATATATAGGGAGAAAAAAAATACTTTTTTTTATTATATTATGCAATATTATTAAGATAGCCACTTAATATTATTTTATATATTAAATGCCGAGGGACTAAATAAGAAAATTCGCTAAATATGTATTTGGTTATCATTTTTTGGAAGATACACAAAATGGCAAGCGCCTTAATAAAGTGGGAAGGCGGTTCGAATGAGTGGAACAATCAGGATATGTTCTGTTTATACAGCCACTTAATGAAAGTGAGATTTTTTTATCAATCACCAAAAATTATGAGCCCCGCTTGACCTAAAAATCTAACCACTTATACAGTGTCATTTATTTAAATGCGGGCCACCCCTGTGCAAAGAAAACTTGTTTTTTTTATATTGTGATAACAAAGAAATTTTATTTTGCAAATATATTATACACTTGTTAAAAACATAAGATAATTAGTTATTACTTCCCTCGTGAGATTTTTCCAGATCTTTACGTTTAAGGGTCCCTAGATGCCGGAAAACATGTTTTCTCAATTCCGTCTGACTGTAGGTATGTTTGTCCGTCAGTCTGTCTGTTCGCGGCATAGCTAAAAAACTACTTATCCGATTTCATCAAATTTCAGTCTAAAATTAAGGGTCATGCATGCAAAAAATACAGGCGATATATATATATATATATATATATATATATATATATATATATATATATATATATATATATATATATATATATATATATATATATATATATATATATATATATATATATATATATATATATATATATATATATTATATATATATATATATATATATATATATATTAAATATATATACACACATATATATATATATATATATATATATATATATATATATATATATATATATATATATATATATATATATATATATATATATATATATGTATATGTGTGTATAAATATATATATAAATATATATATTATATATATATATATATATATATATATATATTATAATATATATACACACATATATATATATATATATATATATATATATATATATATATATATATATATATATATATATATATATATGTATATGTGTGTATAAATATATATATATATATATATATATATATATATATATATATATATATATATATTTTATTAGATTTAATACCATTTTTTTCGCTTGTGGATGCAAAAAACCCGAAAATTGTTTTCTATTAGTCATTTTGTCACTGACTTGTCAATCTGACTTTGAACTGACGTCGCTCAAAGATTTTTGCAACTGCTGGTATTTTTATGTTTATTCTCTTTTTTCATATGAAAATATCATAGGTCTATCTAATTCATCTTCCGGATTTTATGCGGAGGATATGATTACAAGTAATAAAAGAAAAACAAACTTAAAAGTTTGTCGTTGATTAATCGTATGACCCGCACGATAACACTGCTTTTGACTATATTAGACCCTTATTTTCGCAGAAACGGTTGATTTTCTTAAAAAGTGCTCTTAATAAAAAGTATTGAGAATTTTACGCAAATTTTAAAAAAGTAATATAATATAGAAAGTTCCGTTAAAAAAAGTCCTTTTGTAATAGGTAAACTTGGTAGCAATGCGGAACTCGCCATTGGATCCGGCATAATTTCATACTTAAATGTACATATTTTCATTAAATTAAACAGATAGCGGTACCTGAGATATTTCGCCGTTCCTTACTTTTGTTAGACTCTGTATGCTCGCTCCCTTAAAAGTTTTTTGAATGCTGTCATTTACAAGTTACATTTATTTCTATTAATTTTCTTTTACTTATATTTTGATCTACTAGCATCCCTAAAAAATAATATAAAAAAACAAATTTCAAGGACCTTGTTTCAGTATTTGATAAAATCTATGTCTATAAATCTCGTCACAAATCTGTATTGAGATGTGCATATTGATTGCATTTCTGGTCTATTTATAACCCGTCGAGAATTTTATTATGGGATTTCCACGGATTTATAAAGTTCCGTCATAATCGAGTTAAAAGAAGACTTTTCCGATCGGTTACTTTCTGCCTGCTGACGCGCCATCGATATTTATAGCTCAGTTAAGATTGGACTTCGAGAGTGGAGATTTTTATTGCGATTGATTCTTCTCTTAATCAGGGTTTTTAAAGGTCATAATTTTTTATTTTGTTAGAGGCCATTTTGATTATTTTCATTTGCCTTATTCTTTGAAAATATATCCGTTTTGAACCCACTTTAACATAAAGATGTACTGTTTTCGAGTTGTATGATGTGTGCATATGGATATGTATGTATGTCGGCGATTTTCTCTGAACTACTGGGTGCATTTGAATGGGGTTTTATACCATGTTGTCAAGCAATATTTTTAAGGTCGTTTTTGCACAAAAACATAACTCACTAAGTTATAAGGCATAAAAAATGTACGGAAAAACATGAATATCTGACAAACTGCTTTAATTAAATAAATGGAAAGTCCTCTTAACGGAATAAATAATGCAACTGTTTTAACAAATGCAAATAGTATATTAAAAAGCAATATATAGTTAACAGCGCCCTTTAAAATTGATTTAAAAGACTAATAAGTTTTATAAAAATCCTAAAATTTGATATCTATTAAAGCACCTTTAATTAGTTAAGAAAATAGTACAGAATGTACAAAAAAATCGTTAATATCTATTTGTTTATAAAAATTTAAAGCAAAAGTAAAATAAGAGTAAGTATAAAAAAATTAAAAATAATATAAACTAAAAATAATAAAAAAAAAATTTAAAACTAAAACCACCTTCAAAAAAGCAGTGAAAAGTATAAAACGGCATTTTAAACGACTTTAAAAATTTGACTTGCTGACAAGCTAATAATCAGTAATAAATAGATATGAAGTATTAGACCGTATTATAATATTATATTATTAGTCACGTGGCTGTAGTGGTTTAATACCGACTTAAGTAAGTAACATTTTTAAGATCGTTTAAGATGTCATTTCTTACTTTTCACTGCTTTTTTGAAGGCGGTTTTATTTTTTCATTTCTTTTTTTATTAATAGCTAAAGAATTGGGTGATATTAAATTTAAGTTACGCAAGACAAGTTTTTGTCAGTGACTTATATTACTTGTACAACATTTTGTTCAATAAATTCATATAATCGCTTTTTAATAATAAATAATGAAAATAATTAATTAAAATTTTAAGCTATGACACTCAGAAGAAATCGTGTTAAAAATCGCTATCAAATTACGAAAAAATCGGTAAATTTTCTTTACCCAGAACTGCCTTCATTATGAATCTTTCCTTTTATTAGGAATAGTGAAGTGTGACCCAATTTAGTTTCGCACGTAGTCATATGTATCTATATATATATATATATATATATATATATATATATATATATATATATATATATATATATATATATATATATATATATATATATATGTACTGTCTTTAAAGAAATCGTATATCTTATAAGAGACCCGATTATAAAAAATTATAGAAAAGAATAAACTAGTCTCAGTCTCAGTCAGATATATAAAAAATTTTACTTTAAAATTTATTCAGTGACAAGTGTTTCGATCTTACGGTCATCATCAGACTTATAACTAGATGGCCACTATAAGTTAAAACATAAAACGACTATACAGTACACCTATTAGATGAACACTGTTCATCTAATAATCATTGTTTTGATTCACTGAGAATATATAGCATATTCTGTATTTTGCGTTAAATGTAGTTTGAATTCTTAGTGAGAAGCATGTTTTCATTTCGGTCACATAATTTAGAATTTAGATGAACCTATGTCTTACTCCCGTTGATATTAGTCAGTAGTGGTCAGTAATCTTGGTCACCCAAACGCATAAATTCTCATTTCTGAAATGTGATATATGTTGCTGAACTATGTGTATTTATCTACCTTGACAATATTAACCTTGCATTTGCGGCTAATTGCTGGGGTTAATTTGAAAATTTTGTTTCTTTAAGTTGCTGAGATATTCGGGATCGAGGATTCCAAAAATTCTTTTGGATTTAATATTTGCTTTTTGTTTATAAATTAGGTAAATAGTCTAATGGGGTAAATATGTGATTATAGTAAGTTTCTAAGCAGCATAATAAATTATTTACTTAGAAAGTTAAGCAACACTTTTTAAAGTATTCTTCCCTGCAAATTTGAAGTATCACCATGCGCATTTGCCCACTGCTCGTTAAAAGAATTTCTTAAAAATGTTCTACTCTTTTAACGCCTTCATTTTCCTTTGGTTGCTTGTACAGGTTTTCTTGATCTTCGTTCAAGAATTCTTTCATGTTGCTTTCAGTATGTTGGCATCATATCGTGTCCACTTCCATTCCAGTATTCTTTCAACTTTTAACCTACTTTAAATAAATGTTCTTAACGATAATAAATAATGAAGTTGGTGAGCACGTAACATATTAAGAAGAGGTGTCGCATAATTTGCGATTTTCGTAAAATCAATGACCAATAAACAATCGATAGATGACAAATTTCCTCTACCAAATATATCGGATATTATCGATAAACTGGGAAAATCCCAATATTTCAGCACATTGAACCTTCTAACTGGTAAATAGAGTTGGAACCGAGTGATTTTCCCCTTACTTTTCAGTGAGTTACAAATAACGACCTCTGTAAACTTCAAAATGAAATCTGTTCAGTATACCCTGATGATATAATAATTTTGTCTGTTACTCCAAGAACATATCGACAGCCTTGTGTTGTGTTGTGTTTTGCGATAACTAAAAAAATGTAGGATAAACCGTGAGTTGGCTTCTTGGGTCACCCCCAGGATGTAAAGTACAAGGAGTCATGCTTGGAACATACAAATCAAGCCAATTAATCTTTACTAGAATTAGTCTGCCAACTCACTCTTAACTTAAGCCTAATTGCGAAGCAATCTTTTGGACAACATTACTTTATATACTTATAGCAACGATTATTGTATCTTTCATATACCGAAAATGTCTAAGAGTCTAAGAACAAAAAACAATTAAATGCAAACTTCGATTCCTCAAATTTTGAAGGGAATTTTCGAAAAATTTAACCATCTTTAAAAAATTTTGAAATTTTTGAAAACACGTTTTTTGAAAATGCCAATATGCATTTCTGGCCAATCTAATTTTACAATTCTTAGATTTTTACCTTTCTGTTCTCATGCAGTGTAAGCATTTAAGAACTTATAAATATATTTAAAATGCATTTTTTTCAACAGGTCTTATTGTTCACTCATATAGTTAAATATATTTTTTTAAAACAAATTATATTTTTTGAGTCATTAACCTCAAAACTTGGCAACACTGTACCACTTCCTTTCTTTAAAAAAATGGTTACTTCAAATTAAATAATACATATAATACAAAATTTTCCGTCGCAAGCTGATAACTACGCTTAGATAATGCCTTTAGGTATTTGATTTTTTAGCACATTTTAGTTGAAGCGTAAAGGGTAATCCAGAAATATATGTTTGTAGGGAACTTATAAAAGTGTCAGAAAATCATTTTCTTAATGGAACACCCTGTATATTGTTCTGCTTTCAAATGATATATGATATCTCATATTATATTTTCCTTTCAAATAATGCATGATAGTCCTTGAGAGTTCAATTTAACACATATTAGGGCTTTTAGTGTTTTGTTGTTAATTTTAAAAAAGATTACTCAAACGAAGTTCTTATGAAATTCTACACGGCGCCGGCGGTGTGAACAGATCACTGCAGAAACTTGCAGAATATTTTACGAGATGTGATTTACCACAAATGAACGAGAGGATGTTTGTGAGAATACAGAACAATTTCATAAATCTCGGCTCAAAACTGAAGGAAACTAGAACTTTATCCAGGCTAGTGACTTTAGACGAAGAAAATGTTGTCAGTGCATTAGCGTACCTGTATGCCCATCCGCAGAGTTCCATGCGCAGTGCGGAAAAGGACTTAGAAATAACAAATCCAAAAGAACATATGCCTTAAAGCTCTAGGATTATGGAAGAAGGATTGTTTTTTATACACATTTAAGGGGGCTGCTATTTCCTATATAACATCATCTGGGCCGACGGCGACGAGGCGAAATTTTTGAGAAAGGTAATTTTCAACCCAAGAAACAAACATTTTTGGGCGTATAAAAAACGTGACATCTGACACATGACTATAAATAATTGTTGGGCTTCCCTTTAGATGATCTGTTAAATTATCTATACATATAAAGGGTGTTCCATTTAAAATAAGAAAGTTGATACCTACTTAGAGCGATACCCTGTATACATAAAAACAATATAATTTAAAAATTTAAATTGAACCAAGACGCATTTGTATTTAACTTTTTTGTACGTCATGATATAAGGTAGTACTTATGTGGGACACTCTGTACTAGCTCCCGGACAATAACCTCAACAACATAGTATGGTGTCGGCTATATCCTCAAGTAAATATTTGGACGTTAGTTAAGACAGACGAGAACGGGAACATATTCCCTGCCTCCCCGACGTAATTTGCCACACTGTGAATAATAAAGCTTGTTGATCTGCCATATTTGTTTAGACTCTCTATTAATATGTTGCCGGCGAACTAAAAGTATATTTTAATAACTTTAATGGGATGATTAAGAACTTGGTTATATGTTTTGTTTATTTGATAGGATGCACTTAATGGGGGTTAATTCAACTACGATCTACGGTCATGTTAACTCCTAAAGTAGGCCATATCATAATTATGTATTAAGGTTATTAAGATCATTTCTGCAACAGACAATATTTACATAAAGTAAGATTTTAGAATCTGTCTAAAGGCGGACTCAAACGACTGGTGTACTGACAAATAATCGTCATTTGTTAACACTTGTCATGTCGTGTGCATGGTCTACTTGTACAAATATTCGGCACTTGTTTATTTGCCTTGGGTTGTAGGTAAATATGGCACAAGTCAAAGGGTGATCTGTAAATGCATTCAAATATTTGTCAAATACACAAGTAGTGTGATCGAGCATCTTGGATACTTGCCAAATGCACAATATTTCTGTATTTGTCAAATACCCAAGTCGCTTGAGTCCGCCTTAGATCAAAACAGTTAAAAACGGTTGTCTCTGGACAATTGGACGGCAAACTTACATTTTTATTGAAGTATACTTCCATAAAGGAGATGGCAACAAGTATCTTTATACCTGCTGTTAACTTTGTTTCGAAAGACCACCAGGTCAAATTGTTTTCATGCCCTGGACCATTTTATTTTTTCTTTATTTAATGAATTATAACGTTTTACTCTTCATTTTCCTTTAAGTTTAATTATGGCTACTTAACCCTTATACGATATCATGTTAGTTCTATACCATTGAATAATGAAATGTTTTAATTTTTTAAAGAGTTTTTGCAGAAATATAATTTGCGCCATGCAAAACTATTTATCCGCCTATGTTACAATTCCAAAATACTAATCATAGGCAGCCAAAAAAAAAGAAAACCACAGTTGAAGAGATAAAAATTATTGTCAGATTGGACAGTCAAAGGAAATTCATATAGAAGTATTGGAAAAATAATAAACAGCAGATTTGTAAGAGTTCAGAACATCGTAAATTAATTTAAAAATAAAAACTCTGTAGTTAATGCTTTAAGAAATTTTAACAGAACGAAAAGAAAAAATAAGTCAAAATCCAAAATTTAGGGATATTCAATTAAAAAATGATAATCTTCGAGGCACTATTAAACATGGAGGTGGGTCGGTAATGGCATGCAACTATATGTCGGCAAATGGGATAAGAAAGTTAGCGATAATTCCAGGTATTATGTATAGCATGCTCTATATACATATTCTAGAAGAAAATTTAAAACAAAGTGCTAATAAATTAGGGACACGTAACAATTTTATATTCTATCGAAGGAACGACTTTGAACATATGGCCGCTGTTGTTCGAAAATGGCTATTTTTAACGTACCAAAATTCCTTAAACCCCTCTCCAATCACCTGATATTAACCGTATTGAAAATTTTTGGCATATATTAGAAACCCGCATTAGAACATTTGAAATAACGAACAAAGCATAACTGGAGGCAGGATTAAGAGTGGTCAAAGATTTAACAAACGATTACTAGGAACCTGCTACATTCGATGCCAGGCCGTTTAAGGGCAGTTATTGAAGCGAAAGGTTATCCAACAATATATTAATGATAATGATAAATTTAATTTAATTAAGTAATCACCTAAGGCTCTCTTGCCACATAGTCTATCCTTTCTAGAGTACTGCCTGGTCTCTCTATGCATTTGAGGAGCTTTCGAAATGGTGCTCTGGGAAATACCCATCAAATTAGCCACGTACCTGACTTCTCCCGTCATTAACTAGCGCAATTATTCTGATAACTGTTTCCTGGGTCATATGGCGTGTTAATCGTGGTGGAGCACCCATAATACCCAAATTAAAAATAAAACTTAAAATGTGAATAGGCCCATATCAGCATTTATCGTTAGAAATAAAAGCGGCAAGTTTTTCCTTTCATTTTTATAAAGAAAGAAGTTATTCGAACTTTCATTTGCATATCCCTGTACATTTTTGGATTTGTCTACCGTCGTTTTTATTTATTTTGCTTTTGTGATCTGGAACACTAACGCAAGGTTTTCAAAATTGTTTCTATTCTATTATCGTTTTGTAGTTTAAGTTTTATTGTACTAGCTTATTCATTATAGGATTGATATTAGGAACTAATACTTATATATTTAAAAGTTAAATATACCCTAATATAAATGCTATTAAAAAAATCGGTAAATTTCCTTTACTCGGTACTTCCCTCGTTATGAATATCCCTTTATTAGGAATAGTGAAGTGTGACCCAATTTGGTTCAGTACTTAGTTATTTAGGAACAAATATATACTGTCTTTTCAAAAATTTTTATTGGGTGCAGTGGCGGCTCGTAACCTGTTAAAGACGCAGTGCTGCAGAGTGTAGGTATCAACAATAAAAATTTTAAAAAATGAAGACTGCCCTTCTATACCTACTCGCTAATAAAATATCTCGCTTTTATATGTTGTAATAAAATATATTTAAAATGTAGGGCTCACCAGTTTTTGCGAAAAATTCACGGCTCGCTTCATGGTGTACAACATGAAACACAATTACTTTGGTATTCAGTTCACATGAGACTAAACACTAAACACTTATATTTATTAATTTTTCTTAAAAATCAAGTCAATGCGTCTGTCCTTTTTCAAAGGAAACTTGTCAATAACCCTTTCGTTAAAGTCAGGTATCGACCGAATAAGTTTTTGCTTTATTGATAAACACGCTAAAGCATTTAGTCTATCTTGTGACATAGTACTAAAAATGTTTTAATTCTTTTTAAGGAAGAAAAATTTCTTTCTGCCTTTACGGTGGTCATCGGCATTGTGACAAGTATTTGTAACAATCTTATTGTTTCAGTAAAAACTTCCTGAAGGTTACTGTCAATTAAAAAATTAAGAAGCACGCACATGAGGAAAAATTACAATACTCCATAGTAGAATATAAAACACTAAGCTCTGTCTTTAATCTGTTTTTTTCCAGTATTGGGTATGAGTCAATAGTTTTTTTAAAATATTCTTAGGGGAATGAAAGGTCGTACCACTCAAATTTTTCACGAATAAATAAGTATGACGCATTTAACTGATTAGTATATGCGAAACGTTCTTCTGCCACGTTGATAATGACCTCACATAGTTCAATCGCGGATGCTTACCAAATGTCTTCATTTAATTTTCTTCTTTTAGTTTCAATAACCTGCACAGCCTTGGCTTCATTCAAAATATCATATATTTTTTTATTCCTAATGTTGCTTATGTTATCTTTAATTTTTTTAAAACATGTATTAAGTTCTGGGGATTTTTCGTTTTACTATTCTATCAAGAAAAGCAACGCGTTGGCTAGAGTTGGAAAAAAAGTTGAAATTTCACTTAGGTTTCCAAAAAATAAACGGACATCATTATTTTGCGAAGACGCATGACTCATTATTAAATTTAATTGATGATCATAGTAATGTACAAAATGAGCTAACGGGTACTTTTCCTTAATTCTAGTCTGTACCCCACTCTGTCTTTCGCTCATTACAGCTGCGCCGTCATAGGACTATGCAATTAAGTTATTGGGATATTTAGCCACTAATGGCTCAAGTTCTTTTAAGATAAGCTGGCTAAGAACTTCAGCAGTTTGTTGCTCGCTTGTAAAAAATCCCAACAGTTTATAGTTTCTGTAGAAACTATTTCCCGATAAACTTCGAAAATACAATCTAATGAATCATTATGAATTTCTTTAGAGGTCCCTTTAAAAACTGTTGCACCATCTAAATGTTCCTTTAAGGTTTTGTCTATTTCGGCTGTATAGTTAATGAAACCTTGAAAAATACCTGGATTTCTGGAATTTTTACTTTCGTCATAACCCCGAAGTGCGAGCTCAAAGGTTTCACAAAATTGAATCGCATCTATAAGTTTAGAAAGTACAAATCTGTTTTTACCTGCATTTTCGTTATGAATTGCAATGTTTTTCCAATATGCAGTGTCCAGCTGTTCTTGTATATTTCTTTTTCCCAACAAGGTTAGACGCATTTGATTTGTAAGATACTGTTTGGAATTCCCATGCAGTTTGGCCTTTTCAGCAAGATGCACTAAATCACCACTAATTGTCCAAGGTGTTTCACCACCAAAAAGCACACACACACAAAACAAAATAGTTTATTTTTTATAACCACAGATCCACCCGTATTTCTTGCATAACTTTTTCCCCGACTTATGGAAGACACTTTAATATTTAAGTTAGGCATAGGACGTTCATTTCGTTTAATTTCAATTTTTTCGTCAAGATTCAGTCTTGAAAAGTCTTTATATTTTGAAATTAAATCCATTTTTCAATTAACAAAACCAAAACACTCAAAACGAAAACAGTAAACTCTATAATTAAATTCAAAACAAAAGTAATATAAGCGCGCTAGGCACGGTGACGACAACCAAACATTGCTATACACGGAAGCAAATTTTGCAGCTCTGCATGTATACGTAAATTCGGTTTAAAAACTATAGTATCTTCTGGGCGTGAAAACAATTCCCATTTGCCATTGGTCGGCTCAAGGTTGACCATTTGTTTTGTGACGTATACCTCCAGAACTGCAACGAACAAACTACGCGGCCTAGCGGGTGGGATCGCTGCTGCGGCTCGGGCAAACGACATGGATAAAAATTGTACCTAAATAAAATATCTAAATTAAAACATTTTTGTTTTTCAAATACAGAATGATTTGACGATTACGATTCACGTATTCACGTCACAAAATTTTTAATTTTTTTTCATATTATCAACAGGTGCTGCAGCTCTGCAGCTCTTATACACTAGCCGCCACTGATTGGGTGCCATTTTGTTCCATCGTATTGGATCCCTACCAATATTTTACCAGCTTCTACCTATGCCATACTTGATTTTTCAGCATAATTTAAAATAAATTCAATAAGCAGTTTTTAAATTGACACACACCGCGATCATGTTGAATTGGTAAAAGTTTATTCATATATCACATTTAATTTTTCCGCAAAATTTAAATTCAATTGAATAAGTTTTTTTACGTTGATTCAAAAAAACATTTTTTGGCGGCTATTTTGTTTCGCCATCTTGAATTCGTAACACAACTTTACCAGTTTATCTCTATATGACACTTAATTTTTGCATAAAATTGGAAATTAATCTAATAAGTAGTTTTTTTAGGTTGATTTTTTAAATATTTTATTGACCCGCCATTTTGTTTTGCTATCTTATATCCATACCAAAATATTCCCGGTTCATTCTTAGGTAACACTTGATTTTTGTGCGAAATTTGAAGTAAATTTTTATAATAAGTTTTTTTAATAATATTTTTTTTAACGTTTTACTGGACCGCCATCTTGTTCCGGCAAATTGGATTTTTACTTGATATGATGATACTTTACTACATTACTAGGTCATCCCCATATGATCGTAAATTTAAAACAATTTCATGAGTAGTTTTTAAGCTATGCTGCGGACTGACAGACAGACAGACAAACCGATAGACGGACCTACGGAATTGATAAAAATATTTTTTTGTATCTAGGGACGCTAAAACATGAAGTTATGTCAAACTTGAGAGGGTGATTTTTTTCAGATTCCAAACATTTTATTTGGCCCCATTTTGTCTCGCCATCTTGAATTAGCACCACAGTTTTCTTTTTTTTCTCTATACCACAATTAGCTATGAGACACAATTCGAAATCAGTCCATTAAGTTTATTTTCAGGTTGAATTTTTATATATTTTATTAAGCCGTCATTTTATTTCTCCATCTTGGACTCATACCAAAATTTTAGCAGTTGATTCCTACATAATACATGATTTTTGTGCAAAATTTGAGATAAAATGGATGGAAATGGGGTACTTTTTTATTAATAATTTTTTAACATTTCACTATGCCGTCATTTTGTTATGCCATATTGGATTTTTACTAAAATGCTACCAGGTCATCCCTATGTGACCCTTAATGTTTGACTAAAATTTGAAGACATTCGGGTGAGTAGCTATGCCGCGAACAAACAGACAGACCGCCGAGAACTTGTTTTCGGTATCTAGGGACCTTGAAACGTCAAGATCTGAAAAATCTCGGAGGATGATGTTTTCCCTATTACAATACTTCCCTTTTACGAGGGAAGTAATATTTACTAAGCTCGCAAAAAACTGATTTGTAAGTATCCACACCGTCAAAGAAGTGAAACGGTGTGTCGGTCGTAAGTAATGTTAAATTATTTCAATTATCGATGTTTCATATTATCAATATTTATGTTCAACGTGGATTCTCGGATACACAACAACGATGCTGACACTACATCGTAAAATATCGGTCATCCCTAGGGCAGAATTTAGTTTTAAAGACAGATTAAAATACGTGATTTGATATTAAGGCCGTTAGAATCTTGCGGATCCCTAGCATGCTTGGGCCCCGATATGCATCGCCTGTACCCTGTGTGCGCCCCTGCTAATCATTTTTGTATTTTTTATATAGTGATAAAATTCCTTTCTTAAAATTATGCAAAATTCGTAATATATTTGCTATTATGCACTGGGACCTACCGTTTTGGACTGTTTTTGAGAAAAATTAACCTGAAACGGCATAAACATGTAAAAGCTTTAAAGCTAAAAACACTAAATATTTAAAGGAATTTATAAAAACTGTTAGCAATTAATTATTATGATTGAAAATGTTTTAAGAGCTCTGTTGTATTTCTTTACGTATCATTTATTCCCAAAAATACTAATGGCTCATTTGGCTTAAAGTCCAGATTTTCCGACCTAGAAAACTTGAAACTTGGAAATAGGTAAATTGTTCATTCGTTCGGCCTCTTCACCGCTAAAGGGAGGGTCTAAACCGATATGGGCCAGTCTCGACTTACTGACCTACTTTCTTACCGGTTTTCAGTGCCGCCATGCAGATTTTTATCTTTGGCGATAGAATAATAGGAACATTAGTGTGGCATTAAACGTATTGTTTACTCAAATTGTATGTGTCATTTATCACATTTATAGAGGTAATTAATTATTTACTTAAAGATTAAAAAAAACTGAATTTGGTCTTCTAGTACTTATGATTTCAGAGTTAGCTCTTTTATATGAAGCGATATATAACAAAATAAATAAAAATGTTTGAATCCCTTTTGTTGATACTTCGGCCAATTTTTTATTTATTTACTTATTCATTTAAATACATACAGAGTTCTAAACTCCAAATTGTACAATGCTTTAAACTGACTAGAACTAAATTCTACTTAAGATTTTACAATTTACAAATGACAAAATAAATCAATGGTTCCGAAGTTGTCCTTATAATTTCTTACAAGCATTTGAGTAAAACAGTGCATACCACAATTAGTACGATGAAAAAGTTGTCTAGATCTAGTTGCCCTTTGCGGAATACGAAAATATATTTTTGACAGAAGATTGTTACAGTTAATATGTCCTTGTACTTCTCATATACTTCTCACTAAACAGTTGTACAAATTTAATTGCCTTAATATCACATATCTTAAAACAAACACGACAGATAAAACATAACATTCTAGATGCTCTGAGTAAAATATTGTCTATGTGCATATTAAAACTTAAATCCTTACTAAATATCACCTTCAAATCATTAAAACTATTTACAACCTCTAGTGGACAATTATTGATTGGGTACATATATTCTAAGGAACACTAATATTTGTAAAAACGCATAACCTTACATTTACAAATATTCAATTGCAAACAGTGTACATTGCACCATTCCACTAAGTTATTAATATCTTTTTGAACAGCCTCACAGTCTTTGAAAGATTTGATAGCACAATACAGTTTTAAGTCGTTGGCATACATAAGAAAGTCACAAGTTTTAATGACGGAGGTAACATCGTTAATAAATAACAAAAACAGAACCGGTCCCAAGTAAGAGCCTTGTGGCACTCCACGAAGTTTCACGAGAAACCATATCACCAATCCGAACGCACTGCACGCGGTTTCTTAGGTATGAGCTGATGCAATTCCTATAGGCACCGGACTGCCCGAAAGAAGACAGTTTCTCAAGAAGCAAATCATGGCACACTCAATCGAAATCCTTCGAGAAATCCGTATAGATGACGTCCACTTGATAGCCCTGCTCTACACTGCCTGAAAGACACCCAGATTAGTTGCCGTTGACCTGCTTTTGAAAAAGCCATGCTATCTGGATGATATTCGACGCTTGAAGCTTTTGAAAAGCTCCTGTGTGCCAATGGACTCGCAAATTTTGGACATGGTGGGCAGCAGTGATACGCTTCGATAGTTGTCATTATCACTCTTTGCGCCGGAAAATAGGCATGGTCCACGAGTGCTTCCAAAGAGTTGGGTATTTGCCTTGATTGAATGAGGCCTGGTAAATAATGCTTAAAGCCACAACAGTGTTTCAAAAATTTAGGCGGGATTCTGTCCGATCCGCCGCTTTTGTTCGTGTCCAAATTCTTACACCCTTCCATCTCTGTAAAGTGTTGTGTGGTAAGAACAAGGCATTTGCTATTATGTGCGCCTCTGGAGTCTGTAATAAATTGACCTGGATGGTTTATGTAACAACTCTCAAAGTGTTAGGCAAAACGTTGGCGGTATCCTGGGGGAGGGTCTCTACTGATTCACTCTTGTATTTCATGTTTTTTTTTGGGAATTCTATGGCTTCTTTTTAGGGCGTTGACGAACGACCAGAAATATTTGATATTTTGAGGCACCGTTAATTCGGTATTAATGGTATATCGGACATATATGAGAAGTAGCTCAATTCTATCAGATGTTTTGAATCTTTTCGAAGCTTGGAATATTCTCTGTAATGCTCCAGTCTATCGGTGGGCCTATATCTTTGATAGGTCTTGTTCTTTATATTTAGTGATTTTCGTGTTTCGTGGGTATACCATTTAAGATATTTTTTGTTGCGAATTTTGTTTTCGGCACGAACCTATCGATGGCGTCAAACAAAATTTTATTAAAACTTTCAACGATGGAATATACGTCCCTACTGGCCTCCACCATTCTCAGTTGGTCTCGAAAAAGAACCTTTTAATATTGTCATAATTGGCTCTTTCAAAATTGTATATAGTGTCATCGTCGTTCTTCAAAACAGGAGTCATTTTTATGGAGCATTGTATTTCAGTAGGAATGTGATGTGGAACTGGTTGAACAAGAGGTAATTCGGTTACGCTTACTTTTGTATTTAAATTTTCCCAAATAAGAATTAATATTATTATATTTTAATAAATAGTTGACATCTTATTTTTAAAACAGTCTCTGCTTTGAGAAACCGCAGGTATATTTCATTACTGGGAATCTAGACTTTATGTGGGCTTAAAACAGGCTGCGAACACATTTTTATCAAAACATCCCAAGTGTTCACTAGTGAACAGTTATTTAGTTTAGCTGGCCAACTTTATGCTGATACAAGAGCTATATTGTCTAGGCTAACATCTACTGGTTAAAAACGCAGACTACTTTTTCTGAGTAACATAAAACTTTTTAATTTTAATTAATAGTTAGTCTTGTTTTCAGATCTCAGCTGTTTTATTATTATTACTTATATACATGTGGTTTATGATTTATTTGGATTGTTTTATGTTCTCTAGAAACTGGAATGCTATTTGTTTTTGAAAGTATTGTAATTGTGACAAAATCTTCCTCCGAGATTTATCAGATATTCACGTTTCTAAATCCCTAGATGCCGAAAAACATGTTTTCTCAATTCCGTCGGTCTCTTTATCTGTTCGCGGCATAGCTAAAAAACTGTGGGGGTGACATGGTAACATTTTGGTAAAAATCCAATAAGGTGGAACAAAATGGCGGCGCAATAAATTGTTGAAAAAACATCACTAAAAAATTGCTAATCCAATTTACGTCAAAATGCACAAAAGTCAGGTGTGATATAGGCTTAAATTGGTAAAATTTTGGTGAAGAAATTATGGGATAACAAAATGAGAGCCTAATTAAATGTTTAAAATATCTGTATCAAAAAACTACTAGTGCCGTTAAGTGTGAAAATGTTTGTCAATCCTATATGTCGAAACAAAAAGTCGGTTAAATTCCATTTTCTAGAATAAAAATCCCCTTTTTGTGAATGTAAATAAATTAATGTGATAATTGAAATTTTTGCAGTTAATATAAATAAATTTACAAAACATAAAAAATAATAAAAACATTAAAATATAAATAAATTAACAGCAAATAAAAACAAAATTTAAAAAATGGTATAGTGAAGTATCGAAGCAGTTGTGTTGTTAATTAATGAAGTATATGGCAAGTAAATAAATGCTTGTATATACGTATGTATGTACGAGTATATTAGGTTTGGGAGATAAAAAAATGTATATTTGTTTCAATCTAAATCATTATTAGATATGTAAATAACAAATTTGTATTTGCTCATGCACAATATAAATTTTCAAAAGAACGGAGACTTTCGCCTAGACAAACACAATTTAAAAATGTAGCAAAAACGGTAGAAAATGTATACAATATAAATATGAAGAAAAATAAATTTAAAAAATTGGTAAATTTTAAGGTAATTCGATCACACCCAAATAACCCAGTTTATATATACATATATTTATGTTAAAATAAGAAAAATTACGGGTTTTTATTAGTATTGTTTTTAGTAAAAATATTTTTATTTTTGGTGTTTCAATTTCATTTGTCAGTTTTCCTATTGTATTAAAAATTGGTAGTTCAGATATTAATATCAAAATAGGATAGAATTCCTTCGACTTCGGCCCAAGGCATGAGCGAAGTTTGGCATCGGCTTCGGCTTCGGCCAAAAAAATCTTCGGCAACACCTCCTACAACAAAAGCTGATTTGCGACGTCAGCGCCCGTGGTCATGTGGAAACAACGCAATATTGTTGATTATTGCCATAGTTTGTGCTTGTCCAGGAAGGATTTGTTAATATTTTAATAATTGTTGCCATTATTTTTATATAGTTACGATGTTCTATTGTAGTTTTTCGAAATAAATAGGTAACTACCTAAAGCCGTTTTGACCCAGTAAAACGACAAGCAGAAAAATACTCTTATAATAATCCATAACATCCTAAATACAAGTCTAGATAATGTGCATCCTCAGATAGCAGAATGTCCCTGCATTTCATTTACCTAGCCACTGTTTAGTTGAAGTAAATATATTAAGGCCGTTTATTTTGAATATGTATTTAATTTCCTTTTATGACCTTTACCTAATCGATTATTTTTTGCTACAGTAATTTTTAATCAAACTATTGGTAATACTGTTAAGGACAATTTGTTTTTGCTGAGTGCGTATTGCAGCCTTCGAAATAAACTAAAAATTCTTCTTTAAGGATATAAGTAAATATGAGTTTAGTCAGGAATGATTTTTGGGCGCAAATATTCTGGAATTTATTCTCATGATCACTTAGTATTTCCTGGAGTAAAATATAAGAAATCACAACTATTTCAACTACAGAATCTCGAGGATATTGTAGTGCCCCTCTGCTTAGGTTAGAAAATTATCATCAACAATAAGGTCTTTATCGCATATCAAAGAAGTTTAGCAATAATTACATTTTAGTCTCTTTAAAGCAATGTGGCTACAATAGCGTCCTAGATAAGTAATTACGGGCATTTTTGGTTTTAAGTTGTCATTATCAGATTTTTCAATAAAGGTGTTTTCGAGGGTATTTTTTAATATTTCGTCAATTTCATTAGAACAATCTTCAACACTGCCCTGTTCGTCACATTCAGGTGATTCATAGAATTTAGAAGAATTTTAAGAAATTTAGAAATAGATAAGTCCCCATGTTTTGATAAAAATGTGTTCGCAGCCTGTTTTAAGCCCACATAAAGTCTAGATTCCCAGTAATGAAATATACCTGCGGTTTCTCAAAGCAGAGACTGTTTTAAAAATAAGATGTCAACTATTTATTAAAATATAATAATATTAATTCTTATTTGGGAAAATTTAAATACAACAGTAAGCGTAACCGAATTACCTCTTGTTCAACCAGTTCCACATCATATTCCTACTGAAATACAATGCTCCATAAAAATGACTCCTGTTTTGAAGAACGACGATGACACTATATACCATTTTGAAAGAGCCAATTATGACAATATTAAAAGGTACTTTTTCGAGACCAACTGAGAATGATTGGAGGCAAGTAGGGACGTATATTCCATCGTTGAAAGTTTTAATAAAATTTTGTTTGACGCCATCGATAGGTTCGTGCCGAAAACAAAATTCGCAACAAAAAATATCTTAAATGGTATACCCACGAAACACGAAAATCACTAAAAATAAAGAACAAGACCTATCAAAGATATAGGCCCACCGATAGACTGGAGCAGAAGTTAATTTTGACTCCAAAATGAAAATATAAAGTATATGAATGGGCGAGAACTATACCTTCGTTGAATGCATTGTCGAGAAACGAGCGACCTGCAAAGACCTCGAGCCTTACGCCCGTTTAACGTTGCTTTCTGAACAAGTCTGTAACTATTCGTAAGAAAAATTAGCATAAAGTAATAGCTCCAATGGAGTACTGTTGTAAAATTATTTTAGCCATGAATTAATAATGAATTTGAGGTATTTATAAACTTTTTACAAAAAAAAAATGTTTTCTCAAGTTTCTTAAAATCATAGTTTTGGCCTAGTTTCACAACGTCGTTTTAACTTAACAAGCTAAAAATGGCTGAAGAGGAATGTGAACCGACAACTACCGATGTTAGACGAACGGCAAAGAATGAATGTATGACTACGGAACGTGCCGTCACTAAAACATTTCATCTTAGTACCCTGGCCTTGTCTTGTAGGAGGTGTTGCTTTCGGTCGAATTCTACCTTTAACTAATACAACTTAATACATGCCTCATCATATTTTGAATGCCTTTTATCTTGGTTTGTGTTGAGAATGTTACTCGGAACTTTACGTTATGAATATTTCCTTTTAATAGGACATAATAATTTAGAAACAGATTTATAAATCGCGTTTTCCTTCATTTTTGTTGGCGAAAGAAAATATTCAGGAGGGAAGTTCCAGTTAGGTTCTTTTAGAGATTGGTTGGACTTATCTATAAAGATATTAAATCTGCGAAATTTGTAACTACCAAAAAGAAGCCATTCTATGGTCAAATAAAATGTATAAACTATTTTTTACAGCTTTTTCATAATATAGCCTAGGTCCGTTTTTAGTGAAACTTCCACCTAACCAAATATAACAACTGGGACTTCAACCTCTCTTTATGATTTATATTAAAGTATATTTTTTATTTTAATATTCAATATATTATGAGTTTTTATTGCATTTACATTCGTGTTACGTGATATTTACACAAAAACTCAGTTTCGTCGATAATTTTACCTCAGTTGTACACCAAACTATTTATTTCAACTGCCTGGAATACAAACACAAACGTTCTGTCTTTGAAGATTTCATGGATGAAAATATTTTTCTTCTAAATATTAGAATATTTAATATATAGATAATCATATAAGAGAGTTATATCCCGATGGTCGCTGTGTACATATACAGGGTGTCCCAATAGTGCGTTCTCGGTTGATATCTTGATAACGGGTAGCGATATAAAAAAAGTTCAAATACAAAAGTTGTAGAACAATACGGGCTACATAACCTAAAATTATTTTCATTTATACAGGGTGTCTCAAAAATCTGTAGCGAAGCAAAGTTGTGTTTTTTCTTATGGGACATCCTGTATATTTTTGCATATTTAGATTCTGCTCGTGATCCTACACATTTTTTGTATAACATGTCCTATGTCTAAATCTGATAGTCTTTCTAATATCCGCCATTTTGTAAAAAATTAAGAATTGCAGTGCCTTTTTTTCAAACGACGTGGGCCGTTGGCTTTTTGATATAGGATTATGATTTTTGGCAGGAACATTAACAAAAGTATGGGTTGACTTTCAACGTGAACAAAATTTGTCAGCGTTATACAGGGGGTCCTAGATAAGTAGGAGAAATTAAAAAAATTAAAAACATATCTTCATTTTTTAAATGGAATGTATAGTATTTTAATATTTTAGACTATTCGTGACCCAAAACCCTATCTTTCGTTATAAATATGTCCTATACCTATTTGTCATAGTTTCCAAGATTTTGACATTTTTGTATTTATTATTTGGTTTTCAATGGCAATGGCTTAGAATTTGCTCTATTATCGAATTTTCTAATTATAATACACTACAAGTGACGCAAAATTAAAAATTCAGCTCATAATATTGTGCTAAGAATCGCGACCTAAAGACTCAGAACAGATATTTTACCAACTATTCTTAAATATTTACTATTTTGGCTATTATAAAAGCGTAGGTAGTGTCAACATTTAGTTAGAACTTAATGTACGAAGATGCATTAGACAATCCTAAAGTAAAAACAAATGAAAACGGGGAAAATGTTGTCATGGCGAAATGTCAAACTCTTATATTTGTGTAGTAACGGTGTTCAAATTGATTCAAAATGAATTTTTCTAGAGAAGAATTGATTAACATGATTTATGTTTTGGGCGCAAGTGATCAAAATTGTTTTTAGCAAGTATATGCGCCCGGTTTAGCAATGCCGAACGTCATCCTTCATGAGACCTGGATGTGTCGATTACGAACAAAAATTGGAAAGGTAGAAAAGAGCCGCAAATGAAGAAACTGAATATCTTATTATGCAAACTTTAATTGAAAATCCTCATATTTCATGTAGGCACTTAGAAAAGGAGAGAGGTGTTGCTAAATCTACGGCAAATAGAATAATTAGAAAACATAAATTTCACCGGTACCATATTCAACTGGTACAAGAGCTGGATCAAGACGATTTCAATCGAAGACTTGAATTTTGTACTTGGGCATTAGCAAAAAATAGAGAAGAACATGATTTTTTCAATAACATTTTATTTACTGACGAAGCGACATTTCATAAAAATGGATACGTCAACCGACATAATTTCCACTATTATAGTTCTGAAAACCACAGATTCATTATCTTCTTGGATCACCAGCATAGATGGTCTTTTAATGTATGGGCTGGTATAATCGGTAACCCTATCATTGGACCTTATTTTTTCGAAAATAGAGTTAATGGAGACACTTTCCTAAATTTACTGTAAAACAGTTTGCAGGAGTGGATTGACGAATTACCTTTGAATCTAGTGAGGCGGATGTGGTTCCAACTAGATGGCGCTCCGGCACATTTTAGCAGGCAGGTGAGGCAATTTTTAGACGCGAATTATGAAAATAAATAGATTTGTAGGGGAGGTCCAGTATCATGGCCGGCAAGGTCTCCGGATCTCACAAAACTAGATTTTTTCTTGTGGGGTTTTGTTAAAGAGCAAGTTTACCAAACGCCACCCACTACCATAGAGAATATGAAAATGAGAATTAGAAATGCATGTACAAATATCAATGCCGCGATGCTGAATAGAGTTAACAATTCCTTTGTGAATCGGCTACAAGTGTGTGTTGAAAGAAATGGTGGTCATATTGAACATTTAATCAAGTGATTGTAGGACTTCTTTTTCTGTTGTGTCTCTTTAATTAAAATATTTATTTGCCTTTTTATATTATACATTTTTGGATTCCTCGGAAAATTCTGTAAATTCGATAATAAAGCAAATTCTAAGGCGATTGCCATTGAAAACCAAATAATAAATACAAAAATGTCAAAATCTCGAAAACTATGACATATAGGTATAGGACATATTTATAACCAAAGATAGGGTTTTGCTTTATATGGTCTTGCTTTATATGGAAGCCTAGGTATCTGTATGTTTCTTCTCTGAGCATGTTATCTATAGTTTCATTGTTGAACGTTTCTCTCGTAGGGTAGTCTTTCCACCGTCCCTTGTTGATATGAAGTAGCTTGCATTTACTTATATCAAATTCCATGTTGATGTCCAGGGTAAATGTTTCTGTGATATTAAGGAGTTCCTTTAGCTGTACCTTTGTGCTTGAATAAAATTTTATGTCATCCATGTACAAGAGATGGTTTATTTTGTGTAGGTTTTTCAGTGTGTTTGAGAGATTGAGACAGAGGCAGAACCACAAAGCGCTGAGTAAATCTCCCTCGAATATACCTCGTCTGATGTAGATCTCTTCTGTTTCGATGTGCTCTTTTTGTGTTCTCAGGTTGATTTTAGTTTTCCACGTACTCATGATTTGCGTAAGAAATTGCCTGATGTTAGCCAACTGTGGGGTATCGAATCAAAGGCTTTTTTATAGTCTATGTAACCAGTATGAAGGTTTCTATAATTTTTCCTGGTTTGTTCCATGATGACGCTGTCTATAATTAGCTGCTCCTTGCATCCTCGGCTGTATTTCCTGCACCCTTTTTGCTCTTCCGTTAGAATGTTTTTGTGTGCTAGATGTTGTTCTATTCTCCTGGTAATTTATTTTTATTTTTTGTACTGACTTGGTATAATCCAGTCAGTATAAAATACAACCACAGGAATACTGTGAGACAACAAGTCATAATAATAATAATAATAATAATAATAAATAAGTCTGACCGTCTGGGTACTGCATCCAGCAAAATTGAGGACGCTACGGTAATTTCGTAGTTCGTACTGTCAACGACATCCAGCTGTCCGCTGTCCTAAATACCTAATAGCCCTGCACCATACAGCACACAGGTCAAGTGAATCATTCGCCCAAAGCACCATACACACAGCTACACCTCGGACCGTCTCTCACACAAGCAATCAAAGTAGAAATGAAGTCACATCTAAACAAATGGTCAGGCTCCGATCCTACAACAAGAGATCCTATTCCTCGTGTAATCTTCAAACGGGACACCCATAAAATCCTAAAGACCATCAACGAACACATAATTCTCGAGTACATAACGAATGCGAGCACAATTGACGACATTCATACAGTTATCTACGCAGCGGCTATTACCACGATAACACACAACAATTAGAAACTCCCGCCACGACACAGAAACACCAACAACATAAAACCAAAATTCAAATGGCAGATAAGGATCGAAAACAAAATTAACAAAATTAGAAAAGAATTGGGACATCTTACCCAATCCATGAACGGCAACAAGTCAAAACGTATCACACAAAGTGTAGAGAAAATCAAATCTGCATCTCCTGATTACACCC
>JAUTXW010000905.1:0-103133 GCA_030620095.1 Kuschelorhynchus macadamiae | reverse complement strand
ATTCGTTTAAATGTTGAAGCGTATTATATAGAGGTCGAAGATTGGGAAACAAATAAACCCGATGATTTCATATATTTAGAAGTCTCACGTGGGGGCACCACTTTGTAATATATATCAGTTTTAAAGTCAAACAGTGAAGCCTTTAGGGCAGCAGGAATTTAAAATTATATTAAGATGTGAAAATCATATATTATGAGAATACTATTTTAATATTATATAATAAACTATGTGTTCCGACGCAAAAACTGTAAGGTACAGGATGTTGCTTTAACCACAAACCTCTGTTTCTAGCGGAAATTAATTTGCATATTTTAAACTACAAGAAGTAGAAATTCACTTGCATGATTTTAATTATCACTAATTTCATGGAAATATCAGTTTTGAAAAGGGGTTTAAGATTTTACGAGGATAAAAAAGTTACTAGTTACTAATTTTTCTGATCTTAACATGGATCCTGGGTGGGATAAAGTGTTTACATCCACACAAGATTAGAAAATCAGTCTAGTTCCAGTCAGCAAAGGATTACTCCCACGATATCGATAAAATTAAGAAAAAAAATATAATGCAGTAGAAAAAATTTTAATCTTACAACATAATGATATCACTATAAATTTTATCTATGGTGACCATATGAAGTTTTTGGAGTTCCTCGACAACATGCATGATTTTTTCTGTGATACTAACTTTTACATCTGAGAACATCTTCACACACATTACTGGATTGCAGATGAAGCTAGAGGTTAATCCATATTTGAAGTTTGCACTGCTGTTTTAATGAAAATATTTTAGATTTGTTTTTAGCCCATAGACATTCTATCTATGAATTTGTTTGCCGCTTACTAGATTAAATAAAACATGTTTATCAAAATTAAGAGTTTTTTATTTTTCTAGAAAGTGTATCTAGAATTAAAACAAAAATAAATTCAAATAAGGCTCTAAAAAATATATTAAAAGTTTATAAGAATGTGTACAAAAAGGTGTTTAACTAGAGACTAACGCAAAACTTTAAATTATAATAAATATAGGTTAATAAAAATATGAATTATAAAAAATATAAAATAAATAGAATAATAACCTAAAACTAATATCACACTCCTATGAAAGCATCATAGAAAAATCGAAAAAGAAAGCTGTCATGATCATTCTTAACTTATAGATTTTCCTGCTGCTCTCTAAATAACACCAAATCTTTATGACCCCAAGCAAGGCTGTACTCGGAACTGGGTATAATGTAACGCTTGTCGTCCGCGAAAGACAAGGCTACCTTATTTTTAAGTTCGACATACATATCGTGTAAATATGAGCGGAAAGTCACCATTTCTCGATGTATTTGTGTCCCCTCTACATCCACGGCTATCTTGTAATCTTCGAGACTTAATTCTTTTTTGGTGACATAGTCGGGGATGCCTTTAGCTTTTTTGGTTAGCTCTCCCTCCACATTTACACAATAAGCTTTCGCCCCTGTTCCATAGAACTCCCAAA
This sequence comes from Kuschelorhynchus macadamiae, assembly GCA_030620095.1. Lineage (NCBI taxonomy): Eukaryota > Metazoa > Arthropoda > Insecta > Coleoptera > Curculionidae > Kuschelorhynchus > Kuschelorhynchus macadamiae. The sequence goes on along the minus strand of JAUTXW010000905.1, from coordinate 101,651 downwards.
TAATTTTTCCTGCATATTCATCTTTCATTCGACCCAAAACAGATGAGTTAACAGGAACACCATGTGGGTTATCCTGTGAGTAGTTGGAAGTGTCAAATTTGTCTAAATTTTCTTTCATATCATCGTAGAAATTTTCAGTGTTAATTTGCAAAATGAGAGAGTCAGTATCAGTGTAAAGTAGGACAGCATCATTCCCGTATTTTGGCTTGATATAGCTGTACATAAACTCATACATAATAGTCTTGGAAATATCCAAGATGGAAAAACCTACATAAATAGGTTTATTATATGTAACATTCTGTTTCTGCATTTGAATGGCAACCAAATTTTCGGTGAAAATGGTACTGTTCTTGAAATGAGGTTTCGCGATTAACGCGTCTGCCCCGAGTCTCCTACCAACATTTTCCCAATGGGTAACCAGTTTAATATCTACCCTTTTATCGACATTTTCCATGGTTTTTCCGAACACGGCATTATTCATAAGTTTGAAAAAATCTTTTTCAAACTTATTTTGAGCTTTATTTCTTAATGCTGTGTTCATATCGATATATTTTTTTAACCAGGGTGATTGGTCAAAAGAAAGAACGCGATGAATTTTGGTAAGCTTTAGTCCATGGTCTAAGCACTGACACAAATTTTGATAATGAATGATATACTTTTCTTTTTTGTGTAAATTTGGAATTAATTTTGAAATATTAGCCTTTGAATCCACTGGTTTCATGGACTGTGGACAAAAAGGTAGCTCGTTATGTAAATAATGCAACTCTTGAGGATATTCAAGATCAGCTTCTAAAATGTAGCCGGTATTTGCATCTTTGACTATGTTTAAATCAAAATTTTTTACTTCGGCATCCTCTAGCCATTTGAAATTACCCGTTGGGAGATGTTGAGACATGGCTGCACCGTATAAGTTGGTAGCATCCAAGTACATGATGTAAGAGGTAGGTTTGGATGCGTTATAATGAGGTAAAAATTTATTATTCGCATGAGCTTTCCTAACACTACACTGAGCGACACCTCCGCGAATCCCCGTGCTTAAAGAAGTGTACCATATCTAGGTCCGTTAAGAGCTCTAGCTTTATGGAGGTCGCGCGTAGAGCGGCGTCAAAAGACAACATCGGTGCGGTGAAATACTGGGCAGGATCTAGACCGTAAGTCGTTAGACACACGTCTCTAAAATTCTCAAAAACATCTGCAAGTAACAAAACGTCGGATTTTAAATAAATGTCTGAATAATGACCTAAAGTTTCACATTTAAACAAATTCCATACTTTCCACGCACGTTTGTAATCATCTTCACAAATATCCTCTTTTCTAAGGTCATTATAAAATTCTTTACGTGATGGAAGGGTGACATCACCTAATTTTGATAATGAATCCACGTAGGAATATGGAAAAACACCCTTTTGTCGAATGAGTTCAAATTTGCTTTCTTTGGTAAAATATTTTCTTACTTCCCGACACTGCCCTGGTTTTAAATTTGAACTTAATTTGTCTAAGCTACTGGTCATAAAACGGAAGCTATCTAAAAATCGCAACTTTAAAAATACTTGCTGCTCCCTCTCATTTTCCTTTTGGAAGGTATCAACCAAAACGTGTTTTGTGAACGAAATGTATTTTTCTTTATTCTGGGCGATAACATCCAACCTTTCCTCTTCGGTAGCTAGCTGCTTAATCAACAGGTGACTATCGAAGCCAGACATGTTGTGGAAAAAAATAGGGATAAATTTTGGAACCTTAAAGTTCAAATTACATATAGAGTGAGCAGGACCTAGGTATTTACCACTAAGATGACAGTGGTCTCTTATTCTTTTGTCTTCTAGCTTAAATAACTTTTCACAGATGTGGCATACCTTTGCTTCACGAAACGTTCTCTCTTGTTCAGGAGTTAGAGGAGTCATTGCTAGTGGGAACTTCATATGACTGCTATAGAGTTGTTTACAGTCATCCTCTAACATTTCTATGAATTTCGCACTAGCTTCTTGACCTCTATAAGTCCTGAAAACAGAAAGCGAGTCATCGAAAGAACATTTAATAAAGTATGCAAAAGAGTAAGGCATATGTTTATGAGTTTTGACTGTATATGATACATTAGAGTATAGCTCATTTTTCTCTGTTTGAATAGGTTCTACGATAGTCTCAAAATCTGCGTAAACAACAAAAGGTACCTTTAATTTCTTTTCAAAATTTTCAAACTTGAGCTCATTTTCGGGAACGTCTTCACCATATTTATCTTTTCGCAAATTTGTAGTTGGCAATTTAACAGAAACATGATTACAGTCGTTTGCCTGATGGGCTTTTAGTTTTTCCTCGTTATGGAAATATATTAAACAACCATCGCATAAATACTTTGCAGCATGAAAGTTATTTAACTGTCTTGAGATCAGTCTAGACATATTTCTTATTAAACAGTAATGGTTATTACCATCATCATCACTGATTAATAACAAATTGACATGCCTAGGTTTGCGAGATTTGGTGAAATGTAGAGGACCAACAACTTCAACGCTATTTTTCCCATTTCCGAATAACCTATCGAGACCGTATACATTGATAGAAATATCGTTGCGTTGTTCAAACTTGTTTATATCGATAAGATTAACAGGAAAGCCTATATCTGTAACATCCAACTCGTTTTCAAAACGTAAATAGTTCGCGACTCTATTTGCATTTTGAGTCCAATGAAGAGGATGTAGGTGAGCTAAGACTGACCACACGAAGCATTTTTCATCTGTATTTTTGATATTCAGAACTGCTTTCTTTGCCTCGATTTCCTTTGGTAGTGCTATGTAAGATGATGCCTTCATAGGGTTGTATCTATTTATGCTTATGTCTAGGTGGAGGAGTCGCTGTAGGGCCCAACCTGTAAGAATAGGGAAACAAATATTACTAAACTGATAAATATATATAACCCCGTAAAAAAAAAATATGAACCTGGTAAAAATATTAAGATTACTACAGTATCCAGTATCAAAGTTTTATACATTAGATTTTAAAAATATACCTACCACTTTCTTTCTCCTGGAACTCCGATGCCTTTTGCTCCAGGATAACCCTGAATTTCTCGAACAACTCCTCCAAATTAGTGTATCTGTTCACTATTCGGAACTTGGTGTTAAAGGACTTGACCTCTTCTACCGCTTTTGTAGCTAGGAGGAAGCGACCGAAAAGCTCCACACCGACTTTTAAGTTGTTGAATTTTTTAATACTATCCTTCACCTGCTTGACGAATTTTTCCTTTAAATTCTCCATAAAGACATTAACACTGGTGGGATCCTGGTTTGAAGACAGTCTATAGGTGGCTAGACGGTTGCGGAACGACGTGATGATGAGTTGTATACCTTCTCCCTGCTCCATACAACTATTACCGATATGCTGACGACTCCTTAGATGTCCTGGCCATTTGTTTAAAGGAACCTCCAGCGAGCACAAGGTACAGACTCTCGTCGCTGAGGTTGAAGATTCTGTAACAAAGAAATTATTTCAAGTTAAATTAAAAAATAAAAATGGGGAATGAGAAGAAAAAAGGGAAAAAAACAAAAATATACTAACTGTTGTCTTGATCAAGTCTAGCCTTTTTCGCTTTGGAAACTGTTGGGATCTCAGCTGATCGTTTGAGGACTGGATGTTTTCCCCTTGAATGACGTTGGAGAGCCCCCTCCGATTTGAAGATTTCTCCACATTGTTTACAGATTTTCACTTCAGTGCGACAGTCTCCATGACGTTTCAAGTTATCCTTTCTGGTGAATGAACGAGAACAGTAAACACAGGTAAACATTTTTCTGTAAAATCAATAAACGAGAATTAATTACAATAAAACTTGAAAGTCATTATTTTTGTGATAAATGAGCAATAACTACTTGTAATCTACTATATAAACCTTTCATTAAAACACTTATGTTACATATTTCCTACAGCTAACTTAATTAAAAAAATCGAAAAACTTGAAAATAGAAATTATTTAAAATTTAAATCGTAATCTATACATTTATAACAAATATTTCCCACGGTTAGCTTTATTAAAAAAAAAATTGGAAACTGGAACTCGTTAACAATCTTATACTCAAAATATCTATAACACATATTTTCCGCAGTTAGCGGAAAAATGTGGAAAAATTTGGAAAAAAAAATCGTCTACAATATTTTATTTAAAAGACCAATAACACATATTTCCCACAGTTAGATTTATTAAAAAATAAACTTGGGAAAATAGAAAATCGCCGAAAATATTTTATTTCAAACACCCATAATACATATTTCCCAGTTAGATTTATCAAAAAATTAAATTTGGAAAACAGAAAATCGCTGAAATAGTTTATTTCAAACACCTATAACAAATATTTTTCCTAATATATCCCATATTTTAAAATCCTAAAGTTCAGAAGTTAAAACTATATCAAATATTTCCCAAGTACTGCACCGTGAAAAAACTATAATAAAAATAGTTATTATGTATTTACATTTAATTACTATGTAGATAACTCATACCACTAAGTCTAATTAATATCTACTTATAGTTTATTTCCAGTCGTCTCACCTAAAACGTTGTATTTAATATCGAATAATGAACTCTTATTTAAAAAATGTGTTTATATCGAATAATAACCGAAATGTATTAAACTGCGAAGGTTCAAATATGTACATTTACACAGCGGATTTTAACATACAGGGAGATCATGTTGAAAATATATCGACTCTTAATAAAACTGATTTCTTGATAGGCTTTACTGTTTTATATATTTGAAGTCTATTTTTACTTTTACGTCAGTACGACATATTACCCACAGTTAACTTTTTAAAACTAAAAAATGCGAAACAACAGAAACATATTAAATATGTTACGTAATCTAAAAATCTGGAAAAAAGTTGAAAAAAATGGAAAATATTTCAAAATGTACTTACAGATATTTAAAACACAAACACACAGGAAATCACAATTGTAGGGTGACATTAGTTGTTGCGTGACTGAACAAGCTAACTGATGCTTGCTTAGATTGTTTTTGTATTTAAAGTCGTCTAAAACTACGTCACATTTCGTAATTGATTTCGAGGAAAAAATAACTAGATCAAACTGATTTGTGTTAACTCAGAGGTTCTCAAACTACCGTATACGAGTTGTCTGTAATACACATGTGAACAAGATTGAGAACTCCTGTATGTGCAAGGAGAAAATATGTCTGTTGTTCGTAAATCTCCACTGAAAACGAATGTTTGTAATTTGTAATCGCAAAATATTTCCATGTAATTAGTGATAATTAAAATCATGCAAGTGAATTTCTACTTCTTGTAGTTTAAAATATGCAAATTAATTTCCGCTAGAAACAGAGGTATGTGGTTAAAGCAACATCCTGTACCTTACAGTTTTTGCGTCGGAACACATATTTTATTATATAATATTAAAATAATATTCTCATAATATATGATTTTCACATCTTAATATAATTTTAAGTTCCTGCTGCCCTAAAGGCTTCACTGTTTGACTTTAAAACTGATATATATATATATATATATATATATATATATATATATATATATATATATATATATATATATATATATATATATATATATATATATATATATATATATATATATATTACAAAGGGTGCCCCCACGTTAGACTTCTAAATATATGATTATACATACGTAACATTTAAGGAAAATACCCGCTTTGGTATGGTGTCGGTTTGGAAGCAAAGATCCCGAGCCTCTTCAGTTCGAATCTCCAGAAAACCAGACTTTTAATATTTAGGTTCTAATAGATGACGTTGCATTCGAAGAAGTAAGCACGCTGTTTGAAATGTATGTGAATCTCTAGGTGGCGCTAGCAGTATGAAGAACGAAAAGTTAAACTATTACATCTAGAAGGCGCTAGCAACATGAAAAACGAAAAATTGAACCATCAGATGGCGCTAGCAGCGTGGCCAAGGCCGTGACAGATGTCATCATGCGCATGTGCTGACATTAAAGATGACGTCATAATATCTACTTATAGTTTATTTCCAGTCGTCTCACCTAAAACGTTGTATTTAATATCGAATAATGAACTCTTATTTAAAAAATGTGTTTATATCGAATAATAACCGAAATGTATTAAACTGCGAAGGTTCAAATATGTACATTTACACAGCGGATTTTAACATACAGGGAGATCATGTTGAAAATATATCGACTCTTAATAAAACTGATTTCTTGATAGGCTTTACTGTTTTATATATTTGAAGTCTATTTTTACTTTTACGTCAGTACGACATATTACCCACAGTTAACTTTTTAAAACTAAAAAATGCGAAACAACAGAAACATATTAAATATGTTACGTAATCTAAAAATCTGGAAAAAAGTTGAAAAAAATGGAAAATATTTCAAAATGTACTTACAGATATTTAAAACACAAACACACAGGAAATCACAATTGTAGGGTGACATTAGTTGTTGCGTGACTGAACAAGCTAACTGATGCTTGCTTAGATTGTTTTTGTATTTAAAGTCGTCTAAAACTACGTCACATTTCGTAATTGATTTCGAGGAAAAAATAACTAGATCAAACTGATTTGTGTTAACTCAGAGGTTCTCAAACTACCGTATACGAGTTGTCTGTAATACACATGTGAACAAGATTGAGAACTCCTGTATGTGCAAGGAGAAAATATGTCTGTTGTTCGTAAATCTCCACTGAAAACGAATGTTTGTAATTTGTAATCGCAAAATATTTCCATGTAATTAGTGATAATTAAAATCATGCAAGTGAATTTCTACTTCTTGTAGTTTAAAATATGCAAATTAATTTCCGCTAGAAACAGAGGTATGTGGTTAAAGCAACATCCTGTACCTTACAGTTTTTGCGTCGGAACACATATTTTATTATATAATATTAAAATAATATTCTCATAATATATGATTTTCACATCTTAATATAATTTTAAGTTCCTGCTGCCCTAAAGGCTTCACTGTTTGACTTTAAAACTGATATATATATATATATATATATATATATATATATATATATATATATATATATATATATATATATATATATATATATATATATATATATATATATATATATATATATATATATATATATATATATATATATATATATATATATATATATATTACAAAGGGTGCCCCCACGTTAGACTTCTAAATATATGATTATACATACGTAACATTTAAGGAAAATACCCGCTTTGGTATGGTGTCGGTTTGGAAGCAAAGATCCCGAGCCTCTTCAGTTCGAATCTCCAGAAAACCAGACTTTTAATATTTAGGTTCTAATAGATGACGTTGCATTCGAAGAAGTAAGCACGCTGTTTGAAATGTATGTGAATCTCTAGGTGGCGCTAGCAGTATGAAGAACGAAAAGTTAAACTATTACATCTAGAAGGCGCTAGCAACATGAAAAACGAAAAATTGAACCATCAGATGGCGCTAGCAGCGTGGCCAAGGCCGTGACAGATGTCATCATGCGCATGTGCTGACATTAAAGATGACGTCACGCGCAGGAGCAGTACGTCTTGGAGGGGAGGTGATGTAGAATGCCTGTATTACCCCTACTGGAATTCCCACATTAAAAAAATAAAGTAGAGTCCTATACCTTTTTGACTTGACACCGTATATTTACTCTGAAAGCGGCATTGAATTCTACCATAGAAGTCATAAGGAACAGTTTTCATCTGTTTGATAAGTTTTCAGATAACTGGTATAGTCGATAACACAATGAATACCAAAATGTTGTGTGATTCTTTTATCGAGCTATGAAATCTCGATGGGCAATATTATTAAGATAGCCACTTATTATTGTTTTACTCCGGGGTAATATAATTTAATGAATCTTGTCGAACAATTTGCACTTCATCTCATGTAAGACCATCGTTCACGTGTTTTTCGTAATATGATTTTTGCCCCAGCCCATATTAATTCTATTGCGTTAAACTGGCAATGGTATGGCGGAAGTCGTAAGACCTCATGTCCATTTTCCCGTAATATTTCATCTACGGCATATATTGTTGGTTTTTTAATAGATTTTGCCATTAAAATAAGTTCTAATTTCAGCATATTGGGTAAAGGATTTTGTTTTTGTTTTATTAGCCAGTCATAAATATCACTTTTCTTCCAGGAAGAAGTAGGTTGTTTATTTAAGATTCTTGAATGATAAGATGAATTGTCCAGAATGATTAAAGATGGAGCATCTAAATTTGAAATCAGTTGTTCTTTTAACCACTTTTCAAACAGTTCACAGTTCACATTATCATGGTAGTCCATACTTTTGGATGTTGAAGAAAACAGGAAACTTGCACTTGAAGAACCTGCATGCAAAATGATGAACCGTTTTCCCGTCCCACATCCCTTTTTTCTCTTGACACTTTTTACGGACTCGTCCTGCCAAGATTTCGAACTACTTCCGTTAGAAAATATCCAAGTCTCGTCTAAAAATACCACTTTTCTAAATTTTGAATTAACATTTTCCGTGTATTTCTTTAAAAACTAAGTACGCTGAGTTGCTATATGTGGCCACTCGCATAAAAATCTTCGATTACAGTCCTTTTTATATCGAAAACCCAACATTTTTATTAATTTTACAACGATTTTACTCCAATTTCCAATATGCCTCGATTTTTTAAATCTTCTTTTAAAACTTGAAGGGTTATATTAGTTTTTGATGTGTATAAATCGTAAATTGCATTACGAACATCCATTTTTACATTGTCACTTAAGTCTTCTATCTTTGGCTTTTTTCGTGTACATTTCCTAATCTTCTTCGGTAGTATATTATGCTTTTTTTTTCATGCACAATTTTCTGCATAGTCCTTATACCGATACCCAGAGTTTTTGCTACTGTCTCCTGGATATTGGCCGTTGAATTTTCATTTTCGTAATATTTTATTAGATTTAATACCATTTTTTTCGCTTGTGGATGCAAAAAACTCGAAAATTGTTTTCTATTACTCATTTTGTCACTGACTTGTTAATCCGACTTTGAAGTGACATCGCTCAAAGATTTTTGCAATTGCTGGTATTTATATGTTTATCCTCTTTTTTCATATGAAAATATCATAGGTCTATCTACTCCATCTTCCGGATTTTATGCGGAGAATATGATTACACGTAATAGTAGTAGTTAGGGGGAGGTCTAGAGACCTGCCTGGTAGGCCTATAAGGCCCTTTCAGTCTACCCCAGCTCCTCCCTCAACCACCACCCGCCACCAGGTGTACATCCTTGAATCTGCCTGTCCTTACTATGTAAGTCTGCATATCCTTTCATGCAAGATCCTTAACTTCGTCCCTATGCAAGACCGTAGTGCCGAAAATATCTCGTCGCAGTCTCGCTCGCGCTTCACATCTGCACAGGAAGTGAAGCGGAGTTTCCTCCTCTTCCTGACACTCCGTGCAGATAGAATCTTCCTCAATGCCTAACATAAAGAGGTGTCTCCTCAATCGGCAGTGCCCCGTTACTATTCCTACGATGGAATTTAGAGCTTTCCTGTCTTGGGCTAGTAACCACTCTGTTCGGCCCTTATCGGGCTTCACAATGAAGTCTTTAGCCTGCCTCCCGACCCCGGACTGTCCCCATTCACGTTGAAGTTCATGTTGTGCCCATTCGTCGAGTGCTGTCCTTATCTGCTGCCTAGTGATGCCTAAAGCTGGTTCTGGTCCTACATACGGGCTGGTGGCGCCGAGTCTAGCAAACTCATCTGCCCTCTCAATCCCACAGTGTCCTGGCACCCAAACCAACTTCACTCTTTTACGTCGCGCCAACTGCTCTAGCCTGTCACCGCATTCCTGAACAAAAACTGATCCCGCCATGGGTGAGTCGAGCGCCTTAAGTGCTGCTTGACTGTCTGAGCATATGACAATCTCTCCCTCTGCCCCCTCTATGACTTCCTTCATCGTTATTGCCATTAGAATGGCATATACCTCAGCCTGAAACACCGTTGAAAACTTCCCCGAAGGGAAGCTGGACCCGGTTTGTGTAGCCTCAATATAAACTCCAGCACCAGAGGATTGCAACTGTATATATATATATATATATATATATATATATATATATATATATATATATATATATATATATATATATACGTGAACCATCCGTATAGCAAACAATTGCCTCTCTGGAGAACTCCAGCCTGTTTCTCTCCCAGTCCTCTCTTTCAGGAATTGAGATACTATAACCCTTATGCCAATTAGTCTGCCTGAGGGTCGTGCTACTCTATAGGTAGATATTACACGTAATAAAAGAAAAACAAACTTAAAAAGTTTGTCGTTGATAAATCGTATGACCAGCAGGATAACACTGCTTTTGACTATATACAAGTGGTGCCTGAAAATGCAACATTTGCCCTCTAATTTGATTGGACAAAAAACTAGCATGTCGCCAAAACCGCAACCTTCTATCTTTAAAAATAATATGTGAATGTGCCCAAAATTGGATATCCTGTACATTAATGCCTCTATATTTAGTTAATATAATACTTATTTCCAGAGACGAGTGTTGATGTTCAACGAAGCGCCCAGTCAGCAGGCTCTTGACGATCTGAAAGATGCCTACGTAATTTTGGATAAACAGATCGAAGTTCAAGATTCAAAATATATCGCTGGGGACATTCTATCTATAGCAGATTTCAGTATCACCGCTACGGTAACTTGTTGGGGCTACTTTGTGGAGAAATGGGAGAACGATTTTCCGAACATCAAAGCCTATATCGACAGAATGAAGAAGGAGGACTTTTTTGAAGCCAATCTGAAAGGAATAGAGGGATTCGTACGCATCATGAAGATGAAACTGAGTCTGCCGCAGCAATAATTGCCAGAAGAATTGATTAAGGATTTTAATTGGATGGATACCTTCCGCGGACTTTTTAATTTGTTTTTTAAGTTAATTTATTAATAAACCACAGTAAATTCCTCCTCTTTAGAACGTTTTATTTTGAATTTACTTCCCGTTTCTGTGTCTAGTTTTCGTCAGCTGACTTCGTTTTTGAAAGATTTTCGAAAACCAAAAATACTGCGTTTTCTTAAATCGGCCATAACTTTTTTGTTTTCAAAAATTTTTCATATCTGCCAAAACATTCTGGGCCAATTTTTCGAGCAGAAATGGAATGTGTTATCAGATTTTGATTCAGACGTTTCCATTTCTGTATAACATGATCAAGTTTATTTTTCCTTATGGGAGCCATATTGGAATTTTAAATAAACAGTAGAAAAAATATAATTTGATCCTAGTAACCATGGAATTTACATGACAATGTAACGAATGTTTGCTTATCAACTCCTTACGTCAAAGTCAAAGTAAAATTTAACGTCGTAGTGCACTAATGTAACTATAGGCCATTATTATAATGGCCTTTTTATTATTCAGACGAGGAAAATTTCGATATGCTAGAACTTTATTCGTGAACAACAGAAATGATAATGATAATATAGCACCCCACCCAAGGGCGAGCGGTCCATATACGCAAGGGAAGCATTGCTTCCCCTAAACTCAAAAAAAATTAATTCAAATGTTATTAATATTCTTAATAGTTTATTAAAAATCGGCCGAATTAGGCCAGCGAGCGCACAACCCATAATTCCGTAATATGACTCTGACTATACAATAAAACCATTAAACGCAGAAGCAGCATTTCAAGTTAAATATCAGTATGCCCAAAGAGAAGATAATAATATATCACTTTGTCTTCGTCGTGCAAATGAGAATTCACACAGTGCGTCTTCCTCTTTCCCTTCCTTACACACCATGGACCGACTCAACGATGCGACACCGGCCGGCGGAAGCAATTATTTGCAATGTATTGCTTATTACTTATAAAAAATACGAAGTCAAACGAAAGGGTGAAGAGGTTAAGTTGAGAGCGGTTTGTCACTGAACAAGCAATGTTAAAATTAAATACAAACAAGGCCTTTTAGTGCAGTTTCCACGATAAATACCACAAGTACGTGTGCGCTAGGCGCGACGGATTTACCGGTAAATAATCTAGCGGCCATTAGCACTGTACAGTTGTGTACTTGTATGGTGTATTTTTATTAAATAAAGGGGTTTCTTCCCAGAGTTATGGTGAAAAGACGAAAGACACGAATCGAGCACGCTTTAGATAAACAATTATAAGTTAGTCATAAAACAACTTAATGAATTAATTAATCAAAATAGAGATGTGCTAAAAAAGGCTTATTGATGTGTGTTTTCTTGCTCTTCATGAACTTGGGTTTCGAAATTACGATGAATCAACGTATTCCGCAAATAGAGGCAATTATCCAGACCTTGTTTCTCTATTATCAAAGTTTGACCCTTGTTTATGATAGAAAACAGAGTTTTTTATCACGGAAGTTTTAATTAAACTTGTTAAAAAAACTGATCGGCAACAAAACAACGTGCTACTTGTTGAAATATATTTACTGGACTGTTTTTAACAGTCACCGTGAGATGGCGCGCAGTACAGAGAAACTATAAATCTTACATTTTATAAACATAGATGGCGATACTAATTCTGATATATCATTATTGATTTTCAACACCCCCACTCAATAATGATATTTCAACATTTGAAATTGCTAAATCTAAACAAAACTTTTTATGTTTAATTGAACATAGACTCTTAGTAAATATGTCCGCAGGCATATCATCTGTTCGCAGATACTTAATGGAAATCAGTTTATCAGAAACAATGTCCCGAACAAAATGATATCTAATGTCAATGTGCTTGGCACGTTTATGGAGGCCAGGATTTAAACACAATTTTTGTGCACTTTGATTGTCGTTAAACAGGCTTATGCATCCATAGCCTCCAGTCAACTCGCCAAACAAATTGCGAAGATAGACAGCTTCTTTAGAAGCTTCTGAAAGTGCAACATATTCAGTCTCTGTGCTTGACAGTGCGACTGAACACTGCTTTCTACTTTCCCATGACACTATTGAATTAGAAAGCTTGTAGCAAAAACCACTATATGACTTGCGGTCTACAATATCTGCCGCCCAATCAGCATCGACAAAACCTTATAGCTCAAGAGTGTCTGATTTTCTAAACACTAATCCCTTACTCTTAGTCCCATGTAAATAATGTAACACTCTTTTGGCACATTTCCAATGCGTTTCATCAAAGCAATTATTGAATTGACTCAGATAACTAATACTATAAGAAATATCTGGCCTAGTGAGTACAGCTAAGTACATTAGACTCCCTATAAGTTGTTGATATGGAAACTTTTCAGTTTCTTGAGCTTTACCTTTGCTCAGCTTTATATTACTTTCCATAGGTGTCAAAATTCGTTTCATCATGACAGTTTGAAAAAATGAAAAAATCATCAACATATATGGCTATAAAAGTCTTAATATTATTTTTACATTTTAAAAACACACAAGGTTCATACTTGGATTTCTTATATTCTAATGAATGTAGTACATTTTCCACTTTCTCATACCACACTCTTGACGACTGCTTTAATCCATAAATGGCTCTCTTTAATTTGAACACTTGGTCTTTATTCATACATTTTTTATAGCCTTCAGGCTGCGTCATGTAGACAGTTTCTTTTAAAGAGCCATTTAAGAAAGCCGTTGTCACATCTAAGTGTGTAATATGTAAATCTAAATGAACTGACAATGCTATTAACAAACGAAGTGTAGAATGTTTAACTACTGGTGAAAAAGTTTCATCAAAGTCGATTCCAGGCCGCTGAGTGAAGCCCTTTGCCACTAACCTACATTTGTATCGTATATTACCTTCACTATCATATTTCTTTTTGAAAACCCACTTGCACTGCACCACACTTGCATTCCCTGGCCTCGAAACAACTTCCCAGGCATCATTCTCTTCAAATGAGGCTAGCTCGTCTTCAATTGCTTGCTGCCTCAGCTGTCCATCAGGTCGTGAGAGTGCATCAGAGACACTAAGTGGAACATTTTCTAAGTTGACATCTACTTTGCAGGCATATGTGACATAATCATTGAAACGTGTTGGTTTCCGCTCTCTAGTGGATTTTCTGACTGTCACGGACTGATTTAAAGAGTCATTTGAAATATCGAGATCAGACTCTGATGATATAATATCTTCATCTGGGTTATACGAGTCATCCAAAAACTGTTCACTTGATTCGTTTTCACTCATATCCCCCACTAACTCTGGTGTCTCTTCTGGTATTTCAAAGTTTGTACTGTTTAAATCGAGAGCTTGGAAACTTTTTGATATATTTTCATTAAAAATGACATCACGGCTAGTGATTATTGATCTTTGCGTTAGATCAAATAGTCTATATCCTTTAATTTGGTCAGAAAAACCCACAAATATCATTTTCTTAGACTTCTTATCGAACTTTTGTCTTTTAATTTTGGGTGTATGTACCATCGCTTCACTCCCAAATATTCTAATGTGGCTGATATCAGGCTTCTTTTCATGCCAAAGCTCATATGGTGTTTTGTAGTCTAAACCTTTAGCAATACACCTGTTTCTTAAATATATGGCTGTATTAATGGCCTCAGCCCAAAACATTTTTGGCAAATTAGCTTCGAACAGCAAACATCTAGCTTTTTCGATGATGGTTCGATTCATACGTTCGCTTATGCCATTTTGTTGGGGTGTATAGGGATTGGTCTTTTGGTGTACAATTCCCTCTTTCTTGAGATACTGCTCAAAAACAGCCCCACAAAATTCCCCACCATTATCCGATCTTAAACACTTCACTTTAAGCCCAATTTGTGTTTCTACTAGCTGTTTAAACTCTTTAAAGTATCCCAGTGCTTCATCTTTGGTTCTCAAAAAATAGACATATGCATATCTACTAAAATCATCTTCAAGGAGTAGGAAATATCTGGATCCTCCTAAGGAAACTTCCTCCATGGGTCCACATAGGTCAGTATGCACTACTTCCAATGGTATTTAAGCCCGTTGACCTTCATGTCTAAAGGGTAACCTTGACTGTCTGCCTTCACAACAAGTTATACAAAATTTATTTGCACAGACACTCCCTGTCATACTCTGCAAACCTTCAACTGAATTATGATTTTTCATGGCTGTTAGGTCTTGAAAATTTAAGTGTGCTAATCTACGATGCCATACCTCTTTTGAAACTGCCAGATTCAAAACTGCATCTGTTGACTTCATCACATGACACACTTCACTACCTTTTGACGAACATCAATCCAACTTATAGACATTATCAGTAAACTGAGCTATGGCAACGATGTCTCCATCACTGTTAGTGATCTTGCAATTTTTTTCACAAAATTGAACTTTGTTTACATTTTTGATCATCTGTCCTATGGATAATAAATTCGTTGTCACTCCTGGCACATATAAAGCATTTCTGATCACTATATCATGCTTTTCCTCATCTACAATGGTTATAAGTTGAATGTCTCCTGTGCCTAACACTGGTAGTTTAGTTTGATCAGCTATGGAAATTTCCCTTGGTTCCACCACATCTTGAAAGTCACTCATCCAGTCCTGTCTGCATGTAACATGATGACTAGCCCCCGAGTCAATATACCAGTCACTGCTGCTAAACTCTCCGCTCATAAAAACTGCACTCAGAGCACTGACACCTTTTCTTTTGTCATTTGACTTCAAACTGTCATCATCGAAGCTTTCACTGCTGCCCTTAGGACACTTATTCATATAATGACCTAAACCCTTGCATCTGTACCAACCCATTGTTCACTGATGTCAAATCCAGTCCTTTTCAACTTTTGTGAGGTGTCTATGACTTGATTTACATAACTTTGCATAGACTCACAACCATCTAGCCTCAAAGAAATTAAGTTACGTAACAAACTTATTTTTCGGGTGAGACCCTTGTCTGCATACAGCTGTTGGAGGGTATCCCAAATTTCTTTAGCAGTAACTGCACTTTTCACATGCACATATAAGCTTGCATCCAACGTAAGTATTAATTTTGCTTTGGCTTTTGCCACCAGCGTAGTGTCAGATTCAGTACCTTTAAGACATTTATCCAAGCCCTCAAGTACAAGGAAATTTTCCACTGCGAAAGCCCATTCCTCATAGTTTTCGCGCCCGAGCAACTTAGGAACGCTTGGCAAATAGTTGGCCATGTTTTGTATTCAATTTACGTTTACAAACGAAAAAACCGACGTTTTTACACACTAAAAACAGAGTTTTTTATCACGGAAGTTTTAATTAAACTTGTTAAAAAAACTGACCGGCAGCAAAACAACGTGCTACTTGTTGAAATATATTTACTGGACTATTTTTAACAGTCACCGTGTGGTGGCGCGCAGTACAGAGTACAGAGCTTAGACAAGGAAAGAGAGAGGACGCGTAACACCCGTTTACGGCGCTGGCGCAAATTGAAGCAGAAATTCATTAGGACGCCATTTTATGGTGCCAGACAATCGAGGTGTCACCACAGTTTTTTTTGTGGATTATTTAGCGGAAAGTGTGTTAAAAACTATAAATTTTGTGTTAGAAAAATGGTGGTTTGTTGTGCTTACAACTGTAAAAGTCGGAGTGACAGAAAGGAACCTGAAGTTACGTTTCACAGGTGAGAAATAATAAAGTAATTGCTCAATTGCATTTAAAAAACCATTTATCTCATGTTCTAAGTAGTTATTTGGTATAATATTTTAATATGATCTAACAGCTGACTGATTTCACGATACTGCGCAGTGTGGGACATAAACATGACTATTTTCATTCATGATTACCTAATTAAGTATTCATAATTCGGTTAATCTCCTCGAGTAAATGTCATTTGAGCAGTGGTGGCGTTCATATATATTTTAATAATTACGCTTATGAAAAATTGTTTATTACTATATTTTTGAACCATAATGTTAATATTGTTATTATTAACTTTGTTTAATATTATTTTATCTAATTACTATTAGTTCTGCAATAGGAAAATTGGTTTATTTTGATAATAAAACATATTCTTTTGAAGTTTCACATAAGTTTTTTTTTAAGATTTCCTACAAATCTGGTAAGGCGAGAACTTTGGGTTCAGAATCTGAAACTTGCAGACTGGTCTCCAACAAAGAATCACAGACTTTGTTCCAAGCATTTTGAAAAAAAATTCTTTTATCGCATTGGCGAAAGAAATTGTCTTTTTGATGAAGCCGTACCGACAATATTTCCAGAACTGCCCAAATATATGCAACCAAAAAAGGTAAAGTATAGTTTTTGTAACTATCCAAATAACATTGTTTGATTAGTAGAAGTAATTGCTATATTTTTTTTACTTTATTATATAATTTATAAGGTATTTAATATAATATTTATTGTTATTTACTATTACTATAGTTAATTTTTCTTTAATGTAGGCAAAATTTAATAATTGTTCATGTTGAAACAGTTACACAGTAATACCTCTCTGATATGGAAATTGGAGTATATTTGATTGATAAAACAATATATATGCCTTTAAACCACAATTTCTAAACCATCTAGTTATTTATGCCTAAAGTGGTATATAAAGTATGCTAATTACAAATCATAACTATTTATAGATGTTCAAGATATAAACCTATTATAAACCAAATGTTGAGTTAAAGTGGCACAAAAAACTACTATAACATTTATATAACACACATTTTTTAAAGAAATATTAATGAGACTTGATTACCATTTTATATATTTTGGTTGGAAAAAATGTTACTAATTGGTGTACTGCATATTATTTGACTGTACAGTACTAAAAATTTAACAAATCAAATTGTTGCAGACAACAAAGAGATCTCATGAACAAAATATTCAGAATACTGCCTACACATCAGCAGTAGCTTCTACATCAAGTAGTACCTTGGAAGATATCCATCCAGAGACTCCTAGGAAAAAAAACTACGTCAACAGCTATTTAGGGAAAGGGTAAAAAGTCAGCAAAAAACAAAGAAGATAAAAATCTTGTCGCAGAAAGTACGAAGGTATAAAAAGAAGGTTTTGTCATTGAAGCAAATCATAAAACATTTAGCTAGTAAAAATTTGATAAGCTCAGAAAATTCTCTATTACTTTCCAACATGTCTGGAATAACCAAAGAACTGCAAAAACGTAAATTGAAAAAAAATGCTAAATATTCTCCAGAATTAAGAAAGTTTGCAATAACGGTCAGTTTTTTTTCACCTAAAGCTTATGATTACATTCGAAAAGTTTTTGATACTTGTTTACCCCATAGGAGTACCATAGGAAAGTGGTTTAAAAATATAAACGCGGAACCAGGTTTTACCAAAGAGTGTTTTGACACTTTAAGAAAATATGTCCAAATATCTGATAGACCTACTCTCATTGCACTTGTTATTGACGAAATTTCAATTCGAAAACAAGTGGAATGGGATGGGAGAAAGTTTCATGGATATGTTTACTATGGGGTAGACTTGGACGATGATCAAAATGCAGTAGCAAAAGAAGCTTTTGTTTTAATGGCTGTTTGCATAAATGGTACATGGAAAATACCAGTAGGGTATTTTTTTGTAGACGGGTTAACTGGCATGCAAAAAAGTTCCCTTGTGTCTCAATGCATAGAATTAATTAAAGAAACTGGTGCCCATGTATTATCATTAACTTTTGACGGTGCTCCTTCGAATGTCGCAATGGCAAATCTTTTAGGCTGTGTCACAGAACTGCAAAATATGAAAACATATTTTACAATTCGTAACAGCAATATTTTTGTTTTTTATGATCCATGTCATATGCTTAAACTAGTTAGAAATACATTCGGAGAGAGCAAACAATTAGTAGATGGTAAGGGGAATTTAATTAAGTGGGAGTACATAGAAAAATTAGAAAATTTACAACAATCTGAAGGACTTCATTTAGGGAACAAACTTAGAAAAGCCCACATCAAGTTTTTTAAGCAAAAAATGAAAGTTAGATTAGCTGTCCAATTATTAAGCGAATCAGTAGCAGATGCTCTTTTGTGAGGAAACTTTAGGCCTTGAAGAATTTCGTGGTTGTAAGGCTACAGTCAATTTTATTAAAATGTTAAATAATATTTTTGATGTATTAAACAGCCGAACCCTTGCTGCACCAAGATATAAAAAACCCATTTTTAACAAAAATATATTCCAAACTAGGAAGTTTATTTCTGAAGCAATTGATTATATTTCAACATTAAAATTTACAAACAATCAATTACTAATACATTCCAAAAGGAAAACGGGCTTTCTAGGTTTTATAATATCTTTAAAAAGTGCCTTGCTGATGTATGATGAAGCAATTTCAAAAAATTATCTTGTTTACCTTCCATGTTATAAAATTAGTCAAGACCATCTTGAACTATTTTTTTCATCCATAAGATCAAGGGGTGGTTGGAATAATAATCCTACCTGTAGACAATTTACGGCTGCTTACAAACGACTTTTAGTCCGAGCAGAAATTCGTGAAGGGGGAATGGGGAATTGTATTCCCTTAGATGACATACCTATACTAGTGGGATCAAGCAGGTTTGAAAAACCAGAACTCAATCTTGCACCACCTGATTTTCTCCCAGAGGTATCTGAAAAGTATCCAATGTTGCAAAGCATTTGGGAAGATCATGAATATATAATGAATACCCATGTAATTAGTAAGTGTTCAAAAGAAATTATAATTTATATAGCGGGTTTTGTATCACGTAGGTTACAATCATTAATTAAATGAGAAATGTGCATAAAATCTTTAATTGGGGAAAAAGAAAATTATTTAAACTCCTTAATTTCCCAAAAAAATCGAGGTGGATTAACATATCCCTCTAAAGACGTAATAGAAATTTGTAAATTAAGCGAACATTTTTTGCGAATTTATGAGCAGGATATCAAAAAGAAGAATTTTTTAAGTATCTTAAAAAGCAAAATTATGTTTAGCTGCATACAATCAAAATATTTTAATTATTTAAAAGAACATGCATCAGAAGGTACTACAAACCACTTATATTTTTTGATGGAATCTATCATTTTACAGTATTTAAATATTCGTTTGCATTTTATAAGTAAAAGGCAATCTGAAGTAGTAGATCCCATCAGAAGTCAATATACCAAGCTAATTTTGTTTAAGGGACAATAACATTTATTGTATTGGTTTAGCTTTAGTATTTATAATAATGTATATAATTTTTTTAGTTTTAAGTTTTTTGTAATTGTATTTAGTATGTAGAAACCCTGTAAAATATTTCAGCTATATGAAATAAAATATAACGTAATTAAATTATATACCTAGTTTTATTTCAGTATTAAGAAGGTCCATAAATACATAAAAAGCAGAATAGCGAAATACTAATTTTTCCAAGATAATTTACATTACAAAAATTTAAAGATAACAGGCGCTCGGTAAAAGTTTAAGCAGATTTTAATTTTGCATTTTTTGAAAATTGCATTTTCGTCTAAAGTCCTCTTACTTATCACCTCTTTTCATATATGCGTCGGTGAACCAAAACGCTAAATAAGTTACATCACAAAAAATGTACATTTATTTCTAATATCAATCATGTGATACGCCACTGAGCAAAGATGCGTGGTGCCAGTTGGCCTTCAGTAAAACATCTGGCGTTATCCGTCCCCTCTCTTTCCTTGTCTAAGGTACAGAGAAACTGTAAATCTTACATTTTATAAACATAGATGGCGATACTAATTCTAAGATATATCATTATTGATTTTCAACAGTTTAAAAGCTCATTTGCAACAGGGCAGTGTGTTTCAAGGCACTTCAAATCGAATTCAAAACGATTTAATTTCATCAATTTCGACTGTTATTTTAAACAAGATTAAAGAAGAAATTCAGCAAACGCGTTGTGTAGCTATTATTTTGGACGAAACGATTGATGTTACCAATTTTAGTCAGCTTTCAGCTGTGGTGAGGTTCGTAAAGGAGACGGAAACCTACAGGAAACATTCTTAGGTTTTATTAACGTGTCAGAAGATAGAACAGCTAACGCACTGTATAAATTGTATGTGAACTAGTTAGAAATATAATTGCCTGTGAAAAATTGGTTGCTGAAAATTAGGACGGTGCTGCTGTAATGGCTGGATATTTAGGCGGTCTTCAAGTAAAAGTGCGAGAAACTTATCCGTGTGCGATTTTTATACACTGTTCTGCACATAAAATAAAGTTAGTTTTGTCGCAATCAGTGATGAAGATAAAATAATGTGAAGTGTTTTTTGCAACTTTGAGTAGAATGGCTGCTTTTTTTCCAAATCTACTAAACGCACATAAGTATTGGATACAGTTGTAATGCGAAGACTACCAAAAATTGCTGCTACGCGCTGGAATAATAGACAAATAGCTGTTGGTGAGTCAAAATTTGCACAAGTACTAACCATCGATAGTAGTTTCTGCCAGGAGGACCACAGATCCTCTGTCAATGTTCAAAATGTTCAAAAAGATACTTTAATCGTTACAAATAGCTGTAGACTAGTCAAAATTTGCACAAGTACCTACTAAACATCGATAGTACTTTGTGCTAGGAGTACCACCAATCCTCTGTCAATGTTCAAAAAGATACTTTACTCTTCAACATTTTTACAAAAATGTTGCCAGGTACTAGACAAATAGCTATAGGTGAGTCAAAATTTGCACAAGTACTAACCATCGACAGTACTTTCTGCCTGGAGGACCACCGATCCTCTGTCAATGTTCAAAAAGGTACTTTACTCTTTAACATTTTTACAAAAATGTTGCCAGGTACTAGACAAATAGCTGCAGGTGAGGCAAAATTTTCACAAGTACTAATCATCGATAGTACTTTTTGCCAGGAGGACCACCGATCCTCTGTCAATGTTCAAAAAGGTACTTTACTCTTTAACATTTTTATAAAAATGTTGCCAGGTACCAGACAGATAAATTAAGAAATCATGGTTCTTGAGACTAGACCGTGTCAAATTAGAATTTTTTAGATAGTTTAAAAAACGATTTTAACTCTAACTTTTTGCTTCTTGATTTTTCAGAAATATTTCCATTTTCTGATAACCTGTTTAATTTATTACAATGTAAAACAAACCATATCGCAATCTGTATACAAAAATATTAGTTTAGTTTAGTGATAGGGAGGCCTGGCGAGAACAAAACCAATTCGTTACTATAGAAACGTAATATTTATTGTCGTTTGACAATTACCTACTAAAATATTATTTATTTATTATAGTAATTATAATAATTATTAAACTAATAATCGTGCCAGGGTGATTAAATTTCACATACGAGGATTATTTGAATTTGTGGGGAATCTAACAGAGTTTTAACAAGAACATGTCATATATTTGCTGATAGATATCTAGACAAACAGAAACCGTCACCGAACAGCGTTAAACAAATCTGCAAAACGATAAAAATTTTGGAAACGTCAAGGCAAAAAATAATAAGAGGAAGCCCATTGTTGATAATGATAATGTCGAGATTGCAGTTCTGGGATATTTTGCAGCATATCCAGTGACATCTCTAAGAAACGTGGCAAGACAATCAGGAATCTGGAGGAACTCAGTGCATAGGATTCTGTTAAAATATAACTTCCAACCTTATTTAATATCATTGGTTCAACATCTAAAAGACACTGATTTGCCAAAAAGAGTACAGTTTTGCGAGTTTATTTTAACAATGGTACAAGATAACTCTAGATTTTTGGACAATATAATTTGGACCGATGAAGCAAAATTTACTAAAAATTGCCTTTTCAATAGACACTATTCCCATTTTTGGAGTGATTCAAATCCTTATGCAGTAAGGAACGATGGAATAATAAAACTGAATTTTTACGAAGGTAATATTACAATAATTTTTTTTATCAATTTAGCGTCAATTCAAAATTAGATAAATCATTTCGTAAATATTATTACATAAATAAATTAAATTAAATTATTTATACAGGTCACACTACACTACTTCATACAAATACTGGTCCACATACCGTAACACATCATATCTAAAAAAATATATCGTCCCAAGTTTTACAGGAAAATTATTTTTAGTTAGATATTTACAAGCTATTTATACAGGGTACTTTAGAAAGTCATAAAATATTAAACCTTCTTTTTTTATTGAGCGCTCTTGAGATTAAATTAATTGTATTTTGATGTATTTTGTTTCTTTTTAAATCAATAAATCGATGAATATTATCAAAGCATTTCTTTCCGTAAAATTGTGTCTATAAACTTTTGTAGGAGAAAGATATCTGAATATTCTTGAGGAGTTGGACAACGAATATATAAGTAATTTACCTTTGACAGAACATAGTCAACCATATATATATATATATATTTTTTTTTTTTTTTTTGTGTCGATGGGGAATGCTTTTACGCACGAATTCCCTTCCAGTAGAAGGGAAGACAGTGTGAGACTCGTTGCTCTGACAGGTTTCCACCTGTCGGAGTCAACAATACCCACTAAACCCCCATCAGATGGACCATCATTGGGCTAGCCAAGGATACTTCGATGGGGTTGATGCCGTTCTTTCGGGAGAAACTCCTACGAAGGACATGGTCCTCGCTGTCGTAGGGGGGGGGGAGGTCCTCAATTGGCAGGATGTTTTTGCCACCTCTCGATACTTGTAGTCATCTGAAAATAAAAAATATTATTAGTAGGGAAGTGTCGTCTTACCAAGGGGGGGATATTTCTCTGTTGTCCTCCTTCCTTCTGTCCGGATTGCCGCTGCCTGCGTCCTACTGTCCCGTGGTCCAGTCTGCTGTTGTCAGTGTCCCTCCATCAGTGTGCCTGGTGGTCTTCGAGTTTTTGGTCCTCTTCTGTGCCCTCAGCGACACTGCTGTTCCGTGATCCGGCAGTGTTGAGGCTGAGGTGGGGTGTTCTTTTACCTCAGGTTCAACTGCAGCTCACGCCGGAGCCAGTTGAGGTACCTGGGATCCTCTTCTTTTACCTCAGGTTCAGCTGCAACTCACGCCGGAGCCAGCTGAGGTACCTGGGAGTCCTCTTCTTGGAATTTGATGGCCTCTTGTTGATACTCTTGGGGTTTCGGTGAGCAAGATCTAGTTCCTGAGGAGCACGGAGACTCAGAAATTTCGATTTGCCCACTTCCATCCTAGAGTATATTAGTGCAGGAGCCCGTGTCTGGGTCTCCTGTACCTTGTCCAGTTGTTGTGTCTCGGAGCTAGCGGATTGTAGTCTACCAGGTCTCGTAGGCTTTCGTTGGGGTGATTTTCTGCTGCCCTGAAGGCTCGGGTAGCCTTTTGCCGCATGAAGTCTTCGATAAGTGTCCATTGAAGATCACGCTGCAGATCCTCATTCCTGATAAACCATGGGGCGTCAGCTGCCATCCTAATGAGTTTGTTTTCTGTCCTCTTTAGCTTCGTAAGGTGGGATTTAGAAGCATATCCGAAGGATGTGGAGCCATATGTGAGTTGGCTCCTGGCTACTGTTTGAATCAGTAGTAACTTGGTCCTCAGTCCCATTTCACTTTTCCGACAGAGCAGTGGATAAAGTTTACCCATCGCTAGTCTGGTTTTTGTCCTCGCTGCGTTGATATGGTTATTCCATGTCAAGCTTCTATCCATGGTCATCCCTAGGTACTTGGCCTCGTGTAACCAAGGGATCTCGACATCTCCAACTCGGATTCTAGCTCTTGGAGCCAGTCTCCTACGTTGGAATAGGATTGCTTAAGATTTCTGGGGGTTGATCTTAACCTTCCATTTGACACACCAGTCATGAAGGCTATCAATGTCCTCTTGCAGATATATATATATATATATATATATATATATATATATATATATATATATATATATATATATATATATATATATATATATATATATATATATATACATATATATATATATATATATATATATATATATATATATATATATATATATATATATATATATATATATATATATATATATATATATATATATATATATATATATATATATATATATATATATATATACATATATATATATATATATATATATATATATATATATATATATATATATATATATATATATATATATATATATATATATATATATATATGTATATATATATATATATATATATATATATATATATATATATATATATATATATATATATATATATATATATATATATATATATATATATATATATATATATATATATATATATATATATATATATATATATATATATATATATATATATATATATATATATATATATATATATATATATATATATATATATATATATATATATATATATATATATATATATATATATATATATATATATATATATATATATATATATATATATATATATATATATATATATATATATATATATATATATATATATATATATATATATATATATATATATATATATATATATATATATATATATATATATATATATATATATATATATATATATATATATATATATATATATATATATATATATATATATATATATATATATATATATATATATATATATATATATATATATATATATATAGGGTGTCCCACGAGGAACTGCGGCAATCGATTTCTCAGAAATTAGGCTTTAGAAAAATTTGAAATTTTGGCCGCTAACTAAAGTCGATAAGGGCAATTCGTGCAAAATATTTTCAAGAAGACGGCACTTCCGGTTATACCAGAAGTAGACTTCAACTTTCCTATTTTAAATGGAAAACCCTGTATATAATCAAATTTTTGGATTCCTCGCAAAATTCTAGGTATATTTCGTGTATGATATCCTTTACCTAAGTTCAACTGTTTTTGAGATATTTTGAATTTTATGTAAAAAATGACGTTTCCAGGTCTAGACATAACTATAAATATCTGCTTATCGAAGTCTCTTATTTATTTGCGGTTGGCTTTCTTGTCCAAAAGGGTACACTCTAGTGGCCTGTGCTGATATTTTTATAATAAATAAATATAAATACTTTGAAAAATAGTTAAAAGTTACTTTTTTCAAATGGAAACCCCCAATTTTTAAAATTTTATCTTATTTAACATCTAAAATAAGGGTGACTTTGTATAAAGTTGTCTATTCCAAAAATTTGTAGTTTGAGTTATTGACGATTTAACATTTTTTATTCTAATAATACCAGGCGGCTTCTAAGTTTTCTTGTTAGTTGGCCATAAGGGGGAGGGCTGGCGAGAACAAAACCAATTGGTTACTATAGAAACGTAATAATAGTTGTCGTTTGACAATTATCCACTAAAATATTGTTTATTTATTATAGTAATTATAATTATTATTAAACTAATAATCATGCCGGGGCGATTAAATTACACACACGATGATTATTTGAATTTGTTTATTATCTATTGGGAATCTAACAGAGTTTTAACAAGAACATGCCAGATATTTGCTGATAGATATCCAGATAAACAGAAACCGTCACCGAACAGCGTTAAACAAATGTTGGAAAACTATAAAAGTGTTGCAACCGTGAAGACAAAAATTAATTAAAGAAAGCCTATTCCCATTATAATGTAGTCTACACAAGAGCACAACTTATTTTTTCAATAAATGTTGAAAATGTCCACCTTGTATTTCCAAACATTTTTTGCATCTCCGAATAAATCCCTCGTGGGTGGCTTCACTTACCCTTGCAACAAATTTTAAATATCATAATAAATTCTCTTATAACAATTTACAATTCTAAGCAGTGTCACGTCATTCAAAGTTGAAAATTATTTAATAATATATGTTTATCATCGTTTATTACATACATTGTTCTAATACACTATTGATAACGCATAACATATTAAAGATTGGTGTACCGTATTCAACCAAACAAGTATTAATTCAGATAATTGCATACATTTTCTTCATAGCAACGCGCATTCATAATTTCTACTGGAACAACTAAACATATCTCGGTTCTTGTTGGTTGCATATCTATAAAATTAACCTGTCCTTTTACAAATTCTCACTCGACATTAAGTATTGTGTTATCAAATATAAATAAACGCTTGTTCGATTAAAGGTCGACATCTCAGTTAGAGTAATTTCAGTATTTCGTAGCCTTAGTTTAGTGACAATTTTATTATAAAAAAATGGCTTTAAAATTGTACGGTCTCCTTCCCAGTCCTCCTGTAAGGGCAGTTTTAATGTGTGCAAAAGTTTTAGGAGTTGAATTGAAGTTAGTTAACATAGATCTATTCGCCAAGGATCATATAAAAGAAGATTTTGTACAGGTAAATATATAAACATTACATTTATTTAGCAAAATCAAAGGTGAATGAACCAAACTAACATCGTATTAAGTAATACGTTGAATATTCAAGGTCGTTTTGTGTCAGCGTAAATAAGTTTAACCGGCAAAACAACTTGTTTTCTTCGATTGTATATTGTAGGTCAGTCAATATAGACCAATTCCGACAAACTAACAAAAATGCATAGAATATTAATAGTATTTTTACTTCCCTCGTAAAAGGGAAGTATTGTAATCGTGAAAAATTCACCCTACCAAGTTTTTACATATCTTCACGTCTTAGATGCCAAAAAAACATGTTGCAATTCAAAATTGCTTCCCCCGGTTAGGGAATTGAAGTAACGAGTATGAAAAAAGCAGACAAGTTGTTCCCCCTCGAATCAGAAATTGTCAGGTTCGAGGATATTTTCCAGGATCCAGCCCTTCAAATCCCTAACAAATTTTAACAAGCTGTCATTTCGTTGTAGTTGATAATAATAAGGCGAAATTATAGGTTTATAAAGAACTCGATGAGACCCTTAAAAAGAGATATGGCACGACCCCTCTCGCCTATTAAAATTTCGGGGGTTGTTTTCCCCAGCTGGGAGGCTAAAGCTACGGGGATGAAAAAAGCTGAAAAATAGGTCCCCCTCAAATCAAAAATCGACGGATCCGAACGTTTCTCTAGATTTTCATTTTAAAGCCGGAAACTCGGGGTATAAAGTTTTCCTTGGCCAACCTGTATATATATAAATATATACACATACGTAGAATGAAAACGTACTATCATAATATATATATATATATATATATATATATATATATATATATATATATATATATATATATATATATATATATATATATATATATATATATATATATATATATATATATATATATATATTATATATATATATATATATATATATAATATGAATATGTATATATATAGATATAAGTATATATATGTTAATATATATTAATATATATATATATATATATATATATATATATATATATATATATATATATATATATATATATATATATATATATATATATATATATATATAATAAATATATATATATATATATATATATATATATATATATATATATATATATATATATATATATATATATAATATATATATATATATATATATATATATATATATATATATATATATATATATATATATATATATATATATACATATATATATATATATATATATATATATATATATACGTAATGTCTTTATTTTTTCGAAAGTTTATTAATATAATAAGCCTTCGAAAAAATAAAGACGTTACAATCCTTCCATCAGATAAAGGAAACGCAACTGTGATTATGAATACTCAAGATTACGTACAAAAAATGCAGGATATCCTACAAGACAATTGTTATAGGCCTGTTCCGAGGGACCCGTCAACGTACCTAGAAAAAACAATTAAAAATAAAATAAAAAGTTCACCAATAAACCCCGAAATTTAACAAAAAATCATACCACGGGAAAAGTCGAGCAGATGTTCTAAACTCTATGGTTTACCAAAAATACACAAACCAGGGGCGCCCATCAGACCTATTGTTAGTGCTGTTAATTCGCCGCTACAAAAACTAGAGAAATACCTTTCTGAAATTAAGCAACCAGCTGTAGAAAAAGCTAATTCATTTGTAAAAAACTCGGAGCATTTCACTCGAATTATACGAGATATCGTCCTTGAAACAAACGATATCGTAGCAAGCCTAGATGTCAAATTGTTATACCCCAGTATTCCCATCGACGAAGCATTGGACAAGATTGCTATGAACGAGGATTTCCAGGCACATATAATACAACTCTCGGAGCACTGCTTTAAAAATACTTATTTTTCATTCAACGGGCCAGTGTATAAACAAATTGATGGTGCTCCAATGGGGCCCTCGCTATCACCAGTAGTCGCGAATTTATTTATGATATATTTCGAGAAAGAAGCTCTTGAGAAAGCAAGTTTATAGCCCAAATTATAGATTCGTTATGTGGATGACATATTTATTATATGGCAACATGGTCACGCAGAGCTCGAAAAATTTCTGACTGACGTAAATTCAATCCACCCCAGAATACAATTTACTCTAGAGTTAGAGGAAAACAAGAAACTACCGTTTTTAGATGTCACAAAACTGCATAACAGACATTTCGAATACACCGTGTATAGAAAACCAACACATACAGACAGATATTTAAATGCAAAATCACATCATCACCCAGCACAAATTCAAGCTGTGGCAAATACCCTAATATCCAGATCCGTGTGATTAACTGAAACACAGACGAGACAAAACGAACTAAAGGTAATATCTAGTGCTTTAAAGAAAAATGGCTACACAAATCGCACCATACAGAAAGCTATTAATGCACAGGTTTCCCGAACAACGAACAACAAGAATTATGAACCGGGAAAGCAACAAGTAGTCTTACCATATGTAAAAGGCACAACAGACAGAATCGGAAGAATTCTTAGGAGACACAACATACAAACAATACACAAGCCACAAACAACTATAGGTAAACTACTTGGAAACCCAAAAGATAAAATCAAACTGGAAAACCACGGAGTATTCAGTATTCCGTGCCAAGACTGTGAAAAGTTGTACGTGGGGCAAACTAACAGGCGAATATCAGCAAGAGTGGAAGAGCATAAACTCAGCATCAGAAATAAACAAACAACCTCAGCTTTATTTCTACATCATCAGGAAACCGGCCATAAAATAAATTTCGATGGGTGTAGGGAGATTGCCAATATAGAACATTATAAAACCAGAATAATCCGAGAAGCCATAGAAATTGAAAAACAAGGTGATTTGAATAAAAGGGACGAATCAGTAAAACTACCAACAATATGGAAGACAATAATCAAAAAATCTAAAATCGCAAAAACTCAAGAGCAATTAGTGCAACAACAACAGCACCATCCGGAAAACATAAATAACGACGAACGCCTGCGCAGATATAACCTGTGTGGTGGTATAAAAGGAAGCGTCGCAGTCACCAACACTTCAGTCCCTATTAGGACGCGGAACATATATATATATATATATATATATATATATATATGTTTTTTTTTTTGAAAAAAACTAGGATTCGTCGAGTTTGCTGCAGCCTACTAGGCGGGGATGGCACCACCCCCAAAATCTTAAATGGAGAGGGAGGTCAAGTGATACCTCATATTTAACATGATGAGGGATCGATTCCCTTCAAAATGATTAAAATATCATGTACTTTAATTTAGTAGTTCTAGAGATGTATTGATTTAAAGCTTAAAGTAGACTCTAATACATCAGATTAGTGGAATATAAATGGAAAAATAACGTCACTGACGCAAGCATACGGGTCTTTTTAGGGTTTTAATAACTTAAGTCTAAAAAAACTGCACAATAATAAAACACAGCAGCATCAAAACAGTTATGTACTATGTACAATATTTCAGAAGTAATTTGAGGACAATTATTTACAATTCTTTGTTGCAAATCTTGTGATGAAGTCGGTTGAGTCGTATAGATTTTGCTTTTTAAGTGATCCCATAGAAAGAAATCCAGAGGTGTGATCGATAAATCAGGTGATCTTGGGGGCCATTCAATAGAACCTCTTCTTCCAATCCATCGACCTGGAAACGTCTGATCTAAATATTGTCGAACAAATATTACAAAATATGGAATATCAACCTATCCTTAACGTATTGCCGATCATTTTCATTTATTGCTGTTAACGCTGGCTCTATGGCGTCTTAATTGTAAATACATTTCAGCTGTCAAATTTCCAGGCAAGAAAAAAGGACCAACTATATGATCGGCAAAAATACCAGCCCAAACATTTAATTTTTGTGGCTGTTGCGTGTGTACCTCATGATAAATTCTGGGATTAGAATCGAACCAGTATCGGAAAAAAGGGTATTCATCAGAGAAACAAGTGTTGAATAGAAGGTTTTCATTGTTTATAATTCCTTCACTCATAACTTCACAATATTGTAATTGCCGATCAAAATTGGCTTCATTACGTTCTTACTTAGTACGGATTTAAGAATCCTTTGGATACTACGTCAACATCAGAGGCAGTTACCAATTGGTGGGTACTTAACGTAGGATCTAGATAAACTTAGCCTAAAACCATCGCTTCCGTTCCTTCGTTCCTTATGGAATTTTGAACTGATCCAGTTTCCCGAGCCACATATGTCGCTCATTAAATATTTGCGATGTTCTATTAGAGCACTGATTATTTCCGAAAAATATTTCGATCATTTCAAACCTTTCTGCCGTGCTGTGTACCATGATTAATTTAAAAAGGGTTAAACGGTATCTTAGCAACAAAGTTTGGTCGTATCAATCGCGAGCTATGTACTAAATTCTTATTTAAAATCGGTAAAAGGTATTCTTCTTTTATCTTTATTCAAGAAAGAATTTAACACAATAACAACTTTGCCACAACAACGCACAAATCGCTATTTTCAACAGTAAAATCATAAATAAACTAGTTTGTTTATAAATAGTTTACCGTCAATACGTGTTAACAAAAATACGTTGAAGATGTCTCACAAATAATCAAACCAATCGAGTTTTATTTATTTTTAGGCTTTACATTTGGCATCTTAAAGAAGTGTAAGAGATACAAATGCATAAACTAAGAAAATAAAACTCTTCAGTGTAGTTTTATGAAACTTACTGGTAACTTTCATGCTTTAATTGATCTCCACTAATCTGATGTATTAAAGTCTACCTTAAGTTTTAAGATTTTAGGGTTAGTGCCACCCCCCGCTTAGGGGGCTGCAGGTATGAACGTGATTTTATGAAAATTTAGTGCCCCCCTCGAAAATACAATCGACGGGACCGAGCGGTTTTCAGAAAAAATAATGAGCTGCCCGTAAATTCCTCTGTTTCGTTTTCGATGCGACACACTGTGGGCCACAAATACCCTAAACTATTTAAAAAGTCCAAAAATCATTTTCGTATTTTGCCTTTATTTATTATCACAAATCGGTTAAGTAGGCCATGAAGATTCGGAAACAAGTGTAACAAGTCGAGTGGTTGTCATAGTAATGACAGAAATAATTTTCAAAGTTTGTTGTCAGTAATATTCTTGTACTGTTATATGATATTTTAATAGTTTTGTCGGCTAAAAATCGAGCAGTTATTATAAGATAATTATCTTTTTACAAAAATTAAAATGCAAGAAACCATCGAAGGTGAGTTTTTATCCATTTTTGACGCTGATAAACTAATTCTTAAAGACAACCAGATCATAATCAGCATTCAGCTTATAAAAAAATATCACAATAAACTATTTTCTGACTTTATTAAGCAATATCTTAAAATGTTAGCATTTGTTAGGACTACCATTACTATTAAAAGTTCTACTAATATCTCATAATGTTTGCTGTATAATAAAATCCTGCTCCTAGCTGCTCCTTTTTCAAAAAAATATTTTTTTAGATAACTAAGTATATCATTTTAATTTTTATATTTTCTGAAAACACACAAGCACACAATATTCATATATGTAACTCTCCTAATAAATGACTGATTGCAGTGAAACAAAAAACATTTTATGAAAAATAGATTAAGTACTTACCCAATTACTAGAAATGACCGCCATTTTGAATACCAAGATGGCGGCCAAGTTCAAATACATCGCTAAGTGATTTTACACTTTCGTTGTACTTTTATTTCTCTATTTCTGAGTTAGATATTCTTTTTAACAAATTTGTAAAATATGGCGCTTTTTTTTTAGAAATTAGACATTCAATTCAGATAAAATCACTATATGAATCCCGTCATCAAGAACGTGCCATAGAAGATATCTTATCTAATATTTTATGTGCAAATTGTCGAGATCAGAACCAAAAACGGGTAAAATCTTTGGCACATAATTATTTCGTTCAATTCCGAAAAAAATGGCAAGCGGCCAATAGAAACGCAAATAGGTTTTTGACAAGTCATGCGGCATGGCTGGAAACAAATATTACAATAACGTGCACCAAGCCAAAAAATTCTACTTTGGGTTGACCAAAGGTACCATTTAATAGTTTAAGTTATGGTGGAAAGTACAAGAGAACCGAGAAACTGCGAGAATGTGAAACCGATGAGCTCGTATTTGCTGCAGAAATGGGTCTGAGGGGTTCCGGCAAGCCAGCAGCTGCAAGTCTATTGGCTATACATTTAAAAGTATTAAATAAAAACAATACAACAAGTTCACCGCTCCAGATGTCTCCAGAAAAAGCACTATCTTTGATAATAGATACAAATCTTTCCAAGCGTCAGTATCAACTCTTAAAAAAAGTAATGTAAACTTGTATCCATCATACAATATTGTAAGAAAGGCCAAACAATCTTGCTATCCAACAGAAATCACTGCTACTGAACACTCTGTCTCTGTCACATTACAATCTTTACTGGATCATACGGTATCCAGATTGTTCTTGGCACTTGACCTCTCCTCCGATAATTTTCCTCAAAATACTAATACATTTACTTTGCTGAGTAAGTGGGGTTGTGATGGTAGCTCAGGGCAAAAAGAGTATAAGCAAGGTTTTCAGGGTGAGTTTTCTGATACTAATTTACTTTTGTCCTGTTTGGTTCCGTTAGAATTATATTATAAAAATTTAAAAAATGAAAAAGTTCTTGTATGGCAAAATCCGCGGCCTTCTTCCACTGTTTAGTGCAGGCCTATAAAAATGCAGTTTTTAAAAGAATCAATTCAAGTATCTAAGACTGAAAAGTATAACATGGATACAGAAATACAAAAATTGGTCGAAACTCGGGTTGTACTGAGTGAGCATGTGTCTGTTAACATAAATCATAGTTTAATCATGTCAATGATTGATGGTAAAATGGTCAGTGCTTTGACAGATACATCTTCTCAAACGTGCTATATTTGTGGGGCCTCACCGTCACAAATGAATTCCATAGATGATATTTTAAAGAGACCGATTAAGGAACAATATTTAAATTTTGGTATGTCTACGTTACACGCGTGGATTCGCTGTCTTGAATGTCTCCTCAAAATAAGTTACAGGTTAAGTTTACAAAAATGGCAGGCTCGTGGAGAAGATAAAATAAAAATTAAAGAAGAAAAAGAGGGAATTCAGAAAGACTTTAGAAATCGTTTAGGTATAATTATAGATCAAACAAAACAAGGGGTGGGGACAAGTAATGACGGTAACACCGCTCGAAAACTTTTTCAAAATTTCAAAATTTCTGCCGAAATAACACGTCTAGATCAAAATTTATTATATCGTTTTTTTGTAATCCTACAAGTAATTGCCAGCGGACTTAACATTGATATAAACAGTTTCAAATCGTATTCCTTAGAAACCGCCAAACAATTTGTACATCTGTATCCATGGTATAAAATGCCTGTCACTATACATAAAATTCTTCTCCATGGAGCAGAAATCATCCAATCATGTCCTGTGCCCATTGGTCAATTATCGGAGGAGGCTCAAGAAGCTCGAAATAAAGAATATCGACAATACAGGGAACATCGTTCAAGAAAAATGAGCAGAGTGGAAACTAATATTGATGTCTTCCACAATTTGTTGATTTCTTCCGATCCTTTCATTACAAGTTTACGAAAACTTAAATTGCCGGTAAAGAAAAAACTCGTTCCAGAAGCATTAAATTTGTTAAAATCATTTAATCCAAATCCATCATCTTTAAACGACCGTGACAGTAGTGACAGTAGCAGTGATTCTGAATAACTGTCGATATTATTTGCTAACAAATGAGTTTTATTCTATTGTTAATAATATCGTTTTATTTGTTTGTTCTTAAATAAATATAGTTCAATTTTTATACCGTTCCCCCGTTTTGACCTTTGACAGCCTTTAATTGACAATTATTATGTCAAATTTTAATATAAATATGTCAATAATGTCATATTTTGTCATATGTCAAAAGGGGAACGTTAAAAAAATTGAACTATATAAGTTTATATAGTGTTACTGTTATAGGTATAATGATAAAGTTTAATTACTGATACTTCTTTGCCGTTACGTCATGAATGTCACCAAGAGTCATCTTATGGAATTCATCGGTTGCCATATTATGACGTAACAGCAAAGAATCAATAATTAAACCATAGTTAATATTTATTTGTTTTACTAGGAATAAAAGTCTATGAAAAATAAAAAAGTTTGTCAACTGTTAATCAAATTCTCACACACACTGTTACTAGGTTTATAAATATATAAATTATATAAAATTATATAAAATATAATTTAAAAATCGTTTCTGAATTTTGGTTATTCTTATCAAAATTATTTATCAATACATTGTTAACTTCAGTCAATTCAAACGACTGATCTGTTTTGTAATATAGATATTTTTGAGATTACCCTGTATAATAATAAGTTTTATGAATGTCAAATAAACTCAAAAAAATCAATTTTTCATTATTCAAATACTTATGAAATTTTTTTTTGTCATTTAAACATATTTCGAGTTTTTCAAGATCACAGGGTCCCTCTGGCCCACTGTGCGACACCCTGTATACAAATGTATTCATTTTTGCCGCTCCTCGAATACAGTCAAAATATTCAAGAAGATATTAGTAAATTTCTGGACCTATGTCGGATTGAACAGTTTGGTAATTTTTCAATTTCCTGGATTTAAATTAAAACTTTCCTGTTTAATATTTGTTTTTATTATACCAAAATTGGCTCTAGTATTAAACATGTATTTCACCAATGTCTCGTCTGCTGAATAATAATCTTCTATTATTTAAAGTCTGTTCTATTCTTCTATAAGATAGAAAGATATCTGTTTATCTCTATTAAAAAAAGTGTTAAATAAAATTAAAGTTCAGATAGTTTATCAAGGCATTATCAGCATAACACTATTTATATTTAACCCCAGATAAAAAACGTTTTACTTACAATAATATACTTTATCAAATATGGTACTTTACCATTTTTGATAAAATTTATTTAGAGTTCTTTTGAAAACAATACAACTTGTCGATATTATGAACTTTTTTGTTTATAGACTTACGTTTCCGTATAATAAATAGGCAACATATGGTGGCGTTCGAAAAGTTTCCACTCCTATTTTCCATCTAGTGTTATGCTGATGATAATATGCTCCACAATTTCTTTAATCTGGTTCCAAGCATTTTGACGAAATTATTATCATGCACCGTGAAAAAAATCACTCTTCCAGGTTTGTCCAGATCTCCACGTTTTAGGGTCCCTAGATGCCAAAAAAAACATTTTTTTCTCAATTTTGTCGATCTGTCGGTCAGTTCGCGGCATCGATAAAAAATTCTTACCCGATTGACTTGATTTTGGTCAAAAATTGTGGGTCATACGAGAATGAACTGGTAATATTTTGATGAAATTTTCACACCTGCACTTTATAGCCAATCAGATGCCTTTATTTTTCAAAGTTACCATAGCAACGGGTCGGATTTCCGGAAATTTTTTGCCTCCAGGGTAAGCTGGATCTTTTTGACATAATTATGTCAAGTAATAAGACAGAAAATTTACGTTATTGCATTATTGTTTAGATATTTTATTTAAAAGTTTGGCCTTTAAATAATAAAACAACTTTATATGTGGAGCAAACATGCAAAACCCGATAAATCCATATTTATTAGTTTTGAGATATTGGACAAACACGTGTACAGCTGAATCCGCAGAGTACTTAGAAATATTTACTACTGACTTAAGGTGTTTGTAGTTTTTTAAATATTATCTCAAATTTTTATTTTTAAAATATTGTTTTTCTTTTCGTTATTTACGATTTTTTTTTCGGATTTATCGGTTTTTGCATGAATTTTAAATTTTATCGGTTTTTGCTTGGTTTTTAAATTTTTAAGTTAGGTTAAGTTGCTTTTATTGGTACAATTTTTAAATTTTTGTACTCTGTTTAAGTTCATAAACAAATAAAAACAAATCAAACACATTCAGACAAAAATATTTTTATTAAAATATTCACACAGCAAAATAAAAGCAGATTTCCAAACTGTGTATAAACTAAATAAAAAAGAAATAAAATATTTTTATGAAAACTAAATATGGATAGCCGCTTCCTCTTCCAAACAGTCACACATACCATCCAGTTCATTATCGTTGTCCCCATCAACACACAACGAAGTTCCATGCAGGAATGCCCGGTACCACTGAAGATCCTCTAATGTCTGCCAATTTGAACCAAACTGCTGATTTAGTAAATTTTGTAGAGACTTTTTTTTCTTTTCTGGAATGCCTCGCTTTATTGGATTTTCAATTATGTTTAAATCTGTATCAGAAAATTTAGGTTTTAGCAATTTTTCAAACTTTTCGGCCTCTGAAGTAAATCTTAACTACTCTGCCATCACAAAATTTTTGAAAAACTACCCTCTTAATTTTTGAAAGCCCCTTAACTTTTTTCAAAGCAACCTGTAATTCTTTTATATCAAACAATCTCCAATCGATACCCATTCGTTTAACGACTCCCACTACTACCAAATACCAAATACTCGGTCGGCTGGTAAAAACGAATGGCCCCTTACAGGAAAAACTATGAGTAATTTTGTTACTTGTAGGGGACCTGTGAATCTCAGCCAGAAATAAAGAGTGTGCATAATATGGGTATTTTTATTTTGCCCTCCGCATCCATCGCAAAAGAGCCGCACCAAAGTAATATTCTCATAATCCAAGGAATCTAAATAATTTAGCAGCGCGGAAGCTCAGTACGTAACTCTGATTTCTTTTCTGTATCGGATTCCTTCTTAATCATATATTTAAGTCTAGTACATTTTGCACAAACGTCGCACAGTGGAACGAGGTATAGGGAAATATGGACATTGGCTGTTGTTTTAGAACTATTAGTGTGATTTGGATAATTTTGACCATTTTGAAACGAAACAACCTTTAAAGATTTAAATTCAGTCCCAAATTTGATTTTTTTCAAAATCGAAATACAGGGCGTTGAATAATGCACTGTCTTTTTGGATTTTTTAAAATACTTCAAAAGCGTAATAAATAGTGTATTAAGTTTTGTTACATGTTATGACAACACAAAAATTCATTTTTTCTGATTAAATATTTTTTCAGTTCCACCAGTGGCGTTCGTCTAACAACAGTGTCCAATTATGTTTTGCAAAAAAAATTGTGGATCTAGTAAAAAAATGTTAAAAATGTACATTTGGGAGTTAAAATTAGACCTTCGTCAATAAAATATCGTTGACGTCCAATGTAAATATTAAGCACTTGATATACGAGGCGTTTTAATATAATGTGGTCCACTAAGTAGATACGGTACACAGAGGAAATCTTTATTAGTAACCCTATACAAATCGAAATACTGTCATAAATTCGTGTATATACATATTTGAAAACCATATTAAGTATACTTGAAATGGTTGCAAATCAAGCAACCTTTATACAGGTTAAGCAAAAAAATCATTCAAAAGGAGATTACTTTAATTGAAAGTATTCGGGAAAAATATTATTAAGAAAACTTCAAATTAAAATATCCCAAATATATCCAATTCAAAATGCTCCCATTTAAAAAAAAACTTATGAGTTCTTAGTGGCCTACATTGTACTACCATAAATATGGTCCGATTTTATTAAATTTAAGAGAATCCCTGTATAGAACGAATCGATTTACAAACACTAAGTATAGCAGAAAATTATTTTTGATTGAGAAGCTGCTCATTGCTGCTGGATTTTTAATTTTCACAATACAAAGGATATCTCACATAAAGCATTAATTCGAATTTAAATTATTATTTTAAATAAATTCTACTTTACCTCAAGAGAATTCTTCCAGCAGCAATCTGTTCCAAATAAAAGACTTTTCAGTGAATAACACAAAATATATAATAAGGTAGAAACAAACTTAAACACCAATAACGTAGAAAGCTGTCAGTCAAAGCTTATATTATCTAAATAATAACAAGTACACAATTTACTACAAAGCATATTCTTCATTTTTAGTACTATCTAGTAGCAACAATACTTCTGGTTGTAAGTTGTCAACATTTATTTTATTTCTAATTGGTCGGAGATTAGAAATAACTGGATCAGATGAAATTAGTAAATTGTTTAATATATCTTCGTTGGTAAATTTTCTGTTGCATTTCCGGGATCTGAGCTCTCTATACTTTCTGAAGTCTTTGTTTCTAGCTTCTGCTGCTTCCTCTGAAAGGTGCCCTATAAGTATAAATACATCTCTAATTATTTCAGCCCCATGAAATAAGATCTTATGGACCGTAGCTGGCATATAGTACCAGCTGTATAATCTAACATATAGCTGGGCGGTTTGTTTTGCATAGTTGTGAAATGCGTTAACATCTATGTTGCGACCAGAAGCTATAGCCTGTAGTATGACGTAAAATCTTTTGACTAAATGAGTATCCAAACCGGTAATTTCCGCAGATTTTGTAGTATTTCTGAAAAACTTTCTTGCGGTGTTACCGTCATTGGTTGTGCCAAATCCTTGTTTCACCATATCAACGTTTAGTCCCAATTCCCTTTTAAACCTTCCTTGAATAATCATTTTGGTTTTTTTCTTCATATTTTTTTCTTCTATGGTTCTTGCTGACCATTTCTTAAATCTCATATTGTACGAAATATGGAGCAAACATTCAAAAGTTCGTATCCATGCGTGTAGCGAGGACATTCCTAATTTGTAATACTCCTGAATTGGTATTTTACGAGCTATTAAATCCAAATTGTTCATTTCTGTAGGTTTTTCTCCACAAATATAGCAATTCATTGTGGATTTTGATCCTGCTATTGTAGAACAAATTTTACCATCGATCATTGTTAAAAAAATTGTGTGTTTTATAGACGTAGTTTCAGAAAGTTCTGTATCATCCAGTAGATTGATTTCATCTTTTAAAGATTCCCATGCGTTATTTATTACCTCTTTAGATTCTTTTATAAACTGAAAGTTAATTGGGCGACAGTAAAACGGTGATGATGGCCGTGGATTTTCCCAAACAACAATTGACTCCTCGTTAGAAAAAACCAATTTAAGTGGAACATAGGCGGTCATAAAAATACTTGAGTCATCCGATTCACTGTTTTGAAAATTTTGCTTGTAGTTAGATTGGCCAGAAGCGCCATCAAATCCACATTTACCAAAAAGAGTGAGTCTGCCAGTGACACTATTCTCTAATGATTCTAGAATTCTCCTAACTGTGTGATCCAAAAGGGACTGCAAAGTAATTCGCGCAAACGTATCGGTAATCATAATGGAACTTTGTGGAGGGTAGCACTCACGTTTTGCTTGTTGAACCTGGTAATATGACGGATACAGGAAACAACCTTCTAGCTCAGCAGATCTTCGTAAAGTTAAGTAGTCATTTTTTGAAAGTTTTAAGGAAACGTATATTGCTAGTGACTTTTCCTTTGAGTAGGAATGCTTGTGCTACGTCTGAATATTTTCACAAAAATGTCTTACTTTTTCTACGTGTTGGGGATGTTGAGATAAAAATTTAAATATTTTATTTATATCTTCATTTTTACAATTGCTCATTTTGGTAGTTATGGCAAAAGATAATTCTTCCACGTTTTCTTGCTTCAGGAAATTCGTTCTTCTTTTCTTTTGCCTTAACGAAAGATCTTCAAACCTCTTTCGTTTTTTCTGTAAAATATTCGATGCCGGTTTTATTGACTGAGACATTAAGACAAAACGAGGCCAAGCAAAGTCTCGTTTAATCCACAATTCGTTTTTCTTTAAAAAGTAATCATACGTACGGTTACATTCTCTCCATCTTTTTGACACATTTAGACAAAATTTTCTTAGGCACTCACTTAAAACGCAAGTCTCCGTTTCACTCAAATTGTCCAAATTAAGTTTTTTCACGGTAACACTCAGTAAAGTTTTAAAGTCACTTAAACTAACGTCCAACGATCTTAATTGTGTAAATAAATTAAAGTTACTTCTTAGTTCTTCCATATTTTACTTGAAATGAATTAATTAAACGTATTTTATAATGCACGCACCAAAAAAATAAGTAATACAATTTTTGACAGCTCATATACTGTGATAATGTAAACAATTTCTCCAAAGCCCACTATGCGCCAAGGCACTCTACGACCTATAAAGTCCAAATAGGCGCTTAGTGGCGGCCAATCTTTTTATATTTGTTTTAAGAAACCTTTGAACTCAATAACAGATATAAAAGAAGTTTATGTATATTTAAGCATTTTTTTAAAAGTCAAGATAAATTTTAGTTTTATGCAATACACGTATCGTAGAAAACTTTTAAAAATCATTGGTGCTTAATAAGTGTTGATATTAAAGTAACTATGCAATTTGCAAGCTCATATATCACATAGAATAAAACTATAAAAAATAATATAAGTTTTTGTTTAATTACGAAATTATGCCGTTTAATTTGCAATAGTCAGTTTAATAGGAAAATCAAAAAAATAATTTTCTTCTCAGAAAACACCCCGTGTATTACTTATTAAGTTGTCAAAAAAAAGTAAGAATTATTTCAAACAAATTTGATGTTTTTAGAAGATATTTATTTAAAAATATATATCAAGTTAGGAATTTTGCATAATTGCTGTATGTCCATCTAAATACATTGGCTCGATCCACTGTGCGTCGGTGGCTGGACTGGAGAACCCAATATTTAACTCGTTTACAAACGCCCTTCTAAACATGGCAAAGTTTACTCTGTGCTCAATATTACATTGACTTAAATACACGTTGTGTAACAGTTTTATATTTAAGTCGGCAGCTAAATAAATTCTTTTGGACTTAGCCCTATTATAGTGACTTTCTTTTCCTTTTAGTACCCCAATAAACTCTCTAACTTTGACTTTTTTCTCACAAGATCTGCCAGATACATGATCCCCGCCCGGTGATTAATTCTATCTTTTTTCATATTCACGCATTTCAAAAAGAAAGCTTGACATACCTGAATTTTTTTTCTAGTCACCCTTTTTGGCAGAAAATAACGGACAGAAAAATTGCGACACCTGGACTGCCTTCCCTTCGTAGGCCTTTGCCTAGTAATTCTTACTACAGACATGTAGTGGCACAGTTTGGTATCTGTTTCGATCTATTTTGTGGTTGTTTGCAAACATTTTGCCTCATATCTCTGACGTCACTTATTGCTATGCTTTCACAGTAATATGTAGGACCATTATGTTTGAAAATCCTTTCAAAGTTATTTAAATCAGGATCGTTATCATGGTATCTAAAAAGGAGGACGCAGTGTAACAAAATGGATATCCAAAAAATACCTATGTTTTGTCTATGCTGATGTCTGATACATTTTGCACTATCTTTAAAAAATACTAAAATTTTATTTTTATTTAAGCTTAATTTACTAAAATTCAAGGAATATATATATATATATATATATATATATATATATATATATATATATATATATATATATATATATATATATATATATATATATATATATATATATATATATTTCCATTGTGCTTAACAAATAATACAAATTTAACCAAAAATTAAAGGAAATGTTTTGAGTGCAAAGTAAAACGTGCTCCGCCGGCTGTGTGCGTCTACTACTCAGTCTAAAAACATCTCAGTGGAAAGGAAACAATAACACTCTTCCTCAGCGAACCCTTTAATTACATATCATAAACACTTATTTCGCAAAAAAGAAATCTATAGTTGCCTTGTTAGTTCTGCATGAACTTCCATGATATGGAAATAGATGGCGGAAGTATACAAAATGGCCAAAATGCTAATTTATTTTTTATCGGTTTTTGCTTAAAATTTGGATTTGTCGGGATTTGCTTGAAATGGTCGCATTCAGTTAACGTTTTTATAAAACTTTTGCTCAAATCTGATGTTCTGGGGCGAAAGATGGCACCAAAATTAGTAGGATTCTGTACTTAAGTAAAAAAATTCAAAAAGTGGATTTATCGGCTTTTGCATGTTTGCTCTACATATGGTCGATTACTTCTTGCTTTCTTAATGGGTAGTAAGGAGGTGCTTCAGGTGTATTCAACTCATCAAATTCCCATAAATGTTTAGTTTAGTTTTATTTGGACACTATTTTGTTCTGCTTACTTCAAAATAATCGGTCCAAGAAAAAGGATTCTTGATAAACTATTTTTATTGACATCCGCAAAGAATAGACAGCGGCTTTTTCTATTATTTTTACTAGGCAAGGCAATGTTCTGTGGTTTATTAATTAATTGATTAATCTTCTTACAAAACTTACATATAGTGTAACTCTTTCAATCATCCGTTTTAAAAACATCTTCACATATACGTTGCGCGGTATAAGTGTCACTGTCATTCTTAATTTACTAGTTACATTCATTTGTCAAAGCCGTGGCAATATCTGTTTAACGATTAATATGATAATTTAAATACAGTACATAATACCCGTATAATATACTCCCAGGATAAATTTCATGCAGTTCCGTTAAGTTTAGTGACGTTAAATACGACAAAATTTCAACGTTAAAATGTCCTGAATCTGATAAAGTAACCCGTTAGTAAAGTAAACGGAAATTAGTTTTTTTCTAGGTAACAAAAACTCCTACATGGCCGTAAGTAGGTGGTAGTTAATTAAATTGGCAAGTTTAACTTAATAAAATATATATAAATAAATATAATATATATATATATATATATATATATATATATATATATATTATATAAATAATATAATATATATATATATATATATATATATATATATATATATATATATATATATATATATATATATATATATATATATATATATATATATATATATATATATATATATATAGAAATGTCAATCTTTCAGGTACATATTCAGGACCAAAAAAATAAACATAAAAGTCTATATAAATAAGTGTCCGCATGGCCTTAGTTCTCGAGATACAGGGTGTTAAAGTTTTTATTTAATTTTCCTATTTTTTAAATAAAATCTATGATAATGTAAATAATGGAGTGAAAATTAATATACGGGAGTTTTTTGGTATGACAAATTCGAATCTAATACTAGTATTGCTCTTACTTGTAGGGGGCGCCACCTACATGTCTTTCTACTTCTTCGAACAATCACAACTTTTTGGTACAGTCTTGTATTACATTTTTGAGCAAAACAAATTATTCCCTTGCCATTTCTACGTCAAAAAGGTATACCTGTTAAAAGTGAATACGAGCAACCGTTTTCGAGATATTTGGATTTAAAACAGTTTCGGCGCATGTGATTTTTTTTATCAAATTCACATAAAGTATGCATTTACTGTAAAAAAATAGAAGTGTGCCTTGCCTGACGGAACAACTGCTGGTTGGTGTTCTCATCGTTTTTCCTGTTACTTAGCAATAGTAATGTCAGTTAATAATAAGATCAAATTTTGTCACTGTCAATTTCTGTTCATAACTTTTATTATCTGACAATAATCATTTAAGAAACTTTAGATCTAAATACGTCATTCTGCCTGTGATATTCTCGCATCGTGAATATGCAGATATGATATTCGTGTATGGCTTCTGCAATGGGGTCGCAATTCAAGCAGTCGCGGAGTGCCAGCGTCGTTTTCCAGATAGAAGGGTGCCAGATAGAAGAGTTTTTCAACAAGTTTTCACTACTGCTGGAGAATCTGGGATGTTTCCAAGTGCGAAAATTGTATCTGAAAGGGAATCGGGGCCCAACGTTGAAGTAGAAGAGGCTATACTCAATGCCGTCGAAAATGGTCCAAGCATAAGCACTAGGCGGATTGCAGATACTTATCAAATTACACAATCGTCTGCTTGGAGAAATCTTCACATTAATTGTGTATACCCATTTCATTTATAACGGGTTCAACATTTGCAGGAAGGTGATTTTGAGTTGAGAATGCAATTCTGTAACTGGATTAATGAAGATCGAAAGTTGTATAGGTATGTTTTGTTCACTGATGAAGCACAGTTCACGCGTGATGGTATAAATAATCTTCACAATGAACACCG
The DNA here is from genome assembly GCA_030620095.1 of Kuschelorhynchus macadamiae. Taxonomy (NCBI): domain Eukaryota; kingdom Metazoa; phylum Arthropoda; class Insecta; order Coleoptera; family Curculionidae; genus Kuschelorhynchus; species Kuschelorhynchus macadamiae. The sequence goes on along the minus strand of JAUTXW010000905.1, from coordinate 56,658 downwards.
ATGGTCCTATGAAAATCCTCAAGCTACAGTAGAACATAATTTCCAACATAAATTTAGTATTAATGTGTGGTGTCGAATGTTAAATGGTCATTTAATTGGTCCATTTATAATCGACGGTAATCTTATAGGAGAAAAATATTTAAACTTTCTTGAAAATCACTTGCGAAATCGATTAGAAGATGTTCCCCTTAATGTAAGACAAAACATGTATTTGCAGCATGATGGAGCCCCTGCACACTACAGTTTTCTTGTAAGAGGTTTTTTAAACCAAAACTTTCCAAACCGATGGATTGGTCGGGGAGGTCCGTTTAATTGGCCACCTAGATCGCCAGACCTTAATCCTTTGGATTATTGTCTTTGGGGATAGTTCAAATCACTGGTATATTTCACTAAAGTAAATACAAGAGAAGCATTATTGGATCGGATAACAAACGCAGCACAAACACTAAGAAATGCGCCCGAATGTATCCACAGAGCAACCCGAGCTATAGAGCTGACCTGTGCTTAAAAGCAAATGGTGGAATTTTTGAAAATTATAAAACGTAACCCAGATTTTATTAAAAACAACTTAATAATAACAATTTTTATAAAAATTAAATAACTTTTGTTTAGTTTATGTCTGAGGCACTGAATACACACCTCAAAAAAATGTGTTAGTCTTTCATTTCAAAGCTTTTGTGCCAAGATGCGTTTAAATTTGGACAAAATAATAAACTTTTAAAATTTTGCGATAAAAAATTACATGCGCCGAAATTGTTTTAAATCCAAATATCTCGAAAACGGTTGCTCGTATTCACTTTTAACAGGTATACCTTTTTGACGTAGAAATGGCAAGGGAATAATTTGTTTTACTCAAAAATGTAATACAAGACTGTATCAAAAAGTTGTGATTGTTCGAAGGAGTAGAAAGACATATAGGTGGCGCCCCCTACAAGTAAGAGCAATACTAATATTAGACTCGAATTTGTCATACCAAAAAACCCCCGTATATCAATTTTCACTCCATTATTTACATTATCATAGATTTTATTTAAGAAATAGGAAAATTAAATAAAAACTTTAACACCCTGTATCTCGAGAACTAAAGCCTTGCGGACACTTATTTATATAGACTTTTATGTTAATTTTTTGGTCCGAATATGTACCTGAAGTATTGACATTTCCTCATGAATCACCCTATATATATATATATATATATATATATATATATATATATATATATATATATATATATATATATATATATATATATATATATATATATATATTTCTTTACTAAAGTTTAAGGAAAGGTTTAATTTTAAACCTAAAAAAAAAATATTTTTTATAAGAACCAAAACGCCACATTTTTAATATACGGATAACTAGACCACCGTAAACTAAATCAACAAGGGGTCTGTTATCCTGACTTTTCATCATTGACAGCCGACTAAACAATAATTGAACAACAAATGTCGTTTGACATCAAGCTACGCGAAAATCGAGATGAAACGTAAAAATAAATTTTGGTGTGAAATTTTCTTACCCAATCTTCCACGTGCATAAATTAACACCGGAATTTATTTCCTCGATGACGAATTTTTTAAAATTGTTTAAAAAACGCGCAAATAATTTCCAGCAATAATTCAAGCACTATGGAGATTACTAGTGAAAATCCATTATGGCGGAACAAAATTCGTTCACCTGAAATGGAAATTTGGAAATAAAAATTTTCATTGCTTTCTAAAAGGCTTTCTTAATGACGGGAAATGATATTTCTGTGCAAATGCATCATTTCCATTTTCCACACTTTAGAATACCTGAAATCAGTTACATGAAAACTTTGCTATGCATCTCATTTCAAACACTAAAATGCCAAAATGTTTCTGCGGATATTTGTTCCATCCATTTTCCGTGGAAATTTTTTCCGAGGACATTTTGTAAACTTTAGCTGAAATGTCATATATCCACCAAACCCACGTAAATACTTTTCTTCTGCCAAATTGTATACGCTTTACACTTCGCAAATCAAACACAGAGACACGAACATCGACCGACATGCATCCCTCCACCGTCCAACTGCAAAAACCAACAACCTCCCACTTTGTTCGCTCCTTCATTCCCAGTGTCCCTATTATGGAATGTGTTACCAGCAAATGTCTTTACATCTTCCCCTAATCTGCAAGTATTTAAATCCTAATCAATATACTTTCCCTATCTCCACTTAAAGCAACCCCGCTTAGGCCTCTGTGGTCCGCTTATAAAAAACACTTACTTTTTATTTCTCTGGATAGATATATTACCGTGTCCTTGCTGAGGTAGCATAAAAGAGAAAGCGGCGATCACCTTTTTAGCTTCTTGCACCTCAAAAATGTACTGTAGAGTATCACATAAAGATGTGTAGCTTAAATACGCATGTCTAGCTTAAATATTTTCTTTTTTTTTTTAGAAAAATCCACAACACACCGTACCCCTTCTTGAAGAGGAAGATGGTTTTGTGGTCGCAGATAGTCACGCGATTATGGGATACCTGGTGAACCAGTACGGCAAGGATGACTCGTTATACCCCAAAAATGACAACCGACTTCGAGCTACCATCGATCACAGGCTGCATTTTGACTCGAGCGTTTTATTTCTCAGAGGATTATATATATCAGTAAGTGAAAAATATCATATGTTGTTTTACTTATTTGTAAACTGTATTGTAATCGTGGAAAAATTACCCTTAGAGATTTTTACAAATCTTGGCGTTTTAGAGTCCCTGGACTCCGCAAAACGTTTCCGTCAGTCTGTTGGTCTGTTGGTCCGTGTTTCTGTTGTCTCATTTTGTCTGTAGGCGGCAGCATAGCTGAAAAATTATTTTCCAGGTTGACGTTAAATTGTGATAAAAAAATTAAGGGTCATATGGTGATTTATTTATTCAATACAACATCTACATGATTTAAGAGAATAATTACAGATAACCCGATTACTACTGATTATGGACAATTAAAATTGTAATGAGCAATCGGTACCGATAGGGGGATCTACAGAGGGTTAATATCAGGTTCGTCAATAAAACAATCGTTAAAGCCATAACAGAATAACAGACGCGTTTTTGCCTACATGTCAGGCATATTTTTTATTAGTATAATCATTTGCTACTTCTTTGGCATCGGATTGTGTTTTTGGTTAGACCTTTCTTTTAGATTGGTATAATGCTTGATGTACAATTTGTTTGTACCCAGTCTGGTTACCTGCTGGCGCTGAATACCTAGCACAAGGCACATGATTAATTTCAATCATACCAAGGTTCGGTTATATTATAAAAAATAAAATAAATGTATTTTTTTCAAAAGCTTTTATTTATTTGTTTATAGAATTCGTATCGTTTACCTTCATTAATGCATAAGAACTTTCGTTGGATTTTAAGGATAATAAAAGGCCTTATTTTTCACAGTGCCGATGTTTCGATCTTTACTTACGATGTTCCTCAGAGCTAGTGAAAACAGCACTTATATTAGCCACAATTACACATTTTAGGACAGTACATTTAACATGTATTTTGTTCAAAGTCACTTAAAGTCAATATGCTTTATTATACTGGGTGATTCACGACCCACTGTACATACTTATGTGGTGTATAGGGTATCCCTAGAATCGAAATGGATATTTAAATTGATTAATTCGGCTTTATTACCAAGATACAGGGTGATTTTCGTATTTTGGTAAAAATTTGTTCACCCTGTATCTCCTAAACAGCTTAATAGATTTTTTTAAAAATTTTGTACACAAATACTCTTGGTATATCATAACTTTTTGACGTTTGAAAAGTAGCAAAGTTCCAGGGCCGTATCCAGCCAATTCACACAGGGGAGGGGGGTTAGTTTTGAGACACCCTGTACATCGGAATTCGGTATTTTTGAATTTTTTTCTTAAACTACATTCATTTGTGAACAAAAATATGCCACCATCTTGAATGGCACACTAAAGGTTATGTACGAAATTTAAATCTTTAGATAGTACATACCCCTTTTTTTAGCGGTATCTGTATTAAAGCTTTTAACTATGTATAAAATTATTTCAATGATTGACTTAAAAAAAAATTAAACTATCTCTACTAATAAAACACAGCCTTGTCGAATTAATTTTTATTTTCAGTAGCCCAAAAAAAACTAAAATCTACCCTAACACAATAACGTCTTAAAAGCTACGAAATGTTTTCAAAATGCATACCACCGGTGTCTCTACATTTTTGTTCACGCTTTTGTAGGTTTGCAATTGAGCGGTGAATCATTTGAGGGTTTTGTCTAACCTCGTCGCAATAAAAATGTATCCTATTTATTAATTCATCCCTAGTTTCGATTGGAACACTGTAAACTTTTTGTTTGAGATGCCCCCACAAAAAGTAATCGGCTGGATTAAAGTCTGGCAACCTAGCTGGCCAAGGATGTGGTCCTCCGCGACCTAGCTGGCCAAGGATGTGGTCCTCCGCGTCCAATCCACCGATCAGCAAATTGTTGATTGAGATAATTTCGAACATCAATTCCAAAATGCGCAGGTGCCCCATCGTGTTGAAACAATATGCCTCTTAAATTTACATTTTCTAATAAGCCCGGTAAAATGTTTTGTAGAAAGTCCAAATACACAACAGCGTTAGTCGTTGAGGGAAAATATGTGGTCCAATTAAATGATTATTTATTAAGCCGCACCAAACATTCACTGAAAACTTTCGTTGAGAATTGGCCAATCGCAACGAATGAGGGTTTTCATCTGCCCATACATGAGAGTTTCTAGAATTAAATACTCCGTCCTTTGTAAATTGGGCTTCATCAGAGAATAGTGCTCTAAAAATAGTTCTTCGATGATTTATTACCCACCTAGCAAATGCTAATCTAGGCAAGTAGTCGCCTTCTTCTAATCTTTGTACCTCTTGTACATGGAAAGGGTATAAGTTTTCATTTTTTATAGTTCTTCGCGTAGTGCTTGTGGTTGGATCTTCCCTCACAAGGTTGAGATTATTCTCTTCTTGGACCACGTTATTATCACCCACTCTTTCAACATGAAGATCGGTTGAGGGAAACTTACCCTTTTCACGCAATGTATTAAAGGTTGCGGCAAACGTTTGGTGATTTGGAATCTGTATTCTTCTGTAGCAGCCCTTCCGTTACCATTACAAAATCCGTACACAAATACGATGTCTGCGTACTCAGCATTTGTAAATAACGGCATTTTTACAATTATTGAAACGTACAAACTTTTTGCAAAGAGAAAATTCAAATAAAAAATCTTTAATTAACAATGTCAAACACAAATGATTGAATTGTATGTACGTAATGTCATTTTTAAAATATCTGTCTAAATTCCAAGGCTTACTTTATTATTTTTAGGTATTAAAATTTATTGAATTTGTATTTTTTTTTAGGTTTTAATGATACTAAAAAAATAAAGGTAAATAAAAAAATTAAAAAAAAACAAGCTCTTACACGTAATTTGTATACAATAACAAAAATAAAAAAAGATAAATTTTTACGGTAGCCGATAAATGATTACGATCTCGAGCATTAGATAAGAGATGAGGCGAAAAAGACTCAAACAGAAATTAACTGGTTTATTAGTAGACATAGTTTAATTTTTTTAAAAGTCAAGCATTTAGACAAAAACCTCAAATGTAAATGATTCAACGCTCAATTGCAATTCACAAAAGCGTGCACAAAAATGTAGAGATACCGTTAGACAGGCGTTATTGTGTTAGGGTAGATTTTGGTATTTTTGGGCCACTAAAAATAAAAAATAATTCGACAAGGCTGTGTTTTATTAGTAGAGATAGTTTAATTTTTTTTAAAGTCAATCATTGAAATAATTTTATACTTAGTTAAAAGCTTTAATACAGATACCGCTAAAAAAAAGGGGTATGTACTATCTAAAGATTTGAATTTCGTACATAACCTTTAGTGTGCCATTCAAGATGGTGGCATATTATTGTTCACAAATGAATGTAGTTTAAGAAAAAAATTCAAAAATACCGAATTCCGATGTACAGGGTGTCTCAAAACTAGCCCCCCTCCCCTGTGTGAATTGGCTGGATACGGCCCTGGAACTTTGATATTTTCAAACGTCAAAAAGTTATGATATACCAAGAGTGTTTGTGTACAAAATTTTAAAAAAATGGATTAAGCTGTTTAGGAGATACAGGGTGAACAAATTTTTACCAAAATACGAAAATCACCCTGTATCTTGGTAATAAAGCCGAATTAATCAATTTAAATATCCATTTCGATATATCCTAGGGATACCCTATACACCACATAAGTATGTACAGTGGGTCGTGAATCACCCAGTATAAAGAACTATATTCTATTCTCATTTATATATATATATATATATATATATATATATATATATATATATATATATATATATATATATATATATATATATAGATACCACACATCTTTATCAAAAGTACTTGGACGGAAGATATATGTATAATAGCAGAAAGAGAGCATGCTTTTTAAATTACCTACGGGTTTGCAGCTGGAAATCACCGGAGCCCCGATAGGTGGTGCTAAATGTTACATTTAAGTTGTAGTACTATTATGATAGACTCATTTTGTCATATCGAATATATATATATATATATATATATATATATATATATATATATATATATATATATATATATATATATATATATATATATATATAAACATATAATAACAGAACGTAGATAAATAAATATTTAATTGAAACAAAAAGTACTAGTAATATAAAATAAAAAGCCATCAAAGATACACTATATCCAAATAATAGACAAACCAGAAAGAAAAAGCAATCGACAAATAATAAGTAAATACATTAATTAACATTTTTTAACAATGTATAGAGTCAAAAAAAATACAAATAATTTAAAAAACAGGACAACAAATAAAGAACAGAGTAAAAAACTTTAAAAAAGTACTAATATAAGTTAACTATTTAAGACATTATAAAATTCATTCAAACTATAATATTCTTTGCACTGCAATGACATCTTTACACTCCTTCTAAACATTTGAATTTTATTTTCAATGCAGCACATTCTTGGCAAAAGGTTGTAAATCTTTAAACTTTCATATATTATAGAGTTTTTGCTATTGGTAATCTTAGTTCACCTTCATTCCGTGTATTATAACTACGTTCAACTAGACTTTTTTTTTATAAATTTATGTGTTATGGTTACAGTTTCCATAATGAATACAGAAAATAATGTAAGTACTTTTTCTCTAATGAAAAGTGACCTGCAGTGTTTTTCCCACATAAAAATATCTAAGAGCTCTTTTCTGCAAAATAAAAATGGAGATACAGTGATGACCACTGAAACCCCAGAAATAAATAGAATATCTTAGATTAGATTCCACTAGGGTAACGTATACTAACCTTGCCATGGAATGCCCCAAACCAATTGATACAAAACTAACAGGATAACATGCTGATGAGAGTTTCTTAATTAAATTCAGAATATGAACGGAAAACGTCAAATCTCTATTTATATAAACACCTATAAACCTTGCTACTGTTCGATTTTGGAGCATACAATTGTCTAAAGGCAAGTTAGGTATTGCGCATTTAAAGGTGAGAATACTTGCCTTGCCGATATTAAGAGAGAGGCAGTTTACATCATACCACTTTTTAACCTCGACTAAATCTGTAGAAACTTTGTAATGCAAATTATCGCCATCCCTCCCAATCCCTAAAATTGTAGTGTCATCTGCAAAAAGAGCAAATCGCCCCTATGTCAATAGTTATCAATATCACAAACATAAACTAAGAAAAGAAGTGGGCCAAGTACGAAGCCTTGTGGTACTCCACTGGATCAGATATACTCTGTCCTTATTTAACCATCTGGGTTTTTCCACGAAGGTATGATTTAAGTCAAACCATGAATCCATAAAGATAAAGTTTCCGTAGCAATATTTTACGATTCACACATATTAACTAACTAAAATACGAGTGAAGTTAGATAAAAACTTTTAAAAAAGATTACAGGATCTGTTGAACTTATCATAAGTGGAGATAAATCATTACGAGTCTCTTTGCATAGTTGGGGTATAAATACTTCAACTTTGCTCACTGTAGCTCATTTAGTATTTTGACTTCGTGCAGTGAAGATCGTAGAATTGTAGGCGAAACGTCGGCAAGTAATTCCAATTTAAAACGATCCAAACCCAAGAACTATGCTTTCTTAATTGACTTCAGCTGTAAAAGTTTTTGTATTGCCTTGCTTATATAATAACACATAAATTAAACAGAATAGCTAGAATTTAAAAAATGTCTTTTACTGGCATAGAAATTTAAAAATCTATTTAATTAAATATATTATTATACAGGGTAATTTTAAATTTATTACAATAGCTAGAAATCAAAACATTTTAAATAATTTATTTTCAATCTGAACTATGTTCTATTTAATAGGAGTTATTATCTTCGAAACAGTATTAAAGCACAAAATTGTTATTTTAATAACTGAATAAATGTACAAAATGAAACAATGGGGTTTCGTCGCGTGTATTGATAATGGAAGGAAATTATTCATTCAATAACGTTTCGTTTTACCATTTTTAATAGCTAAAAAAAATTAATGCTATAGTTGGCGCATTACCTTTCTGGAATGACGTCACGCTGGTTTCAAATAACGTATTTCTTATATTATTTATATTTCAGCGATGATTCCTAACCTAAACGTATGCAGTGATGTAGATAGGAGGGGTGCGTTCAGCACTGGCTAAAGCGAATTTAAAATTGGCATTTTCTGTACAGAAAGCGCTGCAACTTGTCGAAAATTGCTGGCAAAAAATTAACACTCTCATTGCCATAAAAAAACCCTCATTTTGCACACTTAATACAAAAATAACTATTATAACTTCAAAAACTAAAATTATTTTGCAAATAAGACTTTACTAATATAAATTCTTTCATCTTAGTCTTATTCTTTGTTTGCAATGTAATAAATTGACGCCAGTTACCCATTTTCATCAAAATTATTTTAATTCTCAATTACAGACAATACTGAAAAAATATTAAGAAAAGGGGAATAACGAACGATGAATCCTTTACCTCCAGAATGTTTCAAAAACAAAAAGAGGTAAAAACAAAAATCACAGATTACTTAAAGAACAAAATAAGAGATATGATCTATTGCGTGTATGCTAAAAATGAATATGTTACAATGCAGACTTTGCTTTAAAAACTAAAAGAGAGAAATTAATGTATAACTAACTAACTTTAAAAATAAAAACTACTCCCCTTCACTGTCTTCAGAATCAGAACTAAATTCTTCATCGTCACTGCTGTCTTCGTCGGTACTAATTACAAGTGGCGCAATGTCTGAAGCATCACATATCTGTATTGTCTTCCAAGCTTCTTGGATTACCCTTTCTGTGTGGCTGACATAATTTTTCCAATGCTCTGAAGATACTTCATTTATCGCTTTTTCCCACATGGCCAAAACTTCCGATGGTGTCCCCTTCAGACTAGTAATGTATTGGTCGTATTTCCTCTTACACTCAGACCATACCATTTCAATAGCATTAAATTGACAATGGTATGGAGGAAGTCTTAGTATTTTGTGGCCCAAAGGTTTCACATATTCGTCAAGGTAGAATGTTTTTTCAATGTTACAATTTTTTTCTACAATGCTCCATATTTCATCCTTCATGACCCTCTCTGGGAAGTCAATGTTCTTTTCTTTTAACCATCCAATCAATCTCTGCTTTGTCCATGATTTTCTTGGAATATCCTCTAAAAGGCCGGAATGATAGCTTGCGTTGTCCATCACTATCAAACTTTTTGGAGGAAGATTTGGTACCAGCTGATTTTTAAACCAATTTTCAAAATTTTGCTTGTTCATATTGTCATGATAATCTCCGCTTTTTAGTCCACTTTTAAATATTAAACTGGCCCCCTTAATAAATCCTTCCTTTGATCCAGCGTGAACTACAATATATCGATGACCTTCACTAGCTTTTTTAGAACTTGTAGACATAGTGTTATCCTGCCAGCTGTTTCTAAACGAACCTTTACTAAAAATCCAAGTATCATCAATAAATACGGTGGTATAAGCATCTTGTCCTAGATTTTGATTTTTGACATATTCCCTCAAGAAATTGATTCTCTTGTGGACGATGTGGGGCAAATCCATCAGGTATTTTCTATTATTTGATTTCTTCCACTTAAAACCAATACTTTTTACGTATTTTCTTAGCGAGGTGATGGAAAAATTAAAATATTCATTTATCTCTTTTAGTTTTTTAAGCAAAGTCTGCATTGTAACATATTCATTTTTCGCATACATGCAGTAGATCGTATCTCTTATTTTGTTCTTTAAGTAATCTGTAATTTTTGTTTTTACCTCTTTTTGCTTTTGAGACATTCTGGAGGTAAAGGATTCATCGCTCGTTATTCCTCTTTTCTTAATATTTATGATTGTTGTATGGCTAAGTTTTGTTGCATTTGAAGCTCGTTCAATTATATTATCAGTTTGCGGAAGGATTCCATTTTTAGCTTGCTCTTTTTCCAATTGAAAAAAAGCCAAGATATTCAAAACTATTAGCTGTGATTGCTGATTATATCTTCGCGGCATCTTGCAAAAGTTTAAAAAGAATCACAACAAATCAATGTCAATTTTGACGAATATATTCTGAAAGACACATAACCAAAACAGGCATTGACTATTGTAAAGAAACGACAATGAGTTTTTTCAAAATGTTTTTGTCACTGTCAGTTAACATAAATCAAACAAAAATAACCAAAAATGACGTCATTCCAGAAAGGTAATGCGCCAACTATATAAAAATATTTAACCAGAGTTTAAATTAAAAATACTAAAAAATGTTTTTGCCAAATATAATAGTTCCCCATATGTAGGTACGTTAATATTTTTCTAAAGTTGAAATTTATGCAAAAAATGAAATGTATTGTCGTAATATGCCCGTATTGTTCAAAAATACACGAATGAAATCTTCTTATTCAATTGACTTTAAATTTTGCAGAACAATTAAGTCTGATATAGCGATAAACCGAATTCAATATGACGGAACAAAATGGAGGTGTGTGTTAATGTAAAAATTACTTCAATTAATTTCAAATTTTATCCACAAATCAAGCGTATCAAAGGCAAAAAGTGGTAAAATATTGGTATGAAACCAATATGGTGGACCAAAAAAACGGAGTTCAATATAAAGGTTTGAGAAGGCAATATTTATGTTACTAAATGACTATGTACCGAACTAAATTGGGTTACTCGTCACTATCCCTAATAAAAGGAAAGACTCATAACAGGGGAAGTTCCTGGTAAAGGAAATTTACCTATTTTTTTTTGACACTCAGGATTTCAAACCGACAATTCATTCAGCCCACTAATACGTAACTTTGCTCTAATTGAACCTAGTTCATATCTCTTGCGGTTTCTGACACAGGCATGCGTTTAGTCAAATTTAGCCTGTATGTACAGGGTGGTCCACTTAAGATGCTCCTATACTTTATCTCAATAAATAAGACACTGAGAAAAAAAAGTTAAATACAAAAAGTATTTGACCCTAAGTATATTTTTTATTTATAATATTTTTGTGTAACAGGGTGTTCCATTGTGCCAGGACAGTAACCAACTTTTTCTTTTTAGTGAAATGGTATGAATATTTTAAAAAATTCTAATTCTACGTTTGATTTTGAGTATTTTTTATCATTACATAGCATACGAAATTTTGCGTAGTTTTTGAGAAAAATTAACTTTTCTATTTTTTTTCAGAAAAACAGGTTTTTGGAAAAATGTGGATTTTTTCACACCTGAAGACTAAAAGTGTGAATTTTGGATATGGATCCGTGGGAGTAGTTAATATTTAATACTCTGACCTATCAAGAGCTAAAAATCCATTTTACAGGGTGATCACAAATGACCATCCAAAAAATTGTTTTGTAACTAAAAAAACTTAATTTTTTTAAATGGAACACCCTGTATTTAGCACTTTTATTGTGTTTAGGATTTAATTCTGCATCATTCCATATATATTGATAACAATAACACTAACTTTTACACTATTTTATTGAAAAACAAAAATACGTAACGTAAAATTACAAATAATTTTCTCAAGATCGAACGGCTGGTTGACCCGAGCACGGAGATTACATCACTCCCCAACAATTTTTTTGACAAAGGCCATGAACATTTTCTTATCAGCCTGAAATATTGATCGGTACCTCCGTAACCGGCAGTGGCTCGGCATATTTTATTTGCTTATTTCTTACACGGCCAATTCTGACTCCAGTGACGCTCTCGGCACTGACTCACTGGAATTTTCTGTAGGGAAGAAACTTATGTCAGTCTCAGCTATTTCCTGACAAAATACTTCCTTCAGTTACGTATCAGATTGTACCGCGCGCAGGAGACAGTCCAACTTTTATTAATATATATATTATTTTTTTTTTTTTTTTGCACTTGAAAACCTCTGCCTCTCATCTGCTGCACCTTTCGCGAGATACAATCCGACCTCATAGCAAAGTAGCTAGTGGACCATGCAGACCGCAGTCTAGCACTCGGCTGAGCCTCTAAAGGGACACAGACCGACCACAAGATTAGCAAAATTAGTAAATTGTGCAGATCGCATTCTAACACTCGGCTGTACCTCTAACGGGACACAGACCGATTACGAAATAAACACAATTAGTAAACTGTGCAGACCGCAGTCCAACACTCGGCTGGATCTCTAACGGGACACAGACCGATTACGAAATAAACACAATTAGTAAACTGTGCAGACCGCAGTCCAACACTCGGCTGGACCTCTAACGGGACACAGACCGATTACAAAATAAACACAATTAGTAAACTGTGCAGACCGCAGTCTAACACGCGGCTGTACCTCTAACAGGGCACAGACCGATCACAAGACTTATCTTCACTCACCTGAACTTTCCTCGACTACATCGCTTTCTAGAAAATCCAGAATCTCCTTCATGTCACAAGATAAGGACCACTGCAAGGGCCATGGTCTGAGTTGTTCCTTGGCTGCCTTCGTTACAATGCTGGTACCAACTTTCTTGATTTCATAGCGTCGTTTTCCAGACGTTTCAATATCTCGTACGGTCCCATGAACTCGTAGTCACCCTTACTGAGATGCATCTGTGAATCTCGATGCATTAGAACAAAGTCCCCAGGAGCATACTGAACATTATTCCTTCGTTTTCGGTTTACCTCTTCTAAGTTGGTGGAAGTCGTAGCTAGTTTTTCAGCAACACGCTGTCTATCCAGTTGTCGGTTTCTAATTGGGTTCATATCTCTCGAAACATTCTTTAATAGAGCCTGAATAAGCGGGGTTGAGTTCTGAATTCCCAATAAAAGTTGCAGAGGGGTCGTACCAGTTGATTTTTGAACGGTGGAATTTAAGACAAGTTGAATTTTCCACAATCCGTTCGGCCATTCTGTCTTAATTTTTGTTTCAATCCTAAGTAGATTTCTGATAGTCCTCATATACCGCTCTACTTGACCATTTCCACGATGTACATCAGGCGTTACAAAGTGATATTCTATCTGCCATTCATCGAGATATTTGGGAAACGTTGTATTTTTGAATGAGGTTGCGGCGTCCATCACAATTTTCCTAGGCGTGCCAAATAAAGCCAAAACATTTTGAAGTTTCTCACGACTTTCTATTTAGTATTTGGCTTCATTTTCACTGGTTCTCTTGCTAAAATATGCGACTACCCTTGACATGCTGTCATATTTTTGCATAAGAATCGCTCCATAACCGATGCTACTCGCATCCGTGTGCAATTCAGTAGGTAATTCCGGATTATAAACTGCTAAAAGAGGTCTTGATGTTAAGTGATTAATGACGTATTGCCTTGCACTTTCTTGGTCGTCTCCCCATTTAAATATCACATTTTGCTTTGTAAGTTGTGTTATACAAGCGGTCTTGCTAGCAAATGCAGGAACGAACTTCCTAAAATAGCCTGCGAGCCCCATAAATTGTCTGACCTGCTTTACATTGCTCGGAACAGGGGAATCAAGGAGCGCTTGAATTTTTGCTCTGCCAGGTCTTATTCCTTCAGCAGATATTTCCCTGCCAAGATATTCCAAGGATGACTGGAGAAAACGACATTTTCCGATGTTCAAGGAAAAGCCGACAGAATTTAAAGCTTCGAGTACTTGGCGAAGGTAAATCAGACCATCTTGGTACGTCACACTTGGAATGAGGATGTCATCCAAATAGACTAAGGCGATAGTGTCTTTGAGATTCCCCAATGCTAGATTCACCGACCTCTGAAATATAGCAGGGGCATTTGCTAGCCCAAATGGCATCCTCAAATATTCGAAATGCCCATCTGGGGTCACAAATGCTGTCTTTTCAATTTACTCTTCATGGATGGGAATCTGATGAAATCCGGACGCCATGTCCAGAGACGTAAAAAATTGTCCTTTTCCCAGCCTGTCCAGCTGATCCTCAATTAACGGCAATGGGTATCGATCCTTAATGGTGTTTTTATTCAGCTCCCTAAAGGCGACGCATTTTCTAAAAGTTCCATTTTTCTTACGCATAAGAATCACCGGGCTCGCAAATGGTGACTCACTGGGACGAATTATTTTATTTTCTATTAAATCTGCGACGATTTCACGGACAGCCTCTCGTTCGTTCGTTGCTAGTCGGTAAGGGTGGCGATTGACGACGATATCCTTTTCAAGTCTTATTTTCAAGCTCACATTATTAACCGCCCGTAGTTTATTACCAGTCGTAATCATATCACCAAAGTCTTTAAGGACATTTTCTAGCTCAATTCGGTATTCAGATGGGACAACTAATTCACACATTTTTATTTCATTGTATTCGACGGCACGGTATATTCCGGGTAATTCACGACGCAACACTCGCGAACCTTGATAATCAGTAATGGTCAACAATGTTTGACCGTTAAAAATATTACGTCCTGTTGTCCGGCACAAAATGATACAAAATCATAGTGTCCACATCCGAAATCTTTGTTTGCCCGACAAACTTTTTTGAAGCAGTAATTGTCATATTAGCGATGCCTTTGAGTAAAACATCACAGGAACTCACTTTCTTTTCAAAAAGGTTTAAAAAATTTTCAGAAATCAAAGACAAGTCTGCCCCCGTGTCGACTAGTGCACAAAATTTGTGTCCATCTATGAGTATTTCAGTCGCACCAGCGGGTCTATTTTCTGTAGAGCAATAGTTTATACTTCGACGCTTTTCAATAGCAGCTTTGGTAAAACAGTTTGTAACATCGTGGCCTCGTTTGGCACAAAATGAACATGTCTCACTTTGGCGCGAACTACTTGGTACATCCTCTGACCTAGAATGTTGCATAACTGTACTTTGGGAGACTCTTTGTTTTTTATTAACATGACACGTTGCTTTTAGGTGTCCCATTTTGCCACAATTATGGCACTTCTTATTAGCTAAACCACTTTTTCCATCAAAATATTTTCTCTTGATACCCGAAGATTGTGTATCGCTGCTTTGATGCTCTCGATAACGTGAAGGTTTTGTAAAAGACGACAAAAATATTAGGAGCTCAGATATTGTTTTACAATTAGCGTTGGTCGCTACATTTCGCACATCCGGTTCAAAAATACCAAAAACAATCAATTCAACTAAGTCATTCTCACTCCAATTTGCACGTAAGTTCCTTAACATGTAAGTATTTGAGCAGGAGCTATTAAACTTCGAAGCGTCCTCTAATAGCCGCCCAAGATTTCTCTTTGGCGGAAACTACTCGGTAAAATCTTTGCAAAAATTTTCCCAATTTCTAATGTCAGGATCCCAGCGATCAAACCACCTTTTAGCATCGTTCAATAAAAATCTGCCAATTCTAGTCAAAATTTGCACATCCGTCCAGCCTAATTCCCTACTTATTTGTTCAATTTGACTCACCCATTTACTGGATTCATTTATATCCGGCCGAAAATAGGGCAAATCCACTTGGTGATCACTCGATCTTTGCGATAACACTTTAACCAATTCGGCAAGGAGACTATTTGCGCATCCCTCGCTACCTTCACTTTGTTCTTTGTCCATTTTTTTTTTAATTTAATACACGCCACACAATCAAATACACGTCACGCAATCAAATACACGTCACGCAATCAAATACACGTCACGCAGTCCACTTAAGTGACTATAGGTCCCGTCCCACGTCTGATGATAACAATAACACTAACTTTTACACTATTTTATTGAATAACAAAAATACGTAACGTAAAATTACAAATAATTTTCTCAAGATCGAACGGCTGGTTGACCCGAGCACGGAGATTACATCACTCCCCAACAATTTTTTTGACAAAGGCCATGAACATTTTCTTATCAGCCTGAAATATTGATCGGTACCTCCGTAACCGGCAGCGGCTCGGCATATGTTTATTTGCTTAGTTCTAACAATATATAATTTATATTCCAAAAATTAGTAGTTTAGAAGTTATGACCAATTTTCTATAATAATTCGGGTATTGTTGTTAAATATCTAACTAAACCTAAATAATATCCTATTCTAAGTTTTTTTTAACGTTATAATTAAATTTAACATTAAATCAACAAGTAATGCAAGAAAGAAAGTAACTAATTACTTACTACAAAACATTTTCGACATAACCCCCGTCTTTGGCAATACAAGTAGTATACATGATTTCAATTCTCGCAATAGAATTTCTAACCGCGTTTGTTGCATTAAGTCTTTCTACCTCTTGCCTAATTCTCCTTTGTAAATCTTGAACAGTATTACACCTATTTTTATACACCTCGTTTTTAGGTTGCCCCATAAAAAAAATTCAGGGGTGTTAAGTCGGGGCTCCTCACTGGCCAATCTATGGTCCCGTACTGACCAATCCAAAATGAAAACCGTTGATTCAAACAATTTCTAACAGGCACTACAGTGTGATATGGAGCACTATCTTGTTGATAAACAAACCCTTCTTTAATATCATTGGGCAGATTGTCAATTAACGGAAATATTTCGTTCTCCAACAAATTTAAATACCTCTCACCATTTAGAACAAAGTCATAAAATACTAGACCTATTATTCGATCACGGATAATACCACACCACACATAAACACTTCTCCGACCCTGTTTTTTCATTTCTTTTACACGATGTTCATTTGAGTTACACCAGTAATGAGTATTTTTTCGGTTGAACATGCCGGCCGTATTGAAAATTGTCTCATCGGTAAATAAAATATTTTTAAAAATGTCAGTTTCAAAATGGTGGTCCATCATGAGAGAACAATAAAAAAGCCTTGTTTGAAAGTTCTGTTGGGATAATTCCTGAACTGGTAAAAATTTGAACGGATGGTAGTTATTATCAGTTAAAGTCCTTTGAACACTAGTCTTACTAATTCCCGGTAGATCTCGGAATGCATCTCTTTGCGAATTTTCGTTGTTTTCTTCAAAATACAGGAGAATTTCTAATTGCTTTTCTTCTGTTAGGACAATTTTTGGGCACCGTTTTTGTTTATTGATTACCACTCCGCGTTCAAGATCACGAATAATTCGTGAAAAAATACGTTTCGTGGGTACCCGTCTTGCAGGATACAACAACCGATACTCCCGCAGGGCTAATGCTGGACTCTTATTGTTTCTTATGTAACATTCATGAAGATTTAAACGCTCTTGGACACTGTATAAAGCCATTTTTCCTTTAAAAGGAGTTAGAGGCAACTAAATGTCAAATAAAAACCATTTTTTTTCCATGGATATCTTGTAAAATTAAGACGCGTTTAGAAATGCTATTATTGCGAAAATTAAAACCGTAACCGTAATATTATACTACTTGTATTGCCAAAGACAGGGATTATGTCGAAAATGTTTTGTAATAAGTAATTAGTTACTTTCTTTCTTGCATTAATCGTTGATTTAACGTTAAATTTAATTATAATGTTAAAAAAAACTTAGAATAGGATATTATTTAGGTTTAGTTAGATTTTTAACAAAAATACCCGAATTATTATAGAAAATTGATCATAACTTCTAAACTAATAAATTTTGGAATATAAACTATACATATGGAATGATGCAGAATTAAATCGTAAAGACAATAAAAGTGCTAAATACAGGGTGTTCGATTTAAAAAAATTAAGTTTTTTTAGTTAAAAAAAATTTTTTTTGATGGTCATTTGTGACTACCTTGTATAATGGATTTTCGCTCTTGATAGGTCAGAGTGTTAAATATTAACCACTCCCATGGATCCATAACCAAAATTCACAATTTTAGTCTTCAAGTGTAAAAAACTCATATTTTTCCAAAAACCTGTTTTTCCGAAAAAAAAATAGAAAAGTTAATTTTTCCCAAAAACTACTCAAAATTTCATATGCTATGTAACGACAAAAAATACTCAAAATCAAGCGTAGAAAAATATTCATACCATTTCATTAAAAAGAAAAAAATTGGTTACTGTCCTGGCACAATGGAACACCCTGTATGCATAAAAATATTATAAAAAAAATTAAATTAGGGTCAAATACTTTTTGTATTTAACTAGGTTTGACAAAACACATTTTTTTAAATACTAAATACGAATTTTTCTCTTACAGAGACCACTACTGTTTCAAGGAATACCACCAACTAAAGAAAAGTTTGCGGAACTAAAGGAGGCTTTCCAAATCGTAGATAAAATATTGGCGAATAACAAAACCAACTACATCGCAGGAGACAACTTGACCATCGCAGATTTTAGTTTCGTAACATCGGTGACATCTTGGGACGTTTTAACACCGTACGCCAATTTTCCAAACCTCAAGGCTTACATAGAGCGATTCCAGAAACTTCCTTGTTACGAAGTTAATAAGACAGGCCTGACAATGTTAAAGCAAATCATCACAGAAACCCTTAGTAGTCATAAAAGTAACTTGTAAAGAAATATCGAGTGAAAGTTATACATTATAATATTATGACACCCACCTACGATTTTTATTTTTTGAAATAGAAAAAAAAAGTAAAAATACAAGTTTTTACTTTTTATGTATTTTATGAATAGATCAAAAAATTTAACCAACTTACATTTTTTTAATGGTACTCCCTGCATATTAGATATCCGTCGAATTGGCCTCTGGAATCAATTACAATCATTAACTTAACAAAAAATTCTAATCGGTCAACTTAAATGAAATAAAAACTCTTCTTCTGTGATTTTTTAAACATCCCATTTACAATTACTAAGCAAGGTGCCCCAGCCGAATTCTTTTATACCAGGCATACTACTTTTGCAGAGAGGAGGGCTCCGCCTTGCTGAAAATAAACATCGTCAATAATCCCTTCCTGTGTAAGTTGAAGCTAGAAGAAATTTTCCAAGATGTCTGCGTATATAACACCCGTTACAGTTGGTTCATAAAAAAGAAATGGTCCATACATTTTATTAGCAAAGACTGCACACCATACCATAACTTTAGGAGAATCTCGTTGGTATTCTTCGTATACTCTTGGATTTTCACTAGCCCAAATTCTATAATTGTGCTTATTACATGGCCCGTCTGGATGGAAAGCAGCATCATCAGACATTATCAGACTGGTAGTCGGGTGGATCCTAATAAACAGGTCCAATAAAATTTCGCATGCAAATAGCCTTTTTGGCATTCACTTTTGGATATATCTGTCAATATTTTGAACTTTTCTTAATGATAATTAATCTATGTTTATTATTTGTTATTACCTCATAAATAGCTTAAAGTAGATTTAGATCAAATATGTTTCTTTTCGACCTTTTTATCTCCAAACAGCCCTGTTCTAAAAACTTCTGTAACGATTTTTTAATAGTGTTTTTGGATGGGGGCTGCTTTTGAAACGTATTTCTAAATCTCCTTCTTTTAACTATTATTGATTTTGATTCGTTATAAAACAGTACCATTTTAGCTTTGTCAATTAGATCGTAAATCATTTTTTAGAACGAATGCTGTCCGAAATTATTCAGTGACAGTGACATTAAAATTTTATAGTCACCTGTGGAATGTTTTGATTTTTAATGTCCTCAAACATGATAGATTTTAATTACGCAATCATGTTGTGGTTTCTCCTTTAATTAGTGGATATTTTAATTACAAAAATGAACAAAACGAAAATAAATTTTTTATGCCAGAACAAATCGCTTTTTAAAATCTAATAAAAAATTAGTTTATAAAAATAATAAGATTTTTGTTTTAATTTTTTATAGTTAAAATTATCAGTTTCGAGTTCCATGTATATTGGTATATGGATACTTTAGACACGACTCTTTTTTTTTTCTTTCTCAAAATTAATAAGTTATGCTTTTAAAAAAGATGAATATAATACAAATGGCTATGTTTTGGTATCATTGGATGTAGTGTCTCTATTTACCAATATACCAACGGACCTTACACTTGATATCTTAAGTCGAAAGTGGTCTATGATACAAGACCACAGTAATTTGTCACTTAACGAATTTATAGAGCTTTTAAAATTTACATTTGATAACAGCTATTTTGCATTCGAGAATAAATATTATAAACGAATATATGGTCTTGGCATGAGCAATTGCTTATCACCAAGTTGCTCGGATGTCATCATGTCGAAACTACAAAAAACTTGTATCAAAAAATTACCTTTTAACTTGCCACTTTTTAAACGATACGTTGATGACATAATAACCTGCGTTCCGTTAGACCAAATAGATACATTGGTTACTATATTTAATAACTTTCATCCACGATTTCAATTTACTGTTGAAAAAGAAAACAATAGGTCAATACCCTTCCTGGACTTAATAATAACAATATCTGCGAGCTGTAAATTAAAAAAAAAACTATAAATAAATCAAAATTCCAAATTTTTTTAGAAGTGAGATATCGAGTGATGGTATGCGAAGGTACAGACAAATAAATATATTTATTTTAGTACTAGCTAGGCCATGGTACGATCTCTTAAAATCCTTTATCTAGTAGTTTTTCCAGTTTTAAATATATGTTCTAATTTGACATGGAGTTCTGCCTTGTTTGTAAGTAGCAAATATCCTGATAATTGTAGGAATTAGTGTATGATTGATTTTTAAAAATAAGCGCCTTTATGTATATGTATGTATTATTGCACCTATAATAATAATAATAATAATAATATCTTTTATTGCCAACGAAATCTCAGTACAAGACAAAGCAACGTCAATGAAAAAAAAATGAAGAAAAAACAAATGATATGGTGCTATAGGCACACTTAATATCAAATACAATAATTAAAAATTTTGTGTATACATTTTAAAACCTTAATATTAAATAAAATTAACAAATAAATTAATAAATCAATAAGACACTAATAACATAATTAAACATTAAGTACATTCACAAACAGTTTAAAATAGTAGCTAAAAATCAAAATTAAAAGAATAAAAGCACTTACCCTGCAAGTAAAATATAACACTCTTTTTAAACTGATTCACACCCTCAATATGCCTTATATTATTTGGTAGTGACCTGTATGCCCCCACTGCACGATAGTAAGGACCTCTCTCAAAAAAAGCTGAGTTATGTGAGGGGATACTAAGACCTGCCCTGATTCTAGCTACCATTGTCATTGAGTCTGAATAATAATCTGAGTTTACATTAAATAAATGTGGGTTCTTTTTGACAAACATAACTAAGGCTAAGAAATATAAACAAGGCACAGTCAGAAAATTCAGGTCACCAAAATGAGTTTTGCAAGAGGTTCGAGGGGTTAGTTTAAGAATACATCTGATGATACGTTTTTGTGTCTTGAGAATTTTGTTTGCGTGTTTTGAAGAGCCCCAAAACAAGATCCCATAATTTATTAGTGATTGGATACATGCAAAATAGAAAGCTCGGATGCTGTCTATAAAAAGTGAATCCCGTAGTCTGCGTATCAGTGCACACATACTGTTCAGACGACCCTGTAGTAAATTAATATGGTCCTCCCAGCTTAAGTTGGAGTCTATGACTACCCCCAAAAACTTGATGTTATTCACCACTGATATTGACTTGCTATTCAGTTTTACATAAAGGGAATAGCTCTGGTTTAGCTTTTTCTCAAATGTGATTAGTCCTGTCTTACCCGTGTTAAGTTGTAAATAGTTATTCTGACACCATGTGTACATTTTCTCTGCTGCTGTCGAACATCCTCCAGACAGGGCCTTCACGGACCTGCCCGCCAACATGACAGATGTGTCGTCAGCGTACTAGTAGTTACCCAAGATTGCGCCCTGTGGGATGCCCTGCTTCATTTCAACAGCGCTTGAAAAGTGATTTTTTACCCTTGCTGACTACGCACACAGATTGATACCTCTCGGTAAGATACGATTTTAGCAAAGCAGCACAAACACCCCTAATCCCATACCCTTCCAGTTTTGAAATCATTAACTGGTGGTTGATGGTATCGAAGGCCTTTGAAAGATCAAAATATAGCCCTGCCACCTGCTCACCCTTATCTATTTTCTCCATTATATATGAAATTGTTTTGAAAATTGCCAATTCCGTGGACATGTTAGGCCTGAAACCAAATTGATTTGGATTTAGGATATTATGGAAATTTAAAAGTTCATTATTCTTGTGTAAATGGCTCTTTCAAAAACCTTCGACACTGCCGACAGCAGTGACACCGGCCTGTAGTTGCCATCGTTATGGCGATCACCCTTCTTAAAAACAGGAACCAGTTTGGCTTTTTTAAGTTCTTTTGGGAATATCCCCGTGTAGAAACATTCATTTATTAGGTTAGCAAGTGGAGAACACACCCAGTTACCCACTGACTTAAGAATGCAAACGGGTACGTCATCAGTCTGCGGAGAACTGATTTGGTAAATCCATCATAATTTTGAGTACTTCCCTCTCATCAACAGGTGCAAGAAAAATTGTAGGTATATTACTTTGGTGGGATAGGTAAAAAGTTAAACTGTTTGCTGAATAACTCTGCAATCACTACTGCATCTTCAGTAATCTCATCCGTTTGCAATTGTAACGAGATATCCGTTTTTGCCCTTTTTTTATTAGATTCGGTATTGAAAATACTCCACGCGGTTTTTACTTTGTTACTCGAGTTACAAATCTTATTATCGTTATTACTTTTTCTGAAGTCTGTTAGGAACCGTCATACTGTTTCTCTCTGCTTTGTACTGCTTAATAGATAATTTCATTACTTGTTTGTTTAGACCAGACATATAGACTTTTAATATAAGAAGAATAATTTTTAATTTCAGTATTTACCCAGGTATCTGAGTGATTTTTTATTCGTGAGGATGAAATTGGAAAGGATAAGTCAAAGTAATAAAAGAATATGTTGTGTATTTTTCATTGACCCCTTCAATAGCTTGGACTTCAGTCCAGTCTTCAGATCTGAGATAGCTTATAAATCTGTTAATATTTGAGTGGGTAAAAAATCGTTTCTTAATATAGGTTAACCCTCTTTCCTGCTTAGATATTATAAAATTGAGAACTTGACCATAATGGTCAAATATATTAGTAATATATATAGTGACAAACAAAAATCTTTTTTGGCTTTTTCGCAACTGAATAAAAATATTTAACTTTAAATTAATTGAAGCAAATATTTAATATAATTACATACCTCAACATGTAGACTAGTCTGTCTACGGAATGTTTCGATACATAATATAAACAATATTATTTAAGCAAGCATAAGAAATTATATCATTTACCTTAAGTTTTTATAGACACATAGTAATTGTACAAATACTTTCATCCTATCGGGACTCATCAGTGCGCCGATCGTAAGAGAAAAACATTAAATAATAGAAAAGAATTGATTTCAAAATTTTAAAATGTGTCAGTTTGTTTGACATGTAACCTAGATATGAAAAAAATGATAGTTTGCAGCCATCTATAATGTTATTTTTAAATGTGTTCAGATTATTTGTTGCGTATAGATTGACAAACAAAAATCTTTTTTGGCTTTTTCGCAACTGAATAAAAATATTTAACTTTAAATTAATTGAAGCAAATATTTAATATAATTACATACCTCAACATGTAGACTAGTCTGTCTACGGAATGTTTCGATACATACAAACTATCATTTTTTTCATATCTAGGTTACATGTCAAACAAACTGACACATTTTAAAATTTTGAAATCAATTCTTTTCTATTATTTAATGTTTTTCTCTTACGATCGGCGCACTGATGAGTCCCGATAGGATGAAAGTATTTGTACAATTACTATGTGTCTATAAAAACTTAAGGTAAATGATATAATTTCTTATGCTTGCTTAAATAATATTGTTTATATTATGTATCGAAACATTCCGTAGACAGACTAGTCTACATGTTGAGGTATGTAATTATATTAAATATTTGCTTCAATTAATTTAAAGTTAAATATTTTTATTCAGTTGCGAAAAAGACAAAAAAGATTTTTGTCAATCTATACGCAACAAATAATCTGAACACATTTAAAAATATATATAGTGCAATCAAGTATGTGTTCGTCTATGAGGTTGCTAAATATATTATCAATTTGGGAACTAGAAACAGAACTTACCCTAGTCATACCCTCGACATGGGGCTTAAGGCCATAGCTTGAAAATAGCTGCAATAATAAACAGGTAGACTCACTGATAACAGAGAAATTAATATTAAAGTCGCCACTTAGAATGATATATTTGTTTGGAGTGTATAGCTCATCCAGTAATTCAGATACATTCGAGAGAAATAGATTGATATCCCCTCCAGGTGCTCTATAAATGCATATGAAAATATAGCAATTTGAGTTATGTTTTATTTCTGACACACAGAATTCAAAATCCTTCTCAATGGGAGAACAATTTGTTGTGATATTTGAGAAATTAAGATTATTTTTAGAATATATGGCAGTTCCCCCACCTCTATACTTCAATCTTGCAGAGTAACTGTTAAGCTTATACTGAGAAAAATGACAATGTTCTATATCATCTCCCTGTAGCCAATGCTCTGAAGCACAAAACATGTCTGGCTCAACTGTAGAGAGAAGTAGGTACTTCTAGTTCAAGATGCTTATTGTTCATGCTTTAAGTATTCAGATGTAGGACTTTGAACTGCAGTAGAGTATCACTGGAAATGGTTGGTTTATAACATGGCTCCCCGTTCACCGGCTTTGCAAATTCAGAAAATGGTTAATCAGGATACCCATGGGCCACAGATCGGAACACATATATTCCTCTCGTTTTGAATATTGAACGGCTATTTTAAAGGAGCTGTATTGTTTACTTTTTAGTGTCTTCATCTTCTCACTTGACATCCGGTTACAAGTTTCATGTTTTCCAGGTAAGTTAAAATATCTTTACCTTCCGTTTCAGGTGCGAAGCCTGATAGGAACAGATAGGCCTTCTTTTCTGCTGCTTTTAAAATATGTTCACCCTCTCTTGATCCTTGTAGGGGCTCGGGGCGGTCTTTTGTTCGAGTAACATTTTGGGATTTGTTTTTGAATCCTCGACGTTTCTGAGTTTCCCAGCTATCGTTTTTTCTTCCATCTACTTCATTTTCCACTTCTTTTTTGTTAGATGTGGAGTTTGGACTTATGTTTTTAGATTCGGTTTGTTGATTTGTTAGATTTTCATTGGAATTTTTTGATTTTTCCCTCACGGCCTCTGAAAATTTTTTATTTTCAGATTTTTTTCTACCAGTGTTAATGACGTTGAGGTAGACATTGACAATATTGACATTTCATTTTCGTTTCTATATTCAGGTTTGTTTTCGTTCCTGTCTTCATTTTCCTTGGCCTTTGCTACAGAGCTAACTTTGTGTTGAACTGAAACGACAGATTTGACAGCTGCGGGATTTGCGTCATTTTTTTGCGGGCTTTTTGGACTCACACTAACCTTACTTTTCATAACATTTTCCAATTTTTCCTCCAGTAGCTTCTTATTTTCTTCCAAGAGACAGTTTCTGCCTCTCATTTCATCAATGAGCTCCCTTAGTAATGCGATTTCTTTGTTTTTCTCTTCTATTTGGTTTTTTAGTACCTCTTTGGAATTTGTGATTATGTCATCTTCACAACAAATTAATCGTGTTTTATCGATGATTTTCAATTTTCCAGCCCAATCTCTTATTTTACATGATTGATGAAAACCTTTTCCACATTTAACACATAACATATAGTTAAATTGTCTTGTTTTACAGCATTCAAACGGAATTTTTTCTTTCACTGAACTATCGCGATCTTCTTCAATCGGCGCCATCTTTAACTAACTCTTATAATAATTTATAATAATTTTTAATCTAAATCTTTGTAAATTTCGTATTGTCTCGTAAAATAATTGTGAATGTTTCAATGTTTAAAGCTATTTAGTATGTTTCATTTTAATTATGTTAGTCTAATAATATTCCTCTAGATCTATAACCATTATGTAACTATTTTTTTATTTATTTTTATTTATTATACTCTTACAGAACACTTAAAAAAAGTAATTATAATGGAAGAGTGGTTACTTACTAAATAAGAATGTATATAGAATTCTTACATTTCTAAGACTAAGAATTAAAAGTAAATCCAACTAGCACTAACAGTTAAGTAAAAGACACTAAAACATAATAAATAATTTGCAGAAGCATTAACACATTTAGATTGCAAGAACAATAGAAATAAGAAATAACATTCACTCCTACTTAAAATATGCTTTAATACTATTTGCACTGATGTTAAAAATGTCAATATCGCACTTCTGTAAAATGTTGTTACATTCCTGAGCCATATTCTTGAATTCTAAGGTTAATTTTAGGAACATGAAATCTTATTTTGTTAATCAAGGAACATTTACAATGCTTTAAGTTATTTACAATGTAATAAATAAATAGAACACTATGCATGCTTCGTCTCTGACTCAATTTTTATATTTTAAAAGTATTGATCATGGTGTTATATGATATCATAAGAGGGTATATATTATATTGCTTTAAATACAAGTATCTCAAAAACCTTTTTTGGACCATTTCTATCATATTAATATGTACATCAGTCTGTGGTGACCAGATTACAGTAGCATACTCCAAGTGTGGCCTTACTAAAGCATTGTACAGCTTAATAGTAGTATCGATTCTAAAAAACTTTTGAATTTCTAATGACAAAACCCAAAGATTTGTAAGTCTTATTTACAATAAACTCATAATGTCTATTAAACTTTAAGGTTACTTGCAAATAGATGCCCAGATCCTTACATTCAGTTTTCCTTACTACAGGAGAGTCGTTTATCATATAATTAAAGTTTATAAGGTTAGATTTGCGACTAAAAGTCATTAATTGGCACTTGCTAACATTTAAAACCATTCTATTTTCTACAAACCAGTTTACAACAGAGTCTAGATCTTGCTGCAATCCAATACAATCCTCAGGTGATGATATTATTTTAAAAACTTTAAAATCATCTGCAAATAACAAGCTTTGTGAGTATTTTATACATGAAGGTAAGGTGTTCACAAAGATTGCAAAAGCAAGGGGCCTAGGTTACTCCCCTGCGGCACTCCAGATGAGGCTACAAAATTATGAGATAAACTTCTCCCTATTTTTACTTGCTGGTGTTTAGAAGGGATATAGAACAATATCAAATGCCCTTGCACAGTCAGTAAAAATGAAATCTAATTGTAATTTGTTTTGTATTGCTTCAGAAGCTATATCTGTTAATATGGTAAGATTCGACACACTAGACCTACTAGGTAGAAAGCCATGCTGTTGTGAGACAAAACTATCCTCAAAGTTTTTTAATATATCATAGATTTTCCCTATTGAATTTATAACACTTATTGGCCGATAATTTTCAACAGAATTAATTTTTCCCGACCCTTTATATACAGGGGTAATGATAGCTTCTTCAAGCTTGTAAGGAAATTGATTTGCTTGGATAGAAAGATTAAACCACTTTGATAAAGGTGCAGAAAAATATCTACACATCCCTTGTATATATAAGCTGGGATACAATCACTAACGGTAGATTTTTTTGGCTTTAACTTCTTTATACTGTTTTTTATTTGTTCCTCAGTAATATGTGAAAATGAGAAATTACCCTGATAATCCGATTTACTGAGGATATTTGATTGTTGAAAAACTAAATTATAGTAATTGGCAAAGGCATCTGCTATATTTTGAGGATCATTGAAAGACTGTTCAGCATATCATACTACAGTTGGAATTCCATTCCGTCTTTTTTTTTGAATCTATAAACGACCAAAAACTTCTAGGGTCAATATTTACATTATTTTCAATATTTTGATTATATAATTTATATTCCTCTTTGGTCTGTTTCTTAATTATACATCTTATACTCTTATATTCTGTAATATCTATAGGAGTAGCTCTATTATTTCTTATCCTCCTATGCAACCTATTTTTACTTTTAATTTTATTAATTAGATAAGATGAAAAGAAAACTGGATATTTTCTAACCTTTCTTGGCCTATTACTGTTGACCATGTTAGGAATTGCTTGATTGATGCACATATAGAGCTTATTATAGAATATATCAACACATTCATCAACATCTTGATATTCATTTAAATCCTTCCAGTCAGCATTTAGTGAAAGCTGATAAAGGAGATAAAAATTACCTCTAGAATAATCATAGGTAAAACATGACTTGATGTTTTCGTGTTAAATATGTAACGCATGATATAAACCATGTAAAATATTTTTGGAGTCCTGAGGATGACCTTATATAGGTCGAAACGTAGACTAGAATAAAATTCTGAGCTTCTAGAGATTTATTATTGACCAATTCAAACCGTAAATAGCTAGCAGGCCTGATTTAAAAGTTATAGGCATTTAGCAGGACTCTCGGCTGTGACACCCTGTATTCCGGCAGAAGCTGGTAGGAAATTAGTTTAAGTATTCCAAAAAAATGTAATGGCAATACCACAAAATATTAGAGTTCGAAAAAGTAACAATATTTAGACAGAAATACTAGTGTGACTTTTTTGAAATAATTTTCAATAAGTAATAATGGCTCTTATTTTAATACCGAAATAAACTTTTCCAAAATGTTGTTTGGATTTTTATTCATACCTACTTAATTATATTATATGCTGATATTTAATTTTTTATATTTTGCGTTAGTGGCAAATACAATTTTCAAAAATTAATAAATTAATGAAATAAATAAAGTGATTAGTATAAGGAGACTATTTTGACTGACTGTATGTGCTTTCAAAAAATATGCCGGTCTTTTTATTCAAACTAATAAAGTGTGTAATATTATATCTTATCTAAATAGCGTTTTTATACAATTAAAAAATGTTTCGAACCAATTAAATGATAACAACAGATCGACGAAAAAAACAAACAGATAATGGACTGGGATCTATTTTTAATGCTGTAATTCCATACCTAGTAACCATATTTCGTTATGTTACAAAATTTTTCAAGTCATCACTGGTAATACAACCAAATCTACCAATCTCTACTAACTCTCCATTTCTCATTTACTCTCTTGACATTGAAAACAAGGTAATCAGATATAAATAACATTCGTACCGGACAATTTTTTATATTCTGTTCGATCAGCCGAGAGTATTTTTACTGTTTTCTTTTCTTGTATGACCACAAAAATTAGGTAAAATGGCTCCCAAACTATACGGCGTCATTGGCAGTCCACCCGTAAGAGCGGTGTTAATGTGTGCGAAAGCTTTGAATATTGAACTGGAATTTGTTGTTATAAGTTTGGATGACAAGGAACATTTAAAAGAGAGTTATTTACAGGTAAGGGTTTTTCAAATAATATATTCAGTTATGTACAGGATGGCCATTTTATGGTGATACAGTACTTTATCTAGAAAACGGTAATAGTTACGACAAAAAGTTAAATACGAAAGTTGTTTGGATTCAATTAAATTTTTATTTTATTTCACTTTTCTTTATACAGGGTGTTTAGTTTTGACGTGACACATGTCAACTTTCTTAATTTAAATGGGACATCCTATATATTATTACATGTTTCGATTCTACTGTTAATTTGCGAAAGTTTTTATAATAACATCTATATTTGAATTCTTTGTCTTTCAAATCAACGAGTTTCCTTGCTGGTCTTACCAATTACTATTCAGGGTGTTAAAAATGGAGAGCAAAACAAACAGAACTTTAAGTGTAAAAATTTCCTGTTTTTCAAATGAAACACCCTGTATATTTTTATTTCATCTGATTCAGCGTTCAATTAGCTATCATTACTCATATATATATGTCCTATACCTAAAATGAACAGTTTTGATTTTATTAGCTGTTTATCCCGGAATTTTGCTAGTAAATGAGATCAGAAACTAAAAAAATCAAGATAGGCTTAGGAAATAACCTAATGCAATTGTTGACTTAAGTTGACGTTTGCTCTGTTTGTCGTTTTTGTCAAATTTTTGCTGCGAAATTTGTTAAAAAATGGCTTTATATAGTTTAGATGAACGTTTGAAATTATACAATTGTTTCATAAAAAATAATAAAAGTCCAGGGTTAGAGGGAATATCCTAATAATCGAGTTCCCTCCAGGACTATATTTTTCGAATTGTGCGTGATTTGGAAAATGGTGTCCTTAAAAACTCTAAGAAAAATCGTCCCAATTTTGTCCTCACTAAGGAAAAACAACTGGAGATTTTACTTTATTTCGAGGAAGATGATGAAAGATCCCAAAGAGATGCTGATAGAGACATTGCAGGTGTCAGTAGAGGAAGTATTCAAAAAACACTGCAGGTGAATCGTTATCATCCTTATAAATTTCTTCCAACTCAATTATTATCACAATTAGACTTTAATGAAATATTGACTTTTTGTTGTGATATTATGGACCGGCAGTTTAATGCATCTAATTCGGTAAGGAACGCTATTCGAAAAATGGAGGCTCTTTACACTTCATGTATCGCAATGGACGGTGGCCATATTGAAAATTTATTATAATCTGATTTAATCATGTTTAATACTCAGTTAGGTATTAGTTACACCGTGTGAACATGATATTTTTTTTGTCTCTCCCTTATTTTCGTAAACATTAAATAATAAGAACATAAATTACATAACATTTCACTTTTATTTGTATTTTCTAACATTATTTATAGTCGCTATCTGTGTTAAGGAAATGAGAATAAGGCTTAGTTTACGACATTTTTATTTTAGTCCACTTCATCTGTTTACTTATATTAAAAAAAATAGTCAAATCAGAAAACGGCTAATAAAATCGAAACTGATCATTTTAGGTATAGGACATATATATGAGTAATGATAGGTAATTGAACGCTGAATCAGATGAAATAAAAATATACAGGGTGTTCCATTTGAAAAACAGGAGATTTTTATATTTAAAGTTTTGTTTCTTTTGCTTTCCATTTTTAACACCCTGTATATTAATTGGTAAGACCAGCATGGAAACTCGTTGTATTGACCCCTTGGTAATGTATGTTTAGGATACTAGTCAGTTCCATTAAAGTTTTATAGGTAAACATTTTTTTTTTAAATGTTTTTTTAAAAAAAAATTCTAAAAACTCAATTTACTCAAAAACGATAAAGAATTCAAATATAGATGTTATTATAAAAACTTTCGCAAATTAACAGTAGAATCGAAATATGTAACAATATATAGGGAATCCCATTTAAATTAAGAAAGTTGACATGTGTCACATCAAAACGAAACACCCTGTATAAGCAAAAGTGAAATAAAATAAAAATGTAATTGAATCCAAGCAACTTGTATTTAACTTTTTGTCGTAACAATTACCGTTTTCTAGATAAGGTACTGTATCACCATAAAATGGCCACCCTGTACAACGTAAGCTGCCGTTCATAATTATCTGCCTGTACGATTTTTCCGAGGGATAAACAGAGCCCAACATTTTGTACAGGGTGGTTCATTATATTTTGACAATCACCTACAGCCGTAATTATGGAGTTTAGAAAAAAACTTTAAATACAAAAGTCGTAGGGTTTTTTTGTCTGTTTTCTTTTGGACATTTCAGGTTAAAAAAAAATAACTAAAGTTAAAAAGATTATAATATGACATATATTTTTTCAAATGGAACATCCTGTATATTATTAGCTAAAAATGGATGGTTTTAAAAATACACTGCTGGAACTTCGAAGTGCACCAAGGAAATTTGTAGGTTTGAAAAGGATTCAATTGTTTTATTTTGATTATTATTTTGGAATGTATGAACTATTTTTTTAAGAAATTGTTGTTTATTAGCATAATATCGGCGTGTTTAACACTTTTTAGATTATTTATTTGTATAGTTTTTAAGTGTTAACCGTAATTAAGTTTATTAATTTCCAAAAATTAATAAAGATTGTGAACTTACCAAGCATATTAGTTTATAGCACTAGGTAGGTAATTTACACAGTAAAATTTTAAAACTTAAAGTAAATGCTGGAAATGACTACCTCCACTATTTAAACACGCACGAATACGGCGTATAATAATAAAAACATTCAAGAACGTTAGGTCTTGGTCTAATTTGTTCCGCTGCAGCAAAAATATGGTTTCTAAAATCATCTTCATTTTCAATTTAAGCCCTATTATACACTTATGTTTTCATGTGACCACAAAAATAAAAATCAAGGGGGTTTAGGTTTGGTGACCTCAGAGGCTATTTTCTACGTTTTGGGGCATTTCGACCTATCCACCTATTATCAAACGTATTATCCAGATGTTGTAAAATATTCCTATGAATGTGGGCAGTTATGAAGAAACCAGGCACTGGCTCGCTGAGCCAAAGGAATATCTTCAAAAAGGTCCGATTAACAGATTGTGAATTATTCCAGCCCAAATATTTATCGAAAACCGTTATTGAAATCGGCCTTGTTGAATCGTGTGTCAATTTTCTTGAGCCCGGGTATGAGTGTTATGATAATTTAAAATTCCATCTCTCGTAAAACAAATAAAAAAAAATTAAATTTTCGTGTTCTTGATTTTTTCGGAGAAACCACCGGCAAAATTCTCTTCTTCGGGGTCAGTCCTCTAAATTCAAAGCCTGTACTCGCTACACATGATAAGGGTACTGAAGATTTTCACGAGTGGTATTATGAACAACTTATCGCGAGAAGAGTGCTCAAACCAGAGTTTGCCTCCACTAGGGCTAAAATATGTTTCTCGTTTTCGGGTGTTATTTGCTCTTTGTAAAACCGTCATACAGGGGCGTGCGGTGAAATTTTAAGAAGGGGAAGCAATTTTTAGAAATTTAGCTATTTGTAATGTAATTCGATTCTTCGATCATTTTGTGCAAATTCGGCAAAGACGTCATCATAAAAACGTCGATGCTCCGACATATTTTGGAGAAATTTATTTTCAACTGACAACAGCGATGTATGCGAAAGTCTCTCCTGCCCCGTCGAATTCCTCACGAAATTTTTTATACGTTTAAGTGTTAAAAAATTGCGTTCTACTGATGAACTTCTGGCAGGTATTGTCAATGCTGACACAATTTCGACACTTCGGTGTAGGCATCTTCCGGCTCCTTGCCTTTTAAAAATTGCATTAGTTCCTTTGCGTTATTTTTTGCGCTAATGTCATCAGTTTAGTAAATCACTTTTAGTTCAGATCGCAGTAACACTCGGTCGACGAACTGGCCATAATGAAGAAGAAGAGATTTAAACGCATCTTCTAGAAAAGTTTTTCCTTTAAATGCATCAAAATTGCAGAGCTCGAGGAATTTAAAATCATTTAAACCGTTAAATCTATAGTTTATTTGTTGCTGAATTTGATCGATTACTTCATAAAAGAGGAGTCTGTATGATGTTTAAACATCTCCCACCTTGTCTATTCGGAGACGCTTGGCTTGTGGCTCTACATTTAACGTCATCGTTTTCTCCCAAAATAGGTCAAAGTCATTTTTTGGCTTAACATGGACTTAAAATCATCTACTTTTTTTAGGCAAAAAGCAATATCATTTGTTTTAGTCTGTAATATATTAAAAACATTGTCCGAGAATGGAAATATTTCTGAAAATATGTAAAAATAATTAAAATTAAAATCTCGTTTCAAACAGTCCAAAAACCCTCTCGAACTATTTATTGCTTCTGAGTCCCACGTTTCATTATTTTCTATTATATTTTCAAATAGTTCAATCAGTGATTCACGATTTTCAGATACACACGTCTTCCATTATAGTTCCACATAGTAGGGGCTACTTTGGTCAATCGTTTGTGGAGAATGGAGTCCAAAGCTTGTGTACGTTTTGTCGACTTGGAAAAAAAAGCAGCCATGCCACTTAAAGTAACGAAAAATACTTCACACTCTTTAATGTAATTGATGGACTGGGATAAAACAAAATTTAATTTATGAGCAAAACAATGGACAAACACAGCACTTGGGAAAGTTTCTCGAACTTTAGCTTGCAGACCTCCTAATTGTCCGCGGCGGTGACTAATTTCCAACTGTTTATTAAGGGCGTGTTCAATTCTGGTTTTGGCGAAGACTATTTCTTTTATGACGGCCTATAAATGCGCTTTGGATATAATGTGTCTTTTTACAGCTTTATGGAAATTGTTTAAATCGGAAAAACTAGTTTTATACCAGAGACCTTTTTGATTTTCGAAAAGTAAACATAGCCAGCAAAATAATTATATTTTCACACCCTGTTATCCATTTAAATTGTTCGTATTGTTTTTCCGAATAAAATGTCTAATACAGTTTTTCATTTTTGTCGTTAAATTTTTCATAGGCGGTTTTGCCCTTCCTTTGGAAATTATTTGAAGCTTATCAGCAAAGTTTAATGTTGAAAATTCCTTTATTATTAAGACACACACTACACATTCACACATTCTCTTCTTACTAAATTCTGCAACATTTTCAACGTTATTACCGACAGCCGAAGTGGACGGTATTTGCATATTCAAGTCCGTATTATTGTCTTCCATATCGCACCATGCACGACGCGACGTGCGTACGTATCACACAACACACGGATAGCCGTTCGAACAAAGAACCCACTACAACGATAGCTTCCGCCCCCACTTAAAGCACGCGACTGAAATGCAAAAATTGCAAACAGCTGGTGGAAAGTTCAATAACCTCTGGCTCGATTCACATGAAATCAAGCATACAGGACTTAACTGCAGAGAAGCTAGCGGCCCGCATAGGTTCTATTGTGGCTCGGTCGGAGTCAAGGCCGCATTTATTATGGGCTTGATAATTAAGATAATATTTTAACATTTTTAATATAAACTAAATTAATGGTTTCCTATTTCAAAACTTACATTTTAGAAGATGTTTTGTAATTTTTTTTTTGAATGCTGCTTCCCTTGCTTCCATGGACTGCACGCCCCTGCCGCCACAAATATTCTGTCATTAAGACACCTCCTGTTAGGATATCTTTCCCGATATGTTAGCATTCTGTCTACACTCGCCATAAATAAGTAACATGTCTACATATTCAATATTCGTATAAATTTTTAAACAGTTTTTAAATCGCGACTACGTATTAAAACGGTATGGAATTGCCTCATAAGGCAAAAAATTAATGTGAAAGAACTAAAAAACAAGACAACTGCAACTGATATGTTTGACAAGTGTTATGTTTGTTGAAGCCTGCTCGTTTTTTTACGGTGCGCAGTGTTGCCGGTTTGAAATAAGCATTCTATGGTAAAATAAATCAATTTATTCGTTTTTTATTTTTTAAATTTAGGTCGTTCAAATATTTTGCTAAGAAAAAATTTGTAGACATTTTGTAGAAAATCATATAATTAATTGTTTTACATAATAAAATTAATACATGTGTTAACCATGTGCTTAAAAATTAATAAAACAAAATACAACTTTAAGGCCGTTTTTTTTCAAAAATAGTAAAGGATTGACCCTATATTATTTATACATTTTTTAATCAAACTGGTCCATACTATCACGTGTTAAAATATTTGTAGTCAAACTCCTAACACTCTGTATATAGCACTATATTGATAATATTCTGATATTGTTAATTGTCTGACAAGAATGACCATAGTGGATTTTTATTATTAACAGACCATTATGATTTAAATTTAACCTAAGTGAAAATATGTCTCACATCGCAAATATTGTTTAATTTTTTTTTAGAAATATCCCCAACACACAGTTCCCCTTCTTGAAGAAGAAGATGGATTTTTACTAGGAGATAGCCACGCAATCATGGGATACCTCGTCAGTCAGTATGGTAAAGATGACTCCTTGTATCCTAAAAATGACAACCGACTTCGGGCTACTATCGACCACAGACTGCATTTTGACTCAAGCGTTCTATTTCTCAGAGGATTATACATATCCGTAAGTAAAATTGAAGAAATTGAAAATCACGCTTTTGTAAAGTGAAATTAAAAGTAAGAAATAAACTTTGAACACATATATACAACAATAATGTCACATACATACTGAAGGAGGTCAACCCTTGGCTTATTTTATGTCTAAAAGCTCCCATAAACATGTTTTATATCTGGAAAATCAGTGAATAGAATACTTTGAAAATTTGGCTCTGGTCATAGATGAACATAAACTCTCTTTTAAAAATATTTTAATTGTGCGGTGTTGCCGTTTCTACCTTAAACTGGTGGCAAGATCGGTTTTCTAAATAGAATGTCCCGTATACAATTGCATTTTTGTGTTATCCTGAATATTCTAAACTGTTTTTCTGTTATGTTTCCTATACCTAAATTCAACTGTTTTCGAGTAAAGGCCGCTTGAAAATTGTCACTTTTGACCGTTTAAAGATCTGTATCTCCCAAACGACTAACTTTCAACAACATGGATTGCACTTTGCTATCTTAGCTTTTAATTTTCTACTTTATCACACCAATTTCTGGTTTGACAGATGTTGTCAAAATATGGCATTTCCTTTCAAAGTAGAAATTGGTCAGGCGATAGATAACTAAAAAGTAAGAGAGAAAAATGCAATCCATTTCGTTGCAAGTTAAGTCGTTTGGGAGTTACAGAGTTTTAAAGTGTCAAAAATGTCAATTTTCAAGCGCCATTTTCTCGAAAACAGTTGAATTTATGTGTAAGAAACATACTGCTACCGCACATACAGCAAAGCAAACTAGAACTGTATTGCAAGAAATACATATATCCGTATCGCTTGATGCCAAGATTTGG
Source organism: Kuschelorhynchus macadamiae (assembly GCA_030620095.1). Taxonomy (NCBI): domain Eukaryota; kingdom Metazoa; phylum Arthropoda; class Insecta; order Coleoptera; family Curculionidae; genus Kuschelorhynchus; species Kuschelorhynchus macadamiae. Next base: position 19,692 of record JAUTXW010000905.1, on the reverse strand, counting down.
TGACGTAACATGGCTGACTAATTCTCCTGATTTGATGGCTTCTTATTTCTTTTTCAATACGATTCAAGAACTTAAAATTCGAATTTCCGAAGAAATAGGGATTATACAGGAATCGCGTTTGAAAAATGTAATTTTCAAGAATTAAATTGCACATTTTGAAGTTTTTATTTACCCTAAAATTTTTGAAATATATTTATTAATTATTAGCCCTACAGTGAATTTTTGGAAATAGATGATACCAGATGTCTAACTCAATACAAGAAAGAAAAGACAACAAAAAACGCTTAAGAACACCAAAATCTCTCCAATTTATACTTCTTTAGTTTTTAGTCCACTTTAGAAAAGTGTGGTTTTAAAATTATATTCTTTGTATACACACTAATTATGTGTTATTATCTTACATTTACAGAAACCACTGATAGTGTTAGGAATACAGCCATCGAAGGAGAGAATTGACGAGCTGAAGGAGGCTTTTGAAATAGCCGATAAAATCGTAGAGCAAAACAAGACCGATTATGTTGCGGGGAATTCAGTTACAATCGCAGATTTTAGCTTCGTTACATCGATAACGTCTTGGGACGTTTATGTTCCGTATGCTAATTATCCAAATCTCAAAGCTTACGTAGAGAGGTTCCAAAAACTTCCTTCTTACGAAGCCAATGTAGAAGGAGTAGCCCTTTACCATCAAATTGCCCTTAGCAATCTTAAGAATAACCAATAACGGATGTATAAAATGCTTTTGAGAGAAAGAAGAAAAAAGATCTTAAAATTGACGTGTTTAATTGTTTTGTTTTTCTTTTTACTGTATACGACATATATTACATACATTGTATTATAACCCTTAAAAATATAAAATGTTTTTATGAAAATACAAAATTAATTTTAAAAAAGCACTAAAAAAATTTAAAAAATAGTGGAGATCAGGGCTGGTTGTAACAAAATTTAGTTAGTTGTTAATATCTTACAAATTTTAGTAATTTTACATAAAACACTAAACTTGTTTTTTTCGTTTTTTCGATTGTAATTTGTCGTGTCTCATGATGACCTTTAAAAAACAATTTTATGCGAAAATGAATGAATAAAAAGTGGAACTTGATTTAAAGGTTTCCTATGTTTTGTTTCACCTTGCTTCGTTTCTAGGACGAAGAATAACAATAAGTGGGGTAAATTTTAATATTCTTCTTCTTTTTAGATATTTATTATTTATTTTTAAAAATTCGCTTTTTTAATATGGGATCGATACATTTTAACCAGTTTCCACCAGTATTTTGTAAAAATGTTACCAAACAAAATTGCGGATTACTGAAATGTTAAAAAATTATTACTCTTATTCAGTTTTTCTCAAATTCTACACAAAAATCAAGTATTATGTAGGAATCAACTAGTAAAATTTGGGTACGAATCCAAGATGGCGAAACAAAATGGCGGTTTAAAAAATTCAGTGGAAAACTTCACAGATAGTTTCTGTTTTTGTAGAGTACAGGAGGCGCTGGTATCAGCTTGACTGAGCTCCTGCAGATTGTACTGATGAAATGTCCGTAGAGCTTAGAAGGATATTTGATTTCCGAGCTTAGAAATATATTCGACGCTTAGGACCTTGGAATTGACCACCAAGATCACTTGATATCACCTCCCAGACTTTTACTTGTAAGGTGTGTTGAAGGAAAAAGTATACAAAATACCTATCAATACAAGAGAAGAACTATAGCATTGAGTCATCCAAACATTCAACGACCTTGAAGCGAATGAAATTCGAAGTGTGCTATAATGTATGATGTCAATACCCGTTTACTAAAGTGTCTAGAAGTTAATGTTTAACATTTGCTTAAAAATTAGTTCCCTTACTTTTATCAATAGGTAAATAAATACGATAAATGTATCGTATTTTATTATCTAGTACTATTTGTTATACTTTTTTTTGTTATTTTTATTGCATTCAAAATTGATCTAAACTGTCTAAAGTTGTTCTGAAGCCGAAACAATTTTTGTTGTCTACTTACGGCAAATTCGGATACATTTCATTGAAATTTCTGCAGGTTCTGCTAACTATTTGATCACACTGTCTATGTAAAATAAATAGATTCATTAAAATTGTATTTGAGTAATTATTATTTTCTGCCATCGAAGTAACCTCAAAATCACGTTTATTAAAAGAATGACGTTTATGAAATTTTATGAATAAACGCTAATAAATCAAAAATTTGAAGACTTAGGTATAGCCAATGTAAACATAGCCTGAAAGTTAATTTTTCTTTTCTTTCAAATCCGTATTGTTGAACAAGGGTGTTCCATTTAAAAAGATATTTTCTTGGCATTACTGTAAGGTAAAAACCTTTATTTCTGGACCACCCTGTATATTTTAACTAAGTTGTGACCTAAGGACCAGATTCCTAGAGGCATTTAATGTAATGTAAGGACGTAGCCGATGCGCGCATCGGACAAGTGGCCCTTCTGAAACGTACACTACAGAATGCTAAATATTCCAAATGGTACGTTTTCGCAAATAACGTCAAAAAAGTATCAAGTCAAATAACCCCGGGAAAAACAGGTAAATAAAAAAAAGGATATATAATGAAAAAATGATTTCAGATCCGAAAGTAACATAATACATAAATATAACAAAATTACACAGAATCGACGTGAGCAAGGACAGACAGAAAACATCATAAAACCAATCCGCTTAACTGCCCTTTCAGCTGCAAAGTGCAGGAACTTAAAAATGGGGACCACAGAGTGATGTTAAAGGAAAAGCAATAAAAACAGATAGTATTGAAGCTCTTTTTGATGCCCGTCGCCATACTAATTTAATTCTCGTTAGTCCTCCACTTTCATAGAGGAGCACAACAGTACCATTATGGATATTGTTAAAAGAAACGAAAAGGCTCCTCAGGATGTTATCTCCAATACCGTCACTACGAATCAATGTGAGCATGATACAGACAACGTCAGTACTGATAACACAATTCAAAATAATGCAACTCAAAATTTTTAAATGTCATCGAACGAAACAAACTTGCTATATATTATCAGAATGTCAGGGGTCTCAGAACGAAAACGGATAGAATTTTAAGAGGTACCCTCTCTTCGAATTTTGATATTATAATCCTATCTGAAACATGGCTGAACAGTACCTTTTCCGATTCTGAACTATTTAGTTCACAATTCACCATATTTCGTAGAGACAGGAATTACGAGGAATTGAACTGTCAAAGGGGTGGTGGAGTGCTTATTGCCACTTCTAATAATTTTCATGCCTGTTTTATTTGCACACCAATAAATGCTTCCTACGAGGATGTCTGGATTCAGCTGAGTGTCAATAGGACAAATCTGATAATCTGCTGTGTATATATTCCTCCGAACTCGTCCTTAGACTGCTACCAATCTTTCTGCAATACCTGCGAATCCTTAAGGAACGAATATGAAAATCATAAGTTTGTTATCTATGGAGATTTTAATCTTCCTCAAATTGTTTGGTCAACGGAAGATAATACTTTAATACCATTGGAACTGCATTCACCAGCCGCAGAAGCGTTAACCGAATCCAGAGTTACAGCAGATCAATCGACACCCAAACCGTCTTGGCCGAATCTTGGACTTGGTTTTTGCTGAAGAGCTTATTGAAGAATCAGTCTTGATTTGTTCCGAACCTCTCCGATCGTATCATCTTGCCCTAGAATGCTACTATATTATTCGTCAGTTCTCCCAACTGAAAAATGACAATAAATTCACCTTTCACCAATTTGATCGGGCGAATTTTACAGACCTGAATGATTTTTATAGTGAAACTGACTGATCTTTTTTAACATTTATCTCGGATATTGACGTGGCGATCCAGAAATTCTATGATGTTCTCTTTAAAGGCGTATATATTTACGTACCGCAAAAAATCATTAAAAGTCAAAAATACCCTTCCTGGTTTGACACGGAACTTCGACGACTTGTCGCTGAGAAAAATAAGCTTCATAAGAAGTTCAAGAGGTCTGGTTTACAGAATGATTATGATGTCTACTCAAACATTAGAAGCGAGGTCAAATTTCGCACTGATTTATGTTATTTAATGTTTGTTAGTAATACTGAACATTTAATCCCTACAAACATCAAACATTTTTGGTCATATGTCAATAGTTTAAAAGCCTACCCAGAGAAATGCAGTACGGCAATCAATCAGTCAATAAGGATGTAGCAAATGCCTTTGCTTCGCATTTTCAATCCTTCTACTCCTCATACACAGATTTTGAATTACCTAAATTTAACTCAGTCAAATTTTTTACTACCTTATCATTCCATACATTTACACATGAAGAAATAAATAATAAAATAATGCATTTGGATGTTTCAAAGAGGGCTGGACCAGATGGCATAGCACCTGCTTTACTGAAGAGCTGTTGCAGATCACTTGTTGAACCACTAATGATTATTTTTCAAAAGTCAATGGACGCCAGCTATTTTCATGTAACATGGAAACATTCTAATCTTTTTCCTATATTTAAAAGTGGTGACAGAATGAATATTAACAGTTGTCGAGGAATATCACTAAGCTCTTTGAGGCTATTCTCATTGATACTTTCAAAAATTACATTGCATCTGAACAGCACGGTTTTCAGAGGTCGCTCAACTGCTACTAACCTTGCAGTCTATCAAAATTTTCTTGTTTCCTCAGTCTGGACATCAGATTGACTGCATTTATACTGACCTGTCTAAAGCTTTTGATAGCGTCTGCCATGCTCTACTGTTGCACAAACTATCTGAAATGGGTATTTCTGGTAATTATCTCGGATGAATCAAATCATGTTTGACCCAGCGTCGTCAGCGGGTAGTGGTGTCTGGTTCTGTCTCACGCGAAGTGTTTGTAACATCAGGCGTTGCACAGGGTTCTCATCTGGGGCCTGTACTTTTCTTATTATTCATGAACGACGTCATTTCATGTTTTGAATCGTCTTATTGTCTTTTGTATGCAGCTGAACTAAAATTTTTTACAATTGCAAAGCCTGATTCTGAATGTCTGCAGTCTGACCTTAATAGAGTTAACGAATGGTGCAATTCAAATTACTTGACAATTAACACATCGAAATGTAAATATAATATAAACTTCTATTAATAAGCGTCGAGATCCAATCAGAATAGTATATGCTATCAATAATATAAATATTGAAAATGTATTATCCATTAACGATTTGGGAGTAATTTTTGACACCGGCTTGACATTTAACCTTCATATTGATAGCATTGTTCTGAAGGGGTTACTAGACTAGACTAGAACGAATTCAAAATAAGTTTAATACTTACTGTACAAACACCATTTTCCATATCATAATATACCATATGATACCAGGCTTTTGCTTTGTGGTTTCAAAAGTCTGGAGCATCGACGCAGAAATGCTTATCTGCTATTTCTTTACAAACTTGTTAACGGTTTTATTGATTGCAGTAATTTATTAGGCTTGGTGTTATTCTTAGTTCCATTAAGGCGTACGAGACAAATAAATAAATAAAATAAATAAATAAATAAATAAATAAATAAATAAATAAAATAAATAAATAAAATAAATAAATTAAATTAATAAATAAAATAAATAAATAAATAAATAAAATAAATAAATAAATAAATGCTTTATTGTCAAAAAAATTTTTACAATTTTGTGGACAAATCTGTTGTAAAAAAAAAATAGTTTACAAACATCAAAATTAGCAAACAAAACAAAACAAAAACACATCATAAATATTATAGAAAAATAATATTTAAATCAAGAATTTAGAATATTAATATTATAGAATCCTAAAAGAAGTACATTAGAAATGTACTTTGTCAGTCGTACTATGTTATAAACATTTTCATAAGTATAATGTAAAAAAAAAATAAAAAAGCAAAGTAAAAAATAAAGAAGTACGAAACAATTAAAAAAATACATATACAAAATTCGGTAAAAATGGTTGGTAATGGCAACTATCACACTAGGGGTTCATAAGGATAAAATTATGTGTTGTAAAACTCGTTCACGGTGTAGAAGGCACTTTCCAGTAAGAATGATTTCAAAGCCTTGCGAAATGAAGTCAGAGATATTATGGATTTGATGTTAAATGGCAGGTGATTATGCATTTTTTTTGCATTGTAGATTACTGATCTTTTAATTAACTCTGAGTGTGGGGTTGGAAGATAGAGATCGTGCTCAGTATTTCTGAGAGGGTAGTTGTGAGAAGGTCTCTCTAATAGAGCAGGTGCATGCTTACGAATTAAGCAAACCGATTCCAAAATGAATAAGCAAGGAAGGGTTAGTATTTTATATCTCTTAAAGAAATCTCGGCAGTGAGTTCTACTGTTAAGTCTCAGTAGGTAACGAACAGCTCTTTTTTGTAGTATAAAAATTCGATCAAATTGAGTCGCACAACATGTACCCCAGAATGGAATAGCATATCTGAGGTGCGACTCAACAAGAGCAAAATAAACAGTTCTAGAGGTAGAAAAGCTAAGCTCCTCGGAAACAGATCTTAACGCAAAGCAAGCAGAACCCAACTTCCTTGATAAAGCGTCGATATGTGGATCCCATTTTAAAGAATCATCTACAAGAAGCCCTAGAAATTTTACAGAGTTTACGACATCAATAGTGGTGCCATTAAGGTCAAAAGGTTGCAGCGTGTTTTTATAAGACAAGACTTTCGTTTTAGAGATGTTCAAACATAGGAGATTAGAATCGCACCAGGATTTAATGGTGATTAGGTCATTAGATATAATCCTATGTAGGTCCGTGACATCTGGGTGGCTCCACGTAAAGCTGGTATCGTCCGCAAAGAGACATATTTTTCCACTAATGTTTAAATTAGCCATGTCGTTTATGAACAGAAGAAACAAGATAGGGCCTAGTACCGAGCCTTGAGGCACTACATATTCCATTGGCCTACAAGAAGACATCCTGTTGTCAACTTTCACAACTTGATTTCTGTTGCTAAGATATGACTTAAACCAATCGAGAGGAGCCCCTCTAAATCCATAGTACTGCAGCTTGTTAGTTAATATATTATGATTCACACAATCGAAAGCTTTGGAAAAATCACAGAAAATTGTTGCCGTAGCGTGATGGTTGTTTAGGCTGGAGTAAACTCTATTAAGAAGGGAAAACATGGCATCGCTTGTGCATTTGTTACTTAAAAATCCAAATTGATGTTTTGTAAGTATTTCATATCTAGACAGAAATGATAAAAGCCTTTTTTTAACCAGTCTTTCGATGATCTTAGATAGCGTAGGGAGAAGTGCAATTGGGCGATAGTTCGAAGCTTCTTCTGAAACACCTCCTTTGTGAAGAGGTATGATTATTGCAGTTTTAAGGCAGCTTGGAAAAGTACCATTTTGGAAAGACATATTTATCAAAGCAGTCAAATGCTCTAGTGTGCACTCCGGCAGACTTGAATACATTTTTAAAGTAAGCCCATCAGTTCCCGAGGAAGATTTATTTTTGATATCATTAATTGTACTACGAAGTTCTGATAAAACTACTGGTGAAAAGAAGAAACTGTGCAGGTTTACCCTATGATTAGAGAGATATGAAATTGGGTCATTAGATTGAGATACGGATTTAGTCAAATCTTTGGCTACATTTACAAAATAATTGTTTAGGTCCTCAGGAGAGGTAAGGATAGTGTTGGATAAAGGAGTTTTGTTTCTTAAATCATTTACGATAGACCAGGTTTCTTTAGCTACATTTTTGGCGTTAGAAAGTCTATTATTGTAATAAATATCTTTGGCGGCTTTAATAGTCTTATGATAAATTTTTCTGTATGATTTTACATAATTATGAAAAAAGACACTGTCCGAAAATTTCTTTAAATGAGATAGTGACCGCATGTTCTTAGAAGATATACGTAAACCTTTAGTGGACCAGGGTTTACTTCTTTTATTTTTGATAGGCCTAAGAGGAAAAGATTCAGAAGCTATATTAGTTAGAGTTTTTATAAAACGAGAAAATTCAGTGTCGACATCATAAGTGTGAGAGTCCCAGTCAGTTATTTGACATAGGTGTTTGAAATTAATGAAATTTCTAACCGAAAAAATACGGCCTACTTGTCTAGAGGAATTTTTGGCTTTGGATGTAATTAAAAATTTTGTGAAAATTGCTTCATGATCGGAGAAACCTGGACTTAAGACATTACATTCGACGGAGCTAGGATCGAAAGAAGACACAACGTAATCTATAGTACTGGCACTTGTCTTAGTAATTCTGGTTGGTGAGTTGACGTGCATGGCAATTCCTAATGACTCAAAGATGGACTGAAGACATTCCTGAGCAGCACACACACTGGAAAAGTCAATATTGAAATCGCCACATAAGATTAATTTGCTTTTTACAGGAAGGGACTCGAGCAAACTTAGAAGGTTATGGCAGAATAATTGCACATCAGCATCAGGTGTTCTATAAATACAAATAATATAAAGGTCATAAGTATTGTGATAAACGATAGAAAATTCAAATACTTTTTCAGATAATAAATGATTATACTTTGATATTTCGGAAAAATCGTTGTTTAAAGACATTATCATGGTGCCTCCATGAGTTAAATTAGTTCTATTAAATCTGGCAATTGTGGTATAGTTTTTAATAAAAACAGGTTGATTGATATTTAGCCAGTGCTCAGTGATGGCAATGACTTCTGGAAAATTTAGCTCTTCTAACAAAAGATATAATTCGTCTGTTTTATGTCTTAAGGACTGAATATTAAGAAAAAAAAGATTAAAATTACTATTGGTCAATTTTCTAGAGGGTGCTAGACCCTCTTTTCGCGGCATATTGACTAAAAATTTTTACTTTTTGATGGTGAACCACTAGAATAATATTTACCAGTACTTTCACGAATTTTTTGGAGCCGTAAAATTTTTTCCGAGGAGTAGAAAGATCTATACGCTGCAAGGTCTGAGTCCACTTCAGATGAACCAATCCCATAGGCATCGTGGAAGCGATAATACAACTTGCGCAGGGAGTCCTTGTCACTGGGAAGGCCTTCTGAAGCTAGCAATAATTTAATGCTAGTACTTGTATGCCCCTCAAAACACACACTAGATGGCTGGTCGTGTAGATAAGCAAGAAATAGCCTTAAGGTCTTTAGTAAGGAAGGATCCCTTAATCTGGCTAATATATAGCGACCATTTGCTTTATCCGAATCTTGGGACAGCCGCACTCTTGGTGGAGTCATTGGATCAAACTGCAAAAAATCATCTTTCCTTGCAGTTTTCTCCATGCTTAATTTAGAGCCCTCCAGTGCCAATGACCTACAAGCTGCTATGGCCTCCCTGTCAGAGCCAATTATGACTGACTTATCCTCTTCAGGCACAAATGTCACTGGTGATTCCAATAATTGAGGCTTTGGTGGAGACAGCCCCCGGCTCTTTGGGATATCTATATTGACATCTCGATGACTAGAAGATGAGACATTATGGGCTGTGGAAGTGGGCGGCGTTTGGATAAGGGTTGGTGAAACTGAATCATTGGTAGGATCAATTATGGTACCAGGTGGCCACAGACTAGCGTTCTTAAGCTGAATTAAGTGATCTTTATTTTGCACCCCAATTTTAAAATCGGAGCGCAGTGTCTGCATTCTTAAGCATAGGAAAACAACGCACAAAATTCGTGGTTCCTAATTTTTCTTTGATGTAGTGTACAAGCTGATTTGATTTATACGTGGACGGAATTATCGATATCACTACATAATGCCATTTCTCTATAATGGGTGTTTTGTTGGGCTGGAAGGAAACAGTTTTTTTTGGAGACTTATTGACAGGCATTTGGACATCTGTTGTATCGGTTTGGGTTGATATTGCGGTGGTGTATATCTTCTTTATTGATTGTTGTTTAGGCTTATCAGCAAGCTTCTCCAGGGTAAGTGCCATTTGTTTTACACTTTGCCTCAGCTCAGCCATCTCTTTAGTCAACTGCTCCTTCGATGAATCATGCACCTGGACTTTGACAGATTCATTTTGAGATTCCATTAAAATAGATGATAGATTGAAAGTATCCTGCCTAATTTCTTTAATGGATTTAAATAAGGATTCTTGTATACTGTCAGATATTCCAGAATGGAGGCTGTGAATATCCTCAATTTTTTCTAGCAGTATCTTCCATTTGGAGTCATGATTGAGTAAGATGTCGTAAATTTCGCCAATGATCGGAAGGATGTCGTTGTTTTTCTTTAAGCAGGAACCCAGGGCTTCGAGATATTCTGAAGAGATTTGAGTCTTTTGGAGATCTGATATTTTATCATGCAAATATTTCAGAGTTGGAGAGTCGCAAACAGTGCAAAAAAATCTTATGTTGTTGAATTTTTGTTTGTAGAGCACTTTTGTCGTGGATTTATCCAGTCCTGTACAGACCATACAAAAATCTCTTCGGCACTCCCCACTACAGCGAATTCTGTAACAGTCTTTTTCCGAAACGATTTTTTGGCAAGAATCGCACTTAAATTCAGCCATTTTATAAATAAATAAAAAATTAAAATTTTCAAAGGAACAAAAAAATTGAAAATTAAAAAAAGATGTAGATAAATTTTATGTAAATATTATGTAAATATTTCCAGTTGATAAATCAAAATCTTTAAATGTCACGCACAAACAATATTTATAACTAATAACCGGATCCGGGTAAACAAGGTCAAGTTTAGTTTATAGCAAACGACGAACTGATGATCGGGTCAAAGCACACAAAAACAAATTGAAATCAAAACAGTTCAAACCAAAACAAAACAAACGTTCAAATACCGGCAAAACAATATACGAGCGAAAACACAACCGCCTCGTACAACTGCTGGAACTAAACTAAACAAGCTCAATTATTTTGCGAACAACATCATAGAACCAACTGTGGCCAAACTGCCTTCATTAACCGTTTAGTATGTAACTATAACAGCTTCTTTTCTGAGTTTGACATTTTCTCGCTTAACCTATCTGGTTTAAAAAGAATGTTAAACAATTAGTAAATCCCTATAAAATTTCATTACCAATATACTGACTTAAGATTTTGCTTGTCTTTATACATAATTATTTAAGTAGGTTTTAATAGTAGTTTGTACCAATTAGAATGTTTCTTTCTGTAGTGTACTTGGGTGAATAAATAAATAAATTAATAAATAAAAAAAATGTCATACTCCGGGAAGTGACGATTGTAGTTGCACACTTGCCGGTCAACAGATGCGCTAAGCCCATAATTTGTACGGTGGTATCTTTCTAAAAATAGTTCAGATTGTCTCGTTTTCCTAATAGGAGCAATATTTCACAGTCAATTCCTCCATTGAGCAATTTGTGTAGAAAAATAAAAAGTGCCTTTTTTCTTAGAAAACTCTAGGGTTTGCAGGCCACGAAGAAGATCTCTTGCATTATATCTATTTTGTACTTTTTCGATTCTGTCACTGTGGCACTGATATGAGGGCCTCCATATTGCAGAACAGTATTCCAAAACGCTCCTAACCAATGAGTTATAAAGACACCCAATTGTTTTGGTATCAGTCACATGCTTTGTATGTCGTTTTATAAAGCCCAGCAATCTAAAATTCTTAACTACAATGCTATCAATATGCAGATTAAAAGTTATAATAATATAAAATTTTCATCAAAAATAACACCAGATCGGTGAAAGAAGTAACAACTTCAAGATGTACATCATCTATGAGGTAGGTGAAGTGTATGGGTTTAATACATTTACCTGACGTTACAACCACCTCCCTGGAAGTTGAGCAAGACAAGTTGACCTGCTGACGACGATTAAACAAATATGCTCTGATCTACTCCAGATAGTTTCCACAAAAAACAATTTGCTGCAATTTCCATAATAGAAGCTGATGGCAAACACTGGCAGAAGCCTTAGATATGTTAGTGTAAATGACATAAATCTGTTGGCCAACCTCAACCGATGTTACTGAGTAATTCTGAAATATTGCAAGATTTGTAGTCGTTGAGCGACCCCGATAGAAACCATGTTGCATACTCGTAATGTAATGTTTTAATGATTCAAAGATGTCATCAGTAATAATTGTCTCAAATAGCTTTGGTATGTGTGAAAGTAAAGAAATACCTCTATAATTCTTTACATCACCAGATTTAAAGATTGGCAAGAGAGTAGAAAACTTCCAATTTCAGGAAAGGAACCTAGGTTGAAAGATCTCTGAAAGATTAGAGACAGAGGCTGAGACAATGACTGACAACAACTTACCAATAGAATAGTGGGGATTCCATCTGGACTAGCCTTTTTGGAGAGATCAAGGCCCTTTATTTTATTACACATTTCTGCCTCGGTAAAACAATACGTAGATAGTACTTTTTCCGAACAACTAATGGGACCAATCTTGCTAAAATCCAAATTGGGGTGGCGAGAATAGCAGGACTAAAAGTGAGTAGCAAAAACATTTGCGATGTTATTTAAACCAATAATTTCCTCACCGTGGAGTTAAGGAAGCTAAAAATGAAGACCTGACAGGGGTCCTTATTGATCTTTTTTCAGAAAAATTAAAGGTACAAATCACATCGAGAGACATTGACTATGTTTTTCGATTGAATTCAAAAAATAGTGTAGCAAATAATGCCACTCCGATTATCACAAATTTTGTAAGCAATATGGCACGTAATAGGGTTTACCAGGCGAAAAAACAACTGAAAATACTCCAATCTCAATTTTTGAAGACTTAACTCGAGCACGATACAACTTATTAATGAAGGCCAAGGAAAAATATGGAAAGCATATGGCATGGACGGAAAACGGTAAAGTTTTTGCTTGGAATGCTTCAACCAAGAAGAAAATACCTGTAAATCTAAACAGCGAGACGTCGGAGACTCTCTAATATTTATAATCATTCGTTTGGTAGTAAGAAAGAAAAAATGTATTTATATTTTGTATAGCGAATGCCATCGAAAAGTGAATTTAGGTATATTTGTACGATTATTTTGTTTTCCTTTTTTTTTTGAACAATAAGGTTTTTAGTTTGTTCATATATAGGATCTTGTTTATTGCGATGGTACAAAATGATATTGCACTATGGTATTGTTGTACGTATTGTTGATAGATACATGTGCCTAGGCTCTTATTTTCTTTTTACTTTTATATGCATGGGTGAGGCGTTGCTATGCGTACACGGTTATAAAGGATATATATTAGTTTGGGTATATATCAACATTTTATTATTATTGATATTATCTTTTTTTGTTTTTGAGATTACAATTATATATTTATTAAGGGAACTTTCTATATAAATGAATATTGATTATTTTAATGAACTTAATGATTATGTCAATATTGAAACTTCAAATATATGTGCATCTGAATACTATACAGGTGAAAGGGATCTAATAAATTTTATTCGTATGAATATTCGCAGTGCCGGTAAAAACTTTGAAGAATTTGTGGTGTTCGTTGAAAGCTTAACAGGTACATTTGATGTCATTATTTTAAGTGAAACTTGGAAAATCAATTGTTTGGATAACTATAACATTCCAAATTATTATGTGTATTATTCTAAATGAAATTTTAATCAGAACGATGGTGTGCTTGTTTTTGTCAGGAGAGGTATACAGGTACAAAGTTTCGTAAACGTTAAATATAATCAAGTTACTTAGCTTTAAAAGTAAAGAAATTGATTATCAATTATTTGTTGTATATAGATCACCAGCTTCTGATACCCACACATTCTTGAATGATCTTAGCCTAATATTCTCGCAATATAAAAACAATGAAACATTTGGGATTTTTGGTGGAGATGTTAATTTAGATTTGTTTTGTGAAAACGCTACATTAAATAGTTACAAAAATATTTTAACTGAAAATGGGTATTTAAGTTACATAAATAAAGCTACAAGGGTAACTCGCGATAGTGAGTCATGTATAGATCACTTTTTTCTCTACTGTTCTCAAAAAAATTGTAACAAATTAGAGGTCTTACCTTTTGTGTTAATTACTGATATAACCGATTATTCTGAAGGTACAAATGGTCGACAATCCTGTAAAAAATTATTTCGAGAGGCGTTTTTATTTATCTATTGATCACAAAAAATTAAATAAGACACTTGAAGAGACAAACTGGGAAAGTGTGTTTGATAAGAATCAAAGTGATTTAGCGTATGAATGTTTTTATTATATGCTGAATACTGCTCTAGGTTCAGCCAGTATAAAGATTAATATAACATCAAGAAATAAAAAGCTAAAATCGTGGATCACTTCTGGGCTAATAAATTCTATCCGACACAGAGACAAATTAAAGAAAGATTTTTTAAAAAATAAGATTAACACAACCTTACTAAATAAATTCAAGAATTACCGTAATATTCTAAATAGGTTGATAAAGGAAACAAAAACTTTATATTATCAAAACAAATTTAGTGAAACAAAACAAAATCTTAAAAAAATGTGGAAAATAATTAACGAGGAAATAAACTGCAATAAAAATACAAACAAATTTAATTTTTCTTTAAGAGATAACAATAATACTATCCAGTCTGATAAAAAAGAGGTAGCTAATATGTTTAATCAATATTTTATAAATATCGGAAAAACAAGGTCAATCTTGTAAAAAAAATATTTAATAGGAGCAGTGCGTAAGGGTAGGAGATGAGTATAGTACTTTTAAATCGGTGGAGTGTGGAGTTCCGCAAGGAACTGTGCTCGGTCCACTTTTATTTACTCTTTACATTAACGAACTTCTATTTCTGAATACATCAGGAAAACTTATCTCTTACGCAGACGACACTGTCTTACTTGTAAAGGGTGATGAATGGGAAAGCACGGTCGAAAAGGCAGCTACTGATTTTGCAAAAGTTCGTCAATGGCTAGGGGAAAATCGATTATCAATAAATTTAGACAAAACCAAATATATGAGTTTTAGTATTTTGGATCATAATCAGTTAAATGCACAAGAACTAAAAGTACGTTCATATCAGTGTTTGTTGAAAGAAAATACATGTAATTGCACAGAAACCTTAAGTAAGACTACATGTATAAAGTATTTAGGTATTTTTATTGAACAAAATATAAAGTGGAAAAAACATATAGAAAGTGTAAACTTAAAAATTCGTTAACTTATTTATAAATTTTATCAGCTCAGAAATTGTATGCCTATTTATATTTTAAAAATGTTGTATACAGCTTTGGCGGAATCAGTTATGAGATATGGTATATCAATATGGGGTGGGACTTTTGCTACTGGTTTAAATATATTAAATGTTACTAAGAGATATCTCCTAAGGGTAATTTTTACACTTCAGCAATTATATACGAAGGCGGTCCTTTTGTTTGTATATAAAACTCCTAACTTAAGGCAGCCCTTACGACAACTAAATTACTACACCAGAGGCATAGCTGCTAACTCCGTTGAAGTACCTTTTCTGACAAGAACAACAACTCAAAGGTTTTTAACTTACCTTGGTCCAAAACTTTTTAACTTACTTTCGTTTGATATTAGACAAATACAAAACAAACATCTTTTTAGTAAAAAGATAACCAAGTTGCTTAAGGAAGGTTTTGAAGTTTTTGCTACAGTTCTGCGAAGATGATTATGTTATGTATCTTATATTTTATAAATTAATTAATATAGAAACGGGTAAGTTAATTGGTTTATAGTTATTTGTGTTTCTCAATCAAGTCACAGATTTGCAATTGTATAGTTTACTAGAGTTAGATAAAGTGTTTGGTATATTTTTTTCTATTTGTATGCTTTTGCAATTTTTAAAATTAAGAATAATATTTTGTTTTGTACACACACAGATATTTATCTAGGTGTACGGTTTTTATTGTAATTCATTAACGTAATCAATATATAATGTAATCAATATATATAATGTAATGTAATGTAATATATATAATGTAACGTTCAAACCGTCATATCTCATGATATTGGGCAAACTGGAGTCCCTTCTTAAATTATGTACAAATGTCCAAAAATATTTTATGTTTTCTGGGATAAGTAATTTAGTTTGTGTGACATAGGTAAGATAACACATATCAGTTAGAGGTTTAACCTCACGTCGTATGTCAGAATATGCTAAATAAGCGACATGTTGTTCAGTCCTTTTATGCTTTTTGACCATTCTTTTGCCCAATAAGCTTTCTTAAAGGAGGGTCAAACCATTTTGTGTATTTACTGTCAACAACGATCTTCCTAGGGACATACGACACCCTGGAATAAAACCTCTTCAAAGCGCTCAACCATTTTGTCCATGTCCGATTCAGTCGATAAGAAAGATCAGTCAATTGCTTATAAAAAAGATTTAAGTTGGAGAAATTTGCTTGATGAAACTGATAAACACTCACTTGATTGTAATTTTTAATTGGAGGAACATATTTAATTTTGTACTTCATTTCAATCGCTAGATGATATGGGTCAATATTTACGAGTAGAAAATCAGAAGGTGAAATTATAACACTAACGAAGTCATCAGCAAATTAAGGCATAACCCGAATTTCAGCTCAAAATTGTTTTATAGAAGGGAGTTATTAAAATTTATTGGAAGCCCTGTTTACGCAAAAAAAATAAATAAGTCCCAAAAAATGGCTACAGACAGGTGTATGGAAGTATTAAAAACAGTTTTCTCGGGGATTTCATCAAAACTAATCATCCGAGCGACTTGTTAGACAGCTTATTTTGTTCGTATTTTAATCCTCTACTTTTCATTTCTGTATGTTAACTCGATTGCTAGAATGTTTTTCATTTCATAACAAAAAACGAAAAAATAACGCTATTTTTTGCACTTAAATGTTTGTAACGAATTATAAATAAATGTCTTTTGACCAGCCTTTTTTTTTAAATATGCATAATTAATTTTAATATACTATTTTAAATGGGAGATGCTACGCCTCTGATATCATATTGAACTGATTTTAATTTAATTAATTCTTTTTATCGCTAATATGTTTATTTTTTTCTTTCGGACACGTAGGCCTATAACGCATGATGTTCGTTTAAGATAGTATTTAACCCAAAGCAAAAGTGTCATCCTAAACATAGTTGTTTCTTCTCCACATCGTGCACGATATCACTATTTTTACCCAAAAAATGGCTCCAAAGTTGTACTGTACCCTTATCAGCCCACCGACAAGGGCGGTTTTGATGTGCGCAAAAGTCTTAGGGGTACAACTCGAATTGGTTATTCTGGACTTGCTTGATGGCGACCAAATGAAAGAAGATTTCCTAAAGGTAAGTTTTTTTTTCTGTTGAGAAAAATTGTTTGAATTTAGTTTGACAGTAATTTTTTTTAAATACGTTGTGTTTTTGTTCGTAATGCAATCTGGCAATATGCATTGTTATTTTCGCAAAAAGTTACAAATTGTATTCGAATAGAAAAGAATCGTGAACAAAAATTTTTACAAAGCAAAATAAATGCACTAAAAAGTGAAAAATAATATTTTATTTAATCCGTCTAACTTTACTTTGTAAAATCGGCGAGAAACTTATTCTTAATTAGCAAATAACAAAAATGTATTTATGCATCGATTGTTTTGATGTCTAATACCACGAGTATAGTGTCTTACTGTTTTTATTAGTTTGGCGCCAACTTCACAGAGTCAAATTTTCTAGATGAAATCAAATATTATTTTTCACTTTTTAGTGCATTTTTTTAAGTCGGTTTTATTTTTAGCTCTATTTATACGACTTTTATTGTAAAAGCACTAGGTAGGTAATTCACACAGTAAAAAAAGTATTTTAAAAACTTAAATCCTAAAAATTACTACCGCTACTATTTCAACACGCACGAATACGGCGAAGCCAATTTTCTTGAACAGATTCAAGCACGTTAGGCCTTCGTCTAATTTGTTCTGCTACAGCAAAAATACGGTTTCTAAGGTCATCTTTATTTTCCAACCCCATTATACTCTAATGTTTTCATGTGGCCCCAAAAATAAAAATCAAGGGGTTTAGGTCTGGCGACCTCGGAGCCCATTTTCCAGGTTCTGGGGCATTTCGACCTATCCACCTATTATCAAACGTATTATCGAGATGTTATAACACATTCCTGTGAATGTGGGCAGGAACTCCATCACGAAGAAACCAGACACTGTCTCGCTGAGCTAAAGGAATATCTTCTAAAAGAGTGGGCAAGTCATTAGTTAAAAATTGAAGGTATGCCTCTCCTGTTAAACGCTTCGATAGCTCAAAAGATGCGATTAACCGACTGTGGATTACTTCAGCCCAAATATTTATTGAACACCGGTATTAAAACTGGCCTTGTTGAATCGTGTGTGGATTTTCTTGTGCCCAGGTATGATGAGTAAAACAACATTCATCGGTTGTCAGTATGTTTAAAGTAAATTTTTCGTGTTCTTGTTTTTTTCTGGAGAAACCACCGGCAAAATTCTCTTCTTCGGGGTCATTCCTCTAAACTTTAAACTTAGGTCGTTCAGATATTTTACTAAGGAAAAATTTGTAGGCATTTTGTACAAAATTATATAATTAATTGTTTTTACATAATAAAATTAATAAATGTGTTAACGATGTGCTTAACAATTAAATGACACAAAATAAAACTTTAAAACCGATTTTCTCAAAAATGGAAAAAATTGACCCTATGTTATTTAAACATTTTTTAATCAAAATGGTCCATAATATCACGTGTTAAAATATTTGAAGTCAAACCTCTAACACCTTGTATTTTGATTAATGTAACTGTTAAAAATGGCGTCGTTAGGACCAGTCTGGTAACATCCCGAATATTCCCTGAAAATGTCATCAAAATTGGTCAAATCATCGCGGACTAATCGATGTATGTATTGATAACATCCTCCTAACTCAGTTAATAAATATATTTCGCTGCCATTGTATTTATTTATTTTAAAATTTAATTGGCTTAATAGCTATTTACAATATTTTTTAATACAACAATAATTTCAATGTTTACAAAATACTTGGAATTATGCTTGTAACACATTTTTGATATTATTACACTTTTTAAATTTAGAAAGCTACGCTTCCTAAAGAACTATTGATATTATTATACTGTAATAAACCCCTAAAAATTTTCTGGAAATTTAAAATTTTGTTGACATAAAGTTCTGGTTTCCCCTTCTATTATAATTATTAATCTAATAAAAACTACTCAATATACCTAAAAATACGGAGCAGACATATTGAAAGTAATTTTATGTTTAAAAAAATTAGTAAATTCGCTTTTACCTATAACTTCTTTCGGACAGAATTCCACTACGTAGTTACAAATAACACAGTTTGATATGCAAACGTGTTACCTCTAATACGAGGGAAGTTGTTGGTAAAGACGTATTTACCAATTTTATTTATTTATCCTTAATATATATTTATATTAAGAAATCGTGGTTCTTGAATTTAGACCGTGCCAAATTGAAATTACTCTGACGTTTCGCCTGTATATGGTAAGTATATGGATGATACTTTTATTATTTGGACTTCAAATGACTATTATTTTACAGTATTTCTTTAAATATCATAAGAACATGTATTACAATGGAGAAAGGAAAATTCTTCTTTACCTTTTCATGATGTTCTCGTTTAGCGTTCTGCAGAGGGCATCAGAACTACAGTATACCGAAAACCCACACACACTAGAAAATATCTCAACCAGGGGCAGAAATTGAAAACAACAGTAATAAGTAAGTAATACAATATCAAAATTATAAAATGATCATTATACTACGATCCATTCCCATCTACAAGAAACAACACTATTTCTCGCAATACCCTATCTTAAGGGAACTTCTGAAATAA
>JAUTXW010000904.1:0-102162 GCA_030620095.1 Kuschelorhynchus macadamiae | reverse complement strand
TCATTAGGTAGTTTTTTAAGGCAGAATTTTTAAATATTTTGTTAAGCCGCCATTTTGTTTCGCCATCTTGGATTCGTACCAAAATATTACCAGTTGATTCCTACATAACGCTTGTTCATTTAAATCAAATATAAATTTAAGGTAAATTGAATGAACATTTTCTTAGTAATATTTTTTTTAACATTTCACTAAACCTCCATTTTGTTTTGTCATATTAGATTTTTACCAACATGTTACCAGATCATTCCCAAATGACCCTTAATTGTTTACCAAAATTGGAAGTCAATCGGGTAAGTAGTTTTTTAGCTATGCTGCAAACAGACAGACCGATAGACAGACAGACCGACGGAATCTGACGTAACTGACTTTTACGAGGGAAGTAAAAAATCTTATTTTCGTATTTAAAGTTTTTCTCATATAGCTAAAGCTCTATCAAAATATAAATGAAAGTACATAATTTGTTAATAAAAAAATTGTATAACGTAAAACGCAAGCCTTCACAGCTGTGTTCAATTAGGAATTCATGGTTCATGGTCAAAATGGAATCACTTGGCGACGTTTCGCCTTCAATTGCACGAGTCTTCCTCAGAGATTTTTGCTTTACGGGCTAGGCCGGCTACTTATAGTCGATGTAGTTTACCAAACCGTGAACCGTTGTAACGATTTTTTTCCATGTATAATGTAGACTGAAGCGCGTATCTGTATCAAAATTCTGAGGATGGTTATAAATTTCAACAGACTCTCTAATTTCCCCTTTATAGAATCTCGATACGGCAGCTTATACAATTTGTTTCTTTCTGATGCATTGTTCATGTTCCTTAAGCCTAGTCGATATGGAACGTCCAATTTCTTCAACAGACACATCACTACGAAAAAGGAATTGCATATACTTCTTCGGTTTAAAAACAAATAGCTTCCTTTATTGATTGCAAAAACCTTGTCCAATTTTCTTGTGTGTGTTAAAAATTGTACATATGTTAGACCAGCGAAGTAACCTTGCAATCTCGTCTCTGGTTGTGTATAATTGGAAGAGCTACACTTCCTATCGGTTCCTAAGGCCGTTTTACATGTTGCAATTCTTCTTTGCAATATGCAATAGTCTTGAACAAAGGCACGTGCAGTTTGACAAAAGGTACAAATGTCTTGCCACTGCGCATGCTTTTGTTCAAGACTATTGCAACTTGCAAGAAAGAATTGCAGCATGTAAAACGGCCTTTAGTATGGTCGAATGCGGTCTTATCACGCGGGTCCAAAGGTCAGCAACATTCTGAATCAAATCAGAAAACACAGTGAATACCAAAATGTTGTGATTCTTTTATCGAGCTATTAAATCTCGATGGGCTATTTGCAAATATACAGAGAGAAAGAACATAGTTTTTTTTTGTTATATATATATATATATATATATATATATATATATATATATATATATATATATATATATATATAGTCTGTATTTTTTGTTAGCCCCGAGGTTCTGTTAAAGCGATTTTACCGATTTTTATATATCAAATTTTGTCTTATAATTAATAAAAAAATTTACTTATTTTAAACACGTTTTAAAATTGGAATAAGTATTCTATAATTATTTACTTATTGCCTACAAAATTACAAATGTACTAAAAAAGTAAGGAAAAATTGGTGTCAAATATAATAAAAAAATTTTTAAATTAAAATTCAATGGCTAATATCCAGGAGCCAGTGGCAAAAGCTCTGAGAATCGTTATAAGGAATATACAGAAACTTGTACATGAAAAAAAAAACATAATTTACTTCCGAAGAAGATTAATAAATGTACACGAAAAAATCCGAAGGCAAAAGACTTTAAAAGTTACAATGCAAAAATGAATATTCATAATGCAATTTATGGTTTATACACGTCAAAGACTAATACAATCCTTCAGAAACTTTTTAATATTATAGACTAAAAAATATCATCATCACTTAAAAAGTCCTCATCTTCTGAGTCGCCCTCAAATGGCGCAATGATCATTGGTGCTATTTTGACATCTAAAACTCGTTCTCGATTCCACCAATCCCATATTAATTTCTCCGTATGTTTCGCAAATTTCTTCCAGTACTCCGGCGTAATATAATTTAATGAATCTTGCCAAACCATTTGCACCGCATCTGATGTATATTAATTCTATTGCGTTAAACTGGCAATGTTATGGCGGCAGTCGTAAAACATCATGTCCATTTTCCCGTAATATTTCATCTACGGCATATATTGTTGGTTTCTTAATAGATTTTGCCATTAAAAGAAGTTCTAGTTCCAGCATATTGGGTTTTGAAGGATTTTGTTTTTGTTTTATTCGACAGTCATAAATATCACTTTTCTTCCAGGATGAAGTAGGTTGTTTATTTAAGATTCTTGAATGATAAGATGCATTGTCCAGAATGATTAAAGATGGAGCATCTAAATTTGGCATCAGTTCTTTTAACCACTTTTCAAACAGTTCACAGTTCGTATTATCATGGTAGTCCATACTTTTGGATGTTGAAGAAAACAGTAAACTTGCACCTGGGAGAAATCCTGTTGAAGAACCTGCATGCAAAATGATGAACCGTTTTCCCGTCCCACATCCCTTTTTTCTCTTGACACTTTTTACAGTCTCGTCCTGCCAAGATTTCGAACCACTTCCATTAGAAAATATCCAAGTCTCGTCTAAAAATACAAATTTTCTAAATTTTGAATTAACATTTTCCGTGTATTTCTTTAAAAACTGGATACGCTGACTTGCTATATGTGGCAACAAGCATAAAAATCTTCGATTACAGTCTTTTTTTATATCGAAAACCCAACATTTTTATTAATTTTGACAACGATTTTAGTCCAATTTCCAATATGCCTCGATTTTTTAAAGCTTTTTTTAAAACTTGAAGTTAGTTTTTGATGTGTATAAATCGTAAATTGCATTGCGAACATCCAGTTTTACATTGTCACTTACTTAAGTCTTTGGCTTTTTTCGTGTACATTTCTTAATATTCTTCGGTAGTAAATTATGCTTTTTTTTCATGCACAATTTTTTGCACAGTCCTTATACTGATTCCCAGAGCTTTTGCTACTGTCTCCTGGATATTGGCCGGTGTATTTTCATTTTCGTAATATTTTATTAGATTTAATACCATTTTTTCGCTTGTGGATGCAAAAAACCCGAAAATTGTTTTCTATTACTCATTTTGTCACTGACTTGTCAATCTGACTTTGAAGTGACATCGCTCAAAGATTTTTGCAACTTCTAGTATTTATTTGTTTATCCTTTATTTTTCGTACGAAAATATCATAGGTCTATCTAATTCATCTTCCGGATTTTAAGCGGAGGATATGATTACACGTAATAAAAGAAAAACAAACTTATAAAGTTTGTCGTTGATAAATCGTATGACCCGCACGATAACACTGCTTTTGATTATAGTATCGTTTTGTAGAGTAGAATTATTACTTTTTCTAACTGACCATCTAATATCGTCAGTGCAATATCCATTCCTTCTCTCTTAAAGCTTGAGTCAGTTTCTCTGTTTCCGATTGTCAAGAATTTTGGTCACAAATCGAGAGGGCCCTGTATATTAATGAATTAATAACGGATTGCTTTTGGGTCAAATGATGACGTGAATTTTCATTTAGGTATCTGTTCGTATGTGTTGGTTTTCTCTTTACAAGGTTTCCTAAGGAACCATGTCCTTTCCTATGTACAGGGTGGTCGAAATTGGTCTGTTTTAACAGAGAAAACCTATTTCCTGACTAGATAGAGCAAAACTGACTTAGGTGTCATGGGCTCGATTTCTGAGAAATGTTTAATGGCAAAAACCGCCTGCCGATATTTTCACTGCCAACTGAGATATAGGGCGTTTTTCAATTTTCGGCCATTTCGAAAATTGTCCATAACTTTTTTATTTTGCGGAATATTAACATTCTGCAAAGACATTCTAAAGGCACTTTTTTATGTGCAATCCAGTGGCATACTCAGATTTTTTCTATAGTTGTCCGTTTTATCATAAATAGGCAAAACTTTTTTTTTCAAATGGAAATCATAGTTGGCTATAAATTATAAAAAATGCTCGCGTTTAGCCCTTTTCAGTGATATAAAGTTGTAGGTACTTATTTTCAAAAATAACGAAAATATTAGGTGTTTTTGGTTTACATCGAAGTAGGCTTTGATTTGTGATGACAATATCTCAATTATGTATTGTTAAGATTTATAGTTTGTTAGCAACTTAAACACAACTTTAAATAACACTAGCTAACGTTATTTTAATTGTTTATTATTAATTTTTTTTATTTTTTTTTGTTTACATAGCAAAATTGAACAAAATTAACAAACTAAACTACTATTTACAGCTACAAGTGAAAATAAAAAATAATTATGAAAATCTAGGTATTTAGTTAGATAGGTTTCTGATAAATATATTTAGAGAAATTGTTCAAATTGAGCCCCTCCCTGTTGAATACAAACTAAGCATCTTTTTCGTACCGAGTTGCAACTATTTATTAGTTCAACTGGGCTAATAGATGCAAAAGCTTGCCTAGTGGCCTCTTGCAATTCTTCTTTTGTGTGAAAGGTTCTTCCTTTAAATATCAAGTCCTTCAATCTTCCCCACAAAAAAAAATCTAAGGGAGTTAAGTCACAGGACCTAGCAGGCCAAGGTATGGGGCCCCACGTACCAATCCAATTTTCTCGAAATTCGAAGTTTAAAAGATCAGTTGTGATCCTTGCATTGTGCGGGGGACAACCATCTTGTTGATAGTAGATATTTCTGGCATCAGCTAAAGGTATGTCTTCCAACAAAGGGACAATATATGTTCGCAAAATATTTACATAATCATCTGCAGTTAAATTTCCATCGTAAAAATAAGGTCCCACAAATCTTCCTCGGAATATCCCCACCCATATATTGAATCCACACCGACCTTGCCGGTCTTGTTGCACAACTACGTGTGGATTTTCAGTAGACCAGTGATATGAATTATATCTATTAAATATATCAGAAGTATCTACTCTGGATTCATCACTCCAAATAATATTTAATGGAAAATTCTCATTCTCCATGAATTTTTGCTCATACCACTGACAAAATCTCAATCTTCTAGCGGCGTTCCCTTCACGGAGTTGATGAATTCTTCTCGTTCTGTACGGTTTGAATTTATGTTTTTTGAGTATTTTTAAAACGGTGGTTTTTGGAACATTCGTTATATTAGCCAATGTTCGAGAGGAGGTGCCAGGATGATCTAATACCTCACCAATTATATTTAGCTGCTGGATTTCCTTTTCTTCCTTTAGTTCATAATGTCTTGTTCTTAACTTTTTAAAACTTCCGTAATTTACTAAATTACTTTTTAATGTTTGATAAATTCGGTTATCCGGTTGACGTCGCTCGGGAAATGTATTGAAATATAATTCACTAGCTGCTTCAGGAACTTCGTTAGATAATATGTAACATTTTAACATATCATACTTTTCATAATTCTCAAACATATTTTGTCAGCAACTTAACACAACTTTATAAAGATAACACCAAAACGCAATAATTACACCAGACTACAGTAATCTGACAGCAATATATTCAAAATATTGAACGCGCGTCATTATTCCAAGGCCTACTTCGATGTAAACCAAAAACACCTAATATTTTCGTTATTTTTGAAAATAAGTACCTACAACTTTATATCACTGAAAAGGGCTAAACGCGAGCATTTTTTATAATTTATAGCCAAATATGATTTCCATTTGAAAAAAAAAAGTTTTGCCTATTTATGATAAAACGGACAACTATAGAAAAAATCTGAGTACGCCACTGGATTGCACATAAAAAAGTGCCTTTAGAATGTCTTTGCAGAATGTTAATATTCCGCAAAATAAAAAAGTTATGGACAATTTTCAAAATGGCCGAAAATTGAAAAACGCCCTATATCTCGGTTGGCAGTGAAAATATCGGCAGGCGGTTTTTGCCATTAAACATTTCTCAGAAATCGAGCCCATGACACCTAAGTCAGTTTTGCTCTATCTAGTCAGGAAATAGGTTTTCTCTGTTAAAACAGACCAATTTCGACCACCCGGTACATCTAGAAAGGGAATCGTGCCTTTTAATTCATTTTTTATTGTAAATTTTATATTAGGATGTTGCTGATTCAGATGATCAATGAACACCAGGAGGTTTTTTGTACCATGCCATAATTAGGCAAAAGTTAAATAAACTCTAAAAATCTTAAAAATAAAAATTCCATTGGCAATCTTATCAGTGTGTATTTAAGGCATGTTTAGTTATTTACATTATAATGTATGCAAACATTAATGTTATAGGTGTTTTGTATGGGTATTTCTATTTTTCTGTTATTCTCCTGTTGCTGTTTTATTTCATTCTTAGGGCTGTTATTTTCATCCAAGTATAATTTTATTCTATATATTTTCCATGGTTACAATTGCCCCAGCAATCGTTTCCACGGTAAATATTAGAAGAATAAAGTTATTTGGGGTTAAAAATACTGGCCCTTAGCGTCAAAATTTATTTTCCATCGCTTTTGCGTTTTAAAAATGGAAGATACTTATTAACCCCCGTATTCACAAAAACGGTATGAGAGTTAGACCAGATCTAATTGCAATGACAATTGAAACTGTTAGTTCACCAGTTATGTTTTGCTTATGTCACTTTCAATTTGTAATTGTGACATGTACAAAAATTATTTATTTAATCGCTGCATATGTCATCTTAAACTTGTAAATGTTATGTTAGACCTAGTCTAAATTTAAATATCTTTAGTGAATACGAGCGTTAGTGTTTTAAATAATTTAGGAACATACCTACGACGACATCTGTGACCTCATGTATTTCCGCACCCACTGGTTCTGCGGCATCTGTGATTTCTGTAAAAAAAATCAAATTAAAATTATTATTAAAATAATACAATATATAATTCAGTTTAAACATATTAATTATTCGCTATATCATATAGCGAATGAGTTTTCTGCTTACTGCAATTTCAGCTCTAATTAGAACTATTTCCTATGCAAAGGTTTATTTGAAGGAACACTAAAAGAAACAAATACAGGGTGTTCAGAAAGTAAGTTAAAATATTGTTCCGGATTGGCCGGTAAACAAATACGTAGTTTCTGAATACACCCCTTTTACTCAAAAATTTAGCTAAGCCTAATTATTTAAAATAACAAATTAATTCACTTAAAACTTAGCCAAAACTATAACTAGGATTAAATTCTTCACATTATTTTAAGAGGGGGTTCTAGGACAAAAAGTTCTTAAGATCACCTGTCCCAAACGGCTTAGATTTTCAAATACAAGGTGTTGAGTATTTAAAAAAAAGCACAGTTTTTCAAAATATTTACGAAACGTGTGTTTAGATATTCTACTGACAATTGCCACTCGTTACATCTACACACTTAACCTAAAATTACGAACGTAAACAATATAAGGCAAAAGGAATAAGTTAATAATTAATTATCTCACTAAAACTTGAAAAGATGAGAAAAATTTTTATTTAGTAACAGCGTTTATTGTTGGTTTAATCGATTCGAGAAGAGGCTACAGAATTTCTTTAGGTAAGTCATGACATCGGTATTGTCCAGTTGCAGTCATGAAGGTATATTTTGTAGAAAGGTTTAGGGAAATCTAATAGTGCAGAATTGACCGAACAAAGTTCAAGACATAAAGAAGTTCAAATTAATCCAACAACCTAACCAAAACATATTTTTTATTAATTAATTCCCATCTAAATATAATAGTTTATTACACGAGAAATACTAAACTAAAAATATAAAGAATAAGAATATCCTCATAAGACAAAGAGGACTACAAGGAATACTGTTAAAATCTAAAAAAAAATTGAACAACTTTTTAGTACTTTCTTGAACTTTTTCAGATTATTTACGACCTTGATTTTCTTTGGAAAATTATTGTAGGTGATAATGCCAGTGTATAGAATTGGCCGTTTTCCAAAATTACTTTTTATTAGTAATGTCTCTAAATCCTCTGTTTATCTAGTATTGTGTTGGTGTATTGTATTTGTCTTATGTAATGTGATATTTTAGTGTTCTATTTTAAGATTTGTAGAATGAATTAATATACAAACCTTTAATTTATAAAACGAGTTTGTGTTTAGATATCCTTAAGGTTTATATAAATTGGATGTTGGTTCTAAATATGATAGTTTATGAATGCATTTAATAATTTTGTTTTGTATTTTTTTAAGGATTTAGATTTTTTTAACAAACAGATGCCCACAATGAAACTCAGTATTGTAATTTTGAATAAACTAATGAAAAATAAATAGTTTTAAAAATTTTAAAGGTTATAATATCTCGTTTTATACAAAATACCAATTATAAGGGAAATGCGTAAATATTCAATACGTATTTTCCAGCTTAAATTTACATCAATAATTTATAGATTTAGAATATTTTATTTCCCCATTCAAAAATTCTAAGGGAGAGAAATATTCTAAATTTAAATCTAATATTTATGAACATTAATTATTAAGTAAAAACTTTGCTTTTACTAGAAACATAGAAGATTGAGAGACACAAAACATCTAGAAATTAATATGTCAATATTTTAAGAACTGAAGAAAGGTCATATTATCAGAATAATAGTAAAAAAATGTGGAAAACGTTAAAAAAATTAGTAAAACCAAAACAGAAATCGGAAATAAACGAAATTATTTTTGAAAATGATATCACAGAAACGTATTTACTAGTTACAGTCGCAAAATTAAATGAATATTTTGGTAAAAGTATTGAAAAAATTGAATACACAATAGATTCTGAAAATGAAGAAATATATCCAAAATTACCAGAACCTAAACATATTTTGCAAACTTATTACGTTTTTATAAGTAAACTGAAAAAACTCGTTTGTAAATCAAAAGGTAATAATAATCATTCAAAAATTCTTTCAAAAAAATTGTCATGAATGAGACATTTGAAGTACTTGGAAGCAGAATAGCAAATTTTATAAATTTATGTTTAAAAAATGGGGAAATACCAGTTGAACTGAAATGTTCGGATATAACTACAGTTCCAAAAATTAAAAATTCTAAGAAATGGAATGAATTAAGACCTGTAAATATATTTTTGGATATTGAAAAACGTTTAGAACGGATAATTTATGACCAAATTTAACAATTCACTGAAGAAAAGAAAATTTTAATACACATTCAAGCTGGCTTCCGAAAAGGACATTCAACTGAAACTGCAATACAGTACGTAATTGAGAGCTGGAAAAGGACTTTATTCTTGTAAAATTCAGTTATTTGCTGATGATACTTTAATATATTTTAACGGAATGGATATTAATAACATTACAAATAAGTTAAATTTTGAATTGAAACTTTTATGTAATTGGATTAAAGTTAATAAATTAAAATTAAATGTATCAAAAACCAAGTATATGATACTTCGAAATAATAATTTAAATATTAATAAAAATATTATAATTGATAATGCAAATTTAGAAATGATTACTTCTTTTAAATACTTAAAGTTTGATATTTGGAAAAGTAATTTCTAAAATTTCGCAAAAAACAAACTTTTTAAAAAGAATACGTAAAGATTTGAACTAATTTTCCAAAAAGATGATATATAATACAATAATTTTACCCCATTACCTGTACTGTCCAACAATTTTGTATAATGCCAGTGAAGGTTTAAAAAAATTGATTACAAATGTTACAAAACAAAGCAATGCGTATAATTTTAAGCATGAATAAATATACAAAGATATCAATCATGTTAAAAAAATTACAGTGATTAAATGTCAAAAACCTAATATTTTTTCTTGTTTGCATACTAAATTGTCAAAATCACGCATATGATGATATGAAATTGTCAAAGTTTTTATCTAAATAGAATTTCGAAATGTTAATATTGATATATTTATAAAATAATCTTATTGTAGTATTAATAAAATGTATGTTCTGTATTTAAATAGAATGTAAAAGTAGCATTTTTGCTAAATAAACCATATTACTACTAGATATTTTTATTTTTATTGGTTTTACTTATAAAGGTAGATTTTTCAAAATTAAAAGATAATTTATGTGATTGTAGCCGTGATAATAATGGATTTAACTCATAGTTGAATGCAAGCTTGCAAATTTCTGTAGTAGTTCTATCTAAATATTTAATCGTAGTGTCGAGAGCAAACAATTTAATTAATATATTAATATACACATTCGAATTGCAACTTCTGATTTTATCATTTATTAAAAATCCATTTGCATGTGCCAAGGTCAACTTTCCATAGGCAACGTCAGATCAAACGATTAACGTACCAGTTGGTCCGACGAGTGCAGATTCGGGTGGGTAGTCAGGGGTGATATCAGAAACTTTACCATCAACAGGTCTCACTCCTGACGAACTGGAGGCCAGTTTACTTGTAAGATCTCCATCGGCAGTGGCCGTACTCTCGCTGTAAGGGGTCTCAGCTTCTGGTCCGGAGGGACCTATGTTGTAAAAATGTAATTATTATTTAAAGTCTTTCAAGCTTGTATTGGGTATAACCGATTATTTATTTATTGTTAGGCTTTTGTATTTTTTTTTTAATATTTTATACTTAAGTTGCAGCCACAATGGTTATTTACTTGTTACAAAACACCACTTAAGTGTAAAACTACTAAAAAACACTGGGATCTATGAAACGGTAAGGCAAAGTTGCTCAATTAAAGGTTAATAGGAGTATTTCCGAAGATATTCTCAAAAAAAAAAACTGAAAACTTTTACACCCGTATTCACTAAAGAGGTTTAAATTCAGATCAGGTCAACTTGACAGTTATAGGTTTAATATGACATTTTCAACAATTGAACAAGTAATTTTTCTAAATGTCACAATTTCAAAATGACAGTGACATAAGCGAAACATAACTGGAAAACTACTTTAAACCTTTTCAATGAATACGGGGGTGAAATTTTGTTTTTATTTCTTGGAAAAAATATTTTAAAATAAATCGTATACATCTATTGCAACTATTTGTCCTCTGACTCTTTTAAAAAGGGACGAGTATATTTTGCTGCAGTTTTGTAAACTCTAATGCTCACTACATCCTACCATGATATTATTTTACTCGCATTAAAACGATTCGAGATTAATATAATATCTTCAATAATTTAATGTTTATATTTTCTAATGTAATATTTACATTATTGTAAAAATTATAAAAAGCTTAATGTATATTATATCAAGAAAATTGAAGATATAGCAAATTCGATACAAAATGGAACTAAATAAATCTGCATATTTAATGTTACAAATATATAAAGAGTATTGAAGATATAGTAAATTCGATACAAAATGGAACTGAAGAAATTTGCATATTTAATGTTACAAATATGCAAAGAGTATCGAAGATATAGTAAATTCGATACAAAATGGAAGTGAAGAAATTGGCTTATTTAACTTTACAAATACAAATATATTTAAATCATTTTGTGAAATATCACTGAACAGCTTAAGAATAATAATAATAACAAATAGACTTTATTTAAACAGTGTTAGTAAAATAATATAAACAAACATTGTGCTAGGGTGGCGAGATTTAGCATAGCTACTCACCTAACCACCTAATGTAACAATAATTAGAGGTAATGTTAGTAGTTAACAAACACATAAAAATAACCCTAAAAGTAAAATAAAATGAAATAATGAAAAGTTCAAAAATAATTAACAAACAAACAAAAACTAGAAATGTTACTTATACATGAAAGAGAGTGAAGAGAAGAACAAATGCTTTTAATTGACAAAAAAAAAGAAAAGGTAGTTTAAGGTACTATGATTCTAATATAAGGAACAATAGTCACTAATAGCAACCAATAATTATGATGTGCGATCACTGTGTCCAGCCGAGCGTTCGGTCTAGCCAGACACAAAAAAAGAGAAAATAGAAAAATAAGAATATATTATCGATTTTCCGATTTTAGATGAAATTTAAGTTTTTTCTTAAATGTGTCAACAGCTGAGCAATTTTTTATGTCGGCCGGCAAAGCATTGAAAAACCTGGCAGCGTTAAAACTAAATGAGAGTTGAAATAAAGAGGTTTTGTGCCGAGGGACGGAATACAGAGCATTATGGCGTGTGTAGGTATCTGCAATGTGTTAATTTTGTAAACCAGTGTACATAAATGCAACCGGAATCTTTAATCCAACTTAAGCCAAGCAGAATCAATATAACATTGTGTAATGTGCTCGTACTTTCGTAACCCGTAGCAAAACCTCAGACATGCATTCTGCAGTCTTTGCAAACTGGCCCTATCCTCCTGTAACAAAGCAGGCCAGAATAACACATCACAGTATGATAACAGAGATAAAATCAACGAATCACATAACCTTAATTTAACTTCAGTTGATAAGACATTTTTAAATAGATAAAGAGTCCTTAACTTACCATAACTTTTTTGAAGCATGTAGGAAACGTGACACTTGAACCTCAACACACAATCTACTCCTAGGTTCTTACAAGATTCTGAGACCGGTATTCTTACATTATTTATATTAATATTGAAATTCCTCAATATCTCTACACTATTTTTGCCAAATAGAAGAAGCTTAGTTTTATTTTGATTTAGCAAAATGTAATGGGCGGTGAAGATTTGATATATAATATGTAGGTCTTGGTTTATATATCTTTCGGCCAATTCAACTTTATCAGGGTTGAAGCTATAATATAACTGAGTGTCATCAGCGTATTGGTGAGAATGCATCTTTTGCAAATGACTACTGAAGTATGAAGTATAAAGAGAAAACAGTAGAGGACCTAGTATACTGCCCTGAAGAACTCCACAACCAGAAGCCAATACATCAGATGATGTATTGCCAATTATAACTTTCTGAAGCCTTCCTTGCAGGTAGTTTTTTATAAAGTCAACAGCAGACTGCCTTAATCCGTAGTATTTCAATTTAGTACATAACATATTGTGATCAAGTGTATCAAATGCCCTACTATAATCAAGGAGCAACAGGCAGGAATTTTTACCTTCGTCAGTGGCACGAAAAATATCATACGTTACTTTTAGAAGAGCTGTGCCAGCCAGATTGAGTCGATGGAAGGATATTTTGTTGTAATACATAACTATTTAATTGTTCATGGATTATTTTTGGAGTATTTTTGGAAAAATAGGTCACAAATTTATAGGTCTAAAGTGAGCAAGAGTAGCGGCATTGGTAATTTTAGCAGTTGGGAGTACATTTGCAATTTTCCATTTACTAGGAAACTTACCAGAAGAGATACACGCATTAATAATAAAAGATATATGATTCAATAAGTGAGGAACTAATAAAGATATCATTCTGAGATCTACACCATCTGCACCCCTGGCATTAGGACTCATGTGGGAAATTATTTTTTCAATCTTATCAGAACTAACCGTTGAATATCTGAAATTGTTGTAAGTATTGTTCAAAAATTAATTTTTGTAATTATTTAAGTACGTATTATTATTTGCCTGTGATTGAAGTGGGGAATACTATTAAGAAAATATTTATTAAAATCGTTTGGACTTCCTACCTCTTCAGGCCGACTATCCGGTACTGAGTTAATATTTAACCATTTCAAAGTACGCCAAACGAACGAAACATTCTAGATATGAATTCAAACGAAAATTATAAGGAAATACTAAACAAAAGGGTAATTAAAGAAACCTTTGGAACCATTAGATAATTTTAGCTTAAAATATTAAATACTTCCCGAAAAATTAAAGTGCTCATATGTAACAGCAATTCCTAAAGTAAAAAACTCTAAAATATTTGATGAAATGAGGCCAGTAAACGTATTGCCGGACATTAAAAAATTAAT
This sequence comes from Kuschelorhynchus macadamiae, assembly GCA_030620095.1. Lineage (NCBI taxonomy): Eukaryota > Metazoa > Arthropoda > Insecta > Coleoptera > Curculionidae > Kuschelorhynchus > Kuschelorhynchus macadamiae. Next base: position 88,368 of record JAUTXW010000904.1, on the reverse strand, counting down.
AGAGTTTGTAGAATATAAACAGTTTGTGGAATTTAGAAATGAAAATAACATTTTGTTGCATCAAGCTGGTTTTAGAAAAAAACACTCGGCAGGAACAGCATTGCAGTTTGTAGCTGAAAATGGAGAAAGAGCCTGGTAATGAATAAAGCAATAATAGCTGTTTTTTTAGACTTTAAACGAGCTTTTGAAACCTCTGACCGGGAAAGATGATTAAATAAATAACCAAATAAGGGGTAAGGGATAGTGTGCTAAATTAATTTAAAAACTACTTGAGTAACACATATCAAAAAACATGAGTATCAAGTGAAATTTCTAATGACATATTTATTGATATAGGTGTTCCTCAAGGTAGTATTTTGGGACCGTTAGTTTTTAATTTGTATGTAAATAAAATTTCATCAATTTTAAAACATTGCCATATTCAGTTATTTGCTGATGACACATTATACAAGATAGAAACATATTAGCATCACAAGATTTTATTTATTGAGACCTAAATGTTTTATCAAATTGGCATAAAGTAAAATAATTAAAATTAAATTTATCTAAAACAAAATGCATGGTTCTGGGTAAAAATTCAAACAATAATAACTTGTATATTTTATTAGAAGGGTCAAATTTGGAAATATGAAAATCCAATAAATATTTAGATATAATTATAGATGATAGATTAAATTTTAACTTATATTTTGAGAAGACTATTAGTCAAATTGCTGGTAAAACTGGATAATTTAAAAGAATTTCCCCAAATTTAGGTTTTTTCTCAAAAAAAATTATTTATAATACTATTATCTATCCATATTTTCTATATGGTTCTACATTTTTGTATTTGGTGAACGAAGAAATATCTGATAAATTTGTGTGTGTGGATTTTATTAAATTGTGATAAATATACAAAAATGACTGAAAATTAGAATGGTTAAATGTTCGTAATTTAATTTTTTATTTAGTTCAGATTTTATTTATAAAATAAAAAATAATTTATTGCGCGAAAATCTAACAACATTTATAAATGAAAACTCTAAAGAACATAATTACCAAACAAGACAAAACAAAGACTTACATTTAAATTATGTTTTTAAAGGGGTTGTTTTTTTTTCATTAAGGGTCGATTCAATACAATAAACTACCATTTATTATAAAGTCTCAGAAATCTTATAAAAAACTTAAAATTAACTTTTTTTGTTTAAGAATCAATTTTAAAAGCTGATAAGGCACACAAAAGTATGGTTTCTGAAGCTAGTTTAGAGTAGTTTATAATATTTAGAATTTTATGTTTTAAAAATGTAAATTCTAGCACTTATGCTAAATAAAAAAATTAACTGACTATATTGAATGGTATTTTAAAGTGTTTTACCAAGGATTGAACATAGAAACATTTTAAAGGTCCATGCATGTTACTGAATTACCATAGTTTCAGTACAATTGTATCTATTAATAGAGAGGCGAAGCTGTAAAAACTATTTATAGTTATTTATTTAACAAAGGACGCTAAAGCTATTGCCAGTAAAACATGTGAGTTGGCTAAAGTTCCTCTGGCTACAGTGAAAAGAATCGTGTCAAATCCCATGACATCAATAAATAGCCGGTTCCACGAAATGTTTAGAAAAAGGCTACAAGAACTTGATAAACGAAAAGTCTACACGATCTACCAAGAGCAACGTGTAACTGCATTGAAATGTCTAATGCATTAGATATCGCATAATTGACAAAAGGTAATTACTTATGGAATTCTAGTGATTACAAAAATGGAGTCTAGAGTATACAATATATATATATATATACAGGGTGGCCCATCGAAAACGTACCGCAAGGCATAACGGCCAGGGTAATTTTTTTTTCAAAAAATCCAAAAACACGTCAATTTCGTTGGTGAGAGACCACTTGTGCCCTTAAAATGATCGCAAAATTTTCAACCCTCTAAGCGGGGGTGTCATCCCCCACATTTTTTCAAATGGGAAGAGGGGTCAAGTGGTACCGCAATGAAAAGGGCTTTCTATTCTCTATACATTCCCGCTTTGGTTTTTATAATGAGGAGGTGAGAAAAAACAGACTTCTAATGAGCTATTTGGTCGATGTTACGTGTCACCTAGCAAAGCAAGAATTATCTTTCAGAGGCTATAATGAAAAAAGCGATTCCGTTAGTGCGGGAAATTTTCGGGAAACTTTTAATCTGTTAATTAAACGTGATAACGAAATACAACAACATTTAAAAAAAATTGGAAATATTTTTTCTGGTTTATCAAAAACTATCCAGAATGATTTGATATCCTGTATTTCCGATTACCTTGCAGATACAATTCATAGGGAGATAAAAGAGTCGTTGTTTTTTGCAGTGCAAGCTGACGATACTACGGACATTTCTGAGAAGTCCCAATGTGCGATTTCAATTCGGTACGTTAATAAATACGGTGAAATCAAAGAAAGTTTCTTGGGTTTTCATGACGTTAGCGAAGACAGAACAGCGGACGCAATGTATGGATTAATTGTTACAGTCATAGGCAATTTCGATTATAAAACAAAATTAGTTGGGCAATGCTACGATGGTGCTAGTGTGATGGCAGGTTCATTGAATGGTTTGCAAAAAAAAGTTAAAGATGATGCTCCTTTTGCTTTGTTTACGCATTGTAGTGCGCACAGATTGAATTTGGTTTTACAAACTGGTTCAAAAAATATAAAAAATTGCCGACTTTTTTTCGCAAGTGCGTCCTCGATTCCCGGATTTTTTCATCAGTCTGCAAAACGGACATTTACTTTAGATTCGACGATAGGAAAGAGGATTTCTTCCAGTTCAGACACCAGGTGGGCTTCCCGTTCTAAAATCATTCAAATCTTGCACTCTGAATGGGAAGGCCTAAAATTAGTTTTTTCTAAAATTATTGACGACCAATCATCATCGGCTTAGTCAATAAACGGGGCCAAGGGATATCTTAAATTTATGAACGATTTAGAATTTTCGTTTTTTACCGCTGTGTATAAACATATTTTTGACATAACTGACCCCCTTTTCAACATTCTACAGAAAAAATCATTGGACATCACCTATTGTAAAAAGCAAATATTTATGGCAAGAGATCGTATCAAGTTATTGAGAAATGAGACAATGTTTAATACAATATTTGAACAGCCCAAACAAGGATTTTTAATAATAGGGACTCAGGGCAATTGTCAAAAAGAATTAAGTTATCGGACACCATTAAAGGCGATGAGCAAAGTTCTTTACGCATTTTATTTTATGAGATAATTGACAATATTGTGACTCAAATAGAAGTTAGGTTTGCAGATATGTCTCAGTTATTATATTTTTCTTTAGCGGATTCCTCAAAATTCGAAGAATAAAGCAAAAATTTTCCGCTTAAATTTGTGACGAATGTGACCAACTTTTATAAAAATTTCTTTGACAAACAAAAATTAATTAATGAGCTTAGTGTAATATATCTCGATGAACAATTTGCATTGCTGAGCGTCGAGGCAATTTTAAAACATTTCGTAAAAAATGAACTTCAAGAAATATTTCCTGAAAGTTACAAACTTTTTGCGTTAATTGCTACCATACCTATTACAAGTACCTCAGTGGAAAGACATTTCTCTTGTTTAAAGCGAATAAAAACGTATTCTCGCAATACAATAAAAAATGAACGTTTATCGTCACTTGCGCTAATTTCAATAGAAAAAGAGTTGTTCTGCTCCTTACAGAAGGCTGATAACTTTACGGATGTCATAATAAGTAAATTCGCCCTTTTAAAAGATAGGCGGATAAATTTAATCTATAAAACTTAGTTGTCAGCTAAGTGTGTACGCGGCTTAACGTTTTCTTATAACGTCATTATTCTTGAAATTATTGTGGTTGTCGCCTACCCTAGCCTAAACACCACGAGCCGCCACTGAAAATCGGTCAAGTCATTTAGAAAATATGAACGATTGAAATTTAAAATGTTTATTTACAAATTATCAGAGTAAATGATAAGGATAAATTCCTTCGACCTATGCGCTATTTTTGTCCTGTTATTTTAGATGTTTACTGCTGATTTTAGTGATTTGACATGCCACAACGATCAGGTGCGGTAGTTGCTAGATAGCTGTTTTGTAACTTGTGCGTTTAAATTTCTCAATATCATTAAATTTTTTATCAATAATTATGGTGTACTCACTTGCAGAAAAAGTGGAAATAATCGAACTTTATTTTAAAAATAATGAATGTGGCAATCGGGTTGCGCAGATATTTAATGAACGACATCCTGAAAAACACCTTTCCGGCAAAATTGTTCGCGAGTTAGTAGCAAAATTTCGCGAAACTGGATCCCTTATGAATAAAAAGAGGCAGATGGAAAATCCTGTAGTAAATGAAGCTATGGAGGTCTTTGTATTGGGCCAAGTTGCCATGGATGGTACGCTGAGTACAAGAAAATTAGCCAATGAGACCGGCGTGAATCGTACAAGTGTCCAAAGAATATTGAAAAAACACCATTTCCACCCGGATAAAATTCAGTTGGTACAAGAACTCAACGAAGACGATTTTGATCGCCGCTTGCAATTTTGTGAAACTATTAGTGAACGAGTGGCCAATAATAGTAATTTTCTATTCAATGTGTGTTTTTCGGATGAGTGCACTTTCTTTTTGAACGGTGTAGTTAATCGGCATAACTGTCGGTACTGGGCTGAGAACAACCCCAGGGTATTTCACGAGGTGCACACACAACATCCTCAGAAATTGAACGTGTGGGCTGGTATTTTTGGAAATTCTATTGTGGGTCCTTTTTTTCTTCCTGGAACTCTAACAGGTGATATGTACTTAGATTTACTGGAAAATACCATCGACCCAGCCCTAACTGACATCATCGAAAATAATCCTGGATACGTTGAAGCGGAACTGATATTTCAACAAGACGGTGCACCTCCACATTACTCTCAAAATGTGCGTAATTATTTAAACACTAACTTTCCCGGGCGGTGGATAGGACGAAGGGGTGCCATTGAGTGGCCTCCCCGGTCACCCGACTTGACTCCTTTAGACTTTTTTCTATGGGGACACATAAAAAGTAAAGCGTATAGCACTCCACTTGCCTCATTAGAAGATCTGCGAACACGAATTATTGACGTTTGTCGCGAAGTGACCCCTCAAGTTCTTCAGAATGTTCGAGAACGATTTGAAGCTAATTTGTATTACTGTATGGAGGTCGACGGGCAACATTTTCAGCATTTGCTTCATTAATACGGTAAGTTTTTTTTAATTTAATACAATTTATGCGTTTTTTGAAAAATGTATTTTTCAAATTTCAATCCTTCATATTTTCTAAATGACTTGACCGATTTTCAAAACCAAAGCGGGAATGTATAGAGAATAGAAAGCCCTTTTCATTGCGGTACCACTTGACCCCTCTTCCTATTTGAAAAAGTTTGGGGGATGACACCCCCTCTTAGAGGGTTGAAAATTTTGCGATCATTTTAAGGGCAAAAGTTGTTCCCCTCACAAACAAAATTGACGTGTTTTTGGATTTTTTGAAAAAAAAAATTACCCTGGCCGTTATGCCTTGCGGTACGTTTTCGATGGGCCACCCTGTATATATATATATATAAATATATAAGAAAATACTCCTGAGAATCGTCCAATAATTTATCTCGATAAAACATGGTTTGACTCGCATGAGACTAAAAACTGGTCCGATTCTTAATTAGTTCCAGCCATGAAGGCATTCGAACTATGTATTTACAGAAAATTCTAAGGAAAAAGATACAGCATATTTTCAAACATTAAATTTGTCTAGATACATTAAGAACCTATATAGCTAGAACCGGTCGGCAGACAACAAAAAAATGTCTAAAACTTTCGCCATTAAACTATTTCCCTATCCGTTATAATTAGCAAAATCTCCGTATAGAGAATCGAATTCCAGACCCTCTGTATTATTTATTTATACCTGAAATAGCGCTGGACGCAACATGCATCATCTGCAATTGTGGTTTTCGACCAGCTGCAAACTGATGACAAGGTCTCGCCGGATCGCATACTACGTAACCCGATACCGGTTCCATGGTATAACAGGGGGCGCTCGGTACGCAAGGTATGGTGCCGGTTGGCATGCACGGCAAGTCGACACATGGCCCAGCTTCCGAGGGCTTGGTCGCGAATTTGTCCGATACTCGATCTGCGGGCGGTCCCTTCTCTTCTGGTGGTTCGGTCATTTGGGTGACTACTTCAATGTTGCCATCCTCGGTGTAAGTCAAGGTAGTTTCTACAAAAATAAATTAAAAACTATAAAGGTATCTCATGATACATATACATATGATGATACATATCAAGACAAAATTTTATACCAATCATTAATAAAATTCTTATGTAAATTAAGGTTACCGATAAGACCTCCAGGTCCCTCGGTGATGACCTCTAACGTCCCACTTCCTACTACGGTTGTCGTCATGTGCAAGTCTGGTGGAGGCTCATCAAGAACGACAGCTCTGTTGGCCACATCAACGGGAAATTCTCCACCGAATCCCTTCTCGTCGAAAGGAAGTTCCCTTTCTCCTATAACCACCGTGTGGTCCGGAGGCTTTTCCTGTTGATCAAACTCCTCGTAATCAACGACAACTTTTTGTGTTTCGGCAGCTTCAGACGTTTCTGGGACTGTTTCAAGCCCTTCTGGTTCTATTGCTTCTTCCCCATCGATTGGTTGTGCTCGAGCACTAAAGACTTCTGCCGTTTTACTTTGTTCATATTCCTCAATAACTGATGACTGTGCTAAAGGCATGCCTATTGCGGTTTCATCAAAAGGTTCGTCAGGTGCTCGTTGTCCTGAAATGTCTTCATCCGGTAGTTGGGCAGTGGTTTCAGCTACTGAAAGTCAAATTAAAGTAATAGTTTAATATTTGAAGAAGAATAAAATTGCGTTTTTATGTTATACTGTTTTATAAGCGCCGATTACTCGGAACATTTTTAAATTTTAATAATAAACTAAGTATTCACAAAACATTTGAAAAATAATAATTTTGTATAGCGACTAAATCATTAGAATTAAAAAGAAGTTTATCAAGTGACAACGTAAAAAATATTTGGCACTCTACAGAGCTGCCCAAAAAAGAGTACTAAATATTTTTATTTTTTCTAAATGGGACACATCCTTGCGATATTATTAAGCTAACCGGAACCTTCTTATGCATATATAATTTTTTAAATTTGAGTAGCCCGTTACAAGCAATTAATTATTTCCTATACCTTCTGGTACGAGAGTAGCTGCGCCTTCATCGTCATGAGGTAACTCTTTCACCCCCGCCCTGGAACCGTCTCCGTCCGTTCCGGATAGTGGCTCTTCTGGAAGTGTTGCTTCGGTTTCCGGACCGCTGGTTATGTCGGCTACTTGACTGGTATCCGGAGCCTAAAAATGTTAATAAAACAAACCTAAAAGTCAAAAAGAACCGCAAAGAATTTAGCGATAATTCCTCCAAGGGCTTGCATGGCGAATTGTTACAAAACGCAAGACCAAGTGTAATTTGAAAGTTGTGTATAATGTATGTTTATGAGATGAACTTTGTTTTCATGTTCAATCTTCTGGAATAGTGGACTTTAGAAAAGCAATTAGAAGTAGAATTTCCCCTCTAATTGCAGACAGGAAGAAAATGTGGCATTCTTTCGTTATTCACTTGATCTACTAGTAGCCTGTGATATTCAGTTTTTACAATTTTCACTTGTAGCGACTAAAGATAATACACTATTCGAAACGTTGTGAATAAATTAACAATAAGGACCATGCAGGTCCGACAAGTAAGTTATTTGACCAAAAGTAATGTCATGTACCATTTTACACGCCCACTTTAAGAATTTTGCATGATTAAAAAGTCTGCTAGCCAACTAAATGCATAAATACTTTTTTTCACCAAGGTAATATGACATTTTATTTATATAAGTGAAATGATCGTAGTCTCGTTCAAGATCTCGATAGATGGAACATTCCGACAAGGCGCGAAAGTAACAAGTAAGAGTTTTTTTTGAACAAATAACGGTTTACATGAATTACGAGGCTTGACATGACAAATATATATATATGACAACATGCTTTTGTACAACAAAGTTAAGCCTGCTATCAATCACCGTACCCAAAAATTTAGACTTTCGCTATCTTACAAGAGAAGCATTGCCGATAGACAAAAAAAAACAAAGCAAAAACATGTCAGGTTATACAAAAAAATCCTGGAAAGAATAACATTTTTTTCCCAAAAGCAATTTCTTGACTTTATATTTGAAAATAGGAATACTGCGGGACTTACGAATATCATCATCAAGTGCATTATAAAATTTACAAGCAGCATATAAAGTGCCTTTCTGAAAAAAAGACGTACGCTGACTATCGGGCAACAGCAGGTCTTTAGCACGTGTATTGTAATTGTGGGATGGTCTATTTGATTGAAGTAGCAATTTATTTTTGTATGCATAAAGACATACTTCCAGAATGTACTGGTCAAAAACTGTTAAAATTTTTAAACCCTTGAACAGCGTCCTGCAAGACTCTCTATGTGAAAGACCGCCTATTATTCTTAACGCATATTTCTGCAATAGAAAGCCCCCCCCGCTTTTTTTACCTCTGCCCCAAATGAAAATGCCATATTTGACATGACAGTGAAAATTAGCGTAGTATAAAGTTAACAAAGTGTCCTCACCACAGTGATTCCTAAGATAGCTTAATGCATAACAGGTTCTCCGAAGCCTACTACATAATGCATCAATATGAGTAGTCCACGTAAGCCCGTCGTCAAACACCACACCCAACATCCTCGTTTCACTTATGGGCGCAAGCGTGTCAGGTCAGTTTTCAAACAATGCAACGCTATTGTCAGTTTGTGTTTTTGAGTGTGTAAAACAAAGAACATTCGTTTTAGCCTTATTCAATATTAAATTATTCTTCTCTGACCAGGCTATTATTTTTGTATAAACATTTTCAGTGATAACTTTAAGAGACAGTAGATCAGGCCCAACCATCAGAATGTTAGTATCGTCTGCATAACAAACAGTAAAAATGTCTGTTGTGTCTTTAGAAAGATAAAAAATAAGGTCATTAGCAAATATCAAATATAGTAAGGGGCCCAAAATTGAACCCTGGGGAATGCCCTGAGTTATAAGTTTAGATGTACTATTTTCATTGTTAATTTTTACATATTGAAAACGCTCTAGGGTAAGATTCAAGCATTTGAAGAAATTGACCTCGAACACCGTATCTTGATAGTTTCGACAAAAAAATCTGATGGTTTATCATATCAAAAGCTCTAGAAAAGTCAAGAAACAGCCCCATAGTGCATAACTTTTTATCAATTGCATCCACGATCTTATTATGAAAACAAGAAAGCGCTGTTTCAGTACTCTTCTGTTTTGTAAACCCGTGTTGCGCCTCAGATAGTAGGATATTCTTTTCAAAAAAGTCAATTAACCTGTCCTTTATACTAAGTTCAAATATCTTGGATATATTTGACAACAAACTTACTGGCCTATAGTTACTGTAGTCATTCGGATTGCCTTTTTTATAAATAGGAATCACCGCTGGAAGTTTAAGCTTTTCGGGGAAACATACATTCAGTGAATGACAAGTTAATAAAAACACTACAAAAGTAAAACTTACATTTTTTAAGAATATTATTAGAAACCCCATCAGGACCACTAGAATTTGAATTCTTCAACCTATTTATCAAAGCTAAAACCTCTGGCTCACAGACTGGGGAGAGGGAAACTGAGGATGAGCAACAAGGGACATTCGAATTTAAAAATTCATAGTCAATATCGCCATGGGAATTTGGTATTCTAAAATGTTTATTAAAATTCTCGGCAACTTCTCCACTACCTATTTGTTCATCTCCTTTAAAAAACTCTACTTTTTTTAAGTTAATATTTTTCTTTTGGAGATTATTAATAATTTGCCACATTGTTTTTGATTTATTACTTGAATTGTGTTTTTTTGTCATTTTCCACTTGCCGAGAAATCCTAAGTTTCTCTCTGTAGATTTTATTTAAATATTTTGCTGTTTCTTTATATTAATTATTAACTTTTGAAAGCTCCAAAAATAATGTGACTTTCTCTTTTAATTTTGTTAATTCTGGGGATAAAATATAACCGCTTACTTTTTTCTTAGATTTAAAATAACCTTCAGAAGTAATTTTTTTATACACAAAACTCGTCGATTCCTTTATTAAACCTTTTACTAATTTCACACAGACGAATTGTGAAAAATGGTCGGAAAGACTCATATCAATTACCCTAGCTTGTGAATCTCTATCGGCGCTTACTATGAAGTTATCTATGCATGTGCTTGACTTTCCTGTTAAGGAATTCACATTTGAAGCCGACTATGCTAGTTTTATTAATATTTAAATACAGGAGATTTGAGTCACTCAAGACTTTCACCTTGTCCATCTCGGATGAAATGGAAGATTTTAAGGATGTGATGTCAGTAAAGTGCCATAATATTGTGGTGTCATCTGCGAAGAGTGTGAATCGTCCGACAATGTTCAAGTGGAGGCATCATTAATATACAATAGAAAGAGAAGTGGGTCAAGGAGAGAACCTTGCGGAAGTCCCCACTTGTTATGTAAAGAAGTAGATGATCGTGTGCCAAGAACCACACGCTGGTGACGTCCTGTCAAATATGATCCAATCCAAGAGGGAGCCACAGTCCGAAAACTATAATGTTTTAGCTTCCATGATAGACACAGTCAAATGCCTTCCTTCAAGTCGACTTTTCTTTAGGGTTTCCAAGGAGATTTTTCAAACTGTTCTCCGTTTTGTAGGCTACTCTTAAACCTACGTTTTTAAATACTTTTTTAGACCTGTCGTTTATCTGGGATCATATGGGATTACTATGAACTTATTGGGAGCCTCAGGTGCTTGAAGAGTAGTGGCATCTTTTAACATTTTTTTATGCTTATGTCTGTTTACTAATGTATGTACAAAATTACAATTATATCCATTACTTTTAGCTGTATTTGTAATCCGATTCACTTCATTGTTAAAACTTTCTTTACTTAATGGAAAATTGACTAATCTGTGAGTTAAAAAATGAAATGCTGCCATTTTGTGTTGACGGCAGTGAAATAAGTCGGATGTTATATACCTATCAGTATTAGTAAATTTCGTATAAATATCCAATTCTAATTTATCGTTATTTCTAATAACTGACGTGTTGAGAAAAGGTAATTGCCCATTGTTCTCCTTTTGCGTACGTAAAATTAATAGAAGGATATTTATTGTTTAATGTTTCTAAGAAACTATCCAAATCTTCTGTTTTAGTATCAAAAATAGCAAATATATCGTCTACGTTTCTATACCACACCCTTGGGAAATACTTGAGTTCTTTTTTGAATTGGATTTCTAATCTACTCATAAACAAATTTGCAAGGAGCGGAGATAAGCAATTGCCCATCGCAGTTCCCTCAAGTTGTTTATAATATTTATTTTGAGACAACTGCGATGGGCAATTGCTTATCTCCGTTCCTTGCAAATTTGTTTATGGGTAGATTAGAAACCCAGTTCAGAAAAGAACTCAAGTATTTCCCAAGGGTGTGGTATAGATACGTAGACGATATATTTGCTATTTTTGATACTAAAACAGAAAATTTGGAAATTTTCTCAGGAACATTAAACGATAAATATTATTTCATTAATTTAACGTACCAAAAGATGAACAATGGGTAATTACCTTTTCTCGACACGTTGGTTATTAGAAATAACGATAAATCGGAATTTGATATTTATAGGAAATTTACTAATACTGATAGGTATATGTATAACATCCGACTTATTTCAACACAAAATGGCAGCGTTTCATTTCTTAACTCACAGATTAGTCAATTTTCCATTAAGTTTTAACAATGAAATGAATCGGATTAAAAACATAGCTAAAAGTAATGGATATAATGGTAATTTTGTACATAAATTAGTAAATAGACATAAGCATAAGAAAATGTTAAAAGATGCCACTACTCTTCAAGCACCTGAGGCTCCCAATAAGTTCATGGTAATCCCATATGATCCCATATATACGAGAGGTCTAGAAAAAATATTTAAAAACGTAGGTTTTAGAGTAGCCTACAAAACGGAGTACTATTTGAAAAATCTCCTTGGAAACCCTAAAGACAAAGTCGACTCGAAGGAGAGGAGTGGCATCTATGAAATTAGCTGTAATGACTGCGATCTAAAATATGTTGGGCAAACTAAACGCTCCATAAACATTCGTTTTAAAGAACACATGGCACATTTAAGATACGGAAGAACTAAAAAATCAAGCGTTGCCCAACATGCTTTAGAAAACAATCACCAAATAGGAATAAATAATCTACAGTTGATTAAAAATGTATCTAATAATAGATTATTGGATGCATTTGAGAGTATAGAAATAGTTAAATGTGGTAAGAAAGCACTAAATAAAGACAGAGGGCCTGTTCCCTATAGTCCCCTCTATTGTTTACTTGACAACGGTGCAGTCAGGCGCAACCAAGTGTGACCACATTTACCTATAAATAGTCTCGGTTAGGATAAGTTACTTTAGTTTATATCATCTGCTGATGATGCTAACTTGATTAGCGAAACGCGCGTCCAGAACGTAACAAGTTGTGATGTAGTGTGGTTAGAACTCGTGTATTTTGATGTTTAAAATGTAATTCAGTTTTGTCTTTTAGTTTCCAACTGGCTTGAAATATACATTAAAATATCTCTAGACAAGTACAATCGCAACAGGATGGATGTATGTGATGAATTTAAAAAACTGCCCTTTTTACTGATACTTACACTTTCTGTGGTTGGCTGACCATCTCCAAAACTTTCAGGTTTCACGTCTGACTCAGCTTTAACATAACCAACTTCGCCTACAAATAAACTAGTTTTTAACTCAATCAATTTTATGTCATTAAAAAGCTTCGCTCAAGTGACTGTTTGACTCCTGGGTCGTGCAAGGTTCTATTTTTAAAACATATAACATTTCATTATTAAACATATTGGATATTATTACACTATACTTTATACCTTTATTTTACATATCAAAAATTATAAATCCTCGTTTAAATTTTAAAGAAAATTAATAAGCTATCTTATTTACTCACCAGCTACTTTTAATGTTAGCATTATACTAAAAAGAATATAGGTGTTTTACTACTTCCTTTTTTGTCTTGTCTAAATGAATTATGAATTACAGACTGGATTTCATCACGAAAATATTAACTTTATTTTATTGGTGGAGGAATAGAATGTTTGTCATTCTGTGCAGAGTTTTGTTTCGAAATTTCTAAGTTTACCCCGTAAATACTAAATTAAAATGCTAAACTTGCCAAAGCAGTTAGGGTAATTCCGGGATAGATGGCCATACGGTAGAGATGGCCATATCCTAAATTCCCTTATAACGGGCTGCTAGCCACTGCCAAAACTAGTGAGTTGTTAGACGTTAGCAAGTGGTTGTGTTTGCTCCTCATTAGGTCAAAAAAAATCTCGTAAATGTAAGTTAATTTTAAATATTCTAATTTTACGTATTAAAATATTTATATGCATATTTTATTGGTCAATTTTTTTTTATGTTTGCGATATAATTTTTCCTCTGTTTTCGATATAATTAGTTGATACGAACGTGTAAACAGTAACCTAACCTTAAAACAAATCTCTATGAAGGAAATATCCCGTTTAAATTTAGTAGGCCATCTCTCCCTGATAATCGGGAGAGATGGCCTACTATTTTTCGGGTAAGATGGCCTTATCAATGCTTGAATAAATTGTATGCTAATTGGCGGAAGTTTTTAGTTTTTTTTTTCATTTTAAGATGCCGAACAAGTATACACGTAAAGCGAGGAATGTTCGTGGTAATTGGACACAGGAGGATCTAACAAATGCAATAAGAAGTGGAATGGATGACAATTTGTCTGTTCGGCGAGCTTCTATTGAATATCACGTGCCACGCAAAACCTTAGAACGCCGAATTAAAACTGGAGATTCGTTAAAAGGCAATATGGGTCCTAGCAGTGCATTTGGCAGTGCTCACGAAAACCGACTATCGCGACATATTTTAGCAATGCAGAAACGAGGTTTCCCGTTAACTAGAGATGACCTAAGAGGAATTGCTTATCAATTTGCTGAGCAGTTAAATTTAAAGCACAGATTTAATAAACAAAAAGAAAAGGCTGGTTATGATTGGTTAACTTTGTTTCTAAGCCGCCATCCTGAAATAAGTGTACGTAAATCCGAAGGAGTGTCTTTGGCTCGAACAAATGCAATGAACCGAAATGAAATTGCTCAATACTTTACTTTACTTGAAGCTACAATGGAACAAAACAATTTATTTGACAAACCTGCCAATATTTTTAACCTTGACGAGACGGGTCTGCAGCTAAACAGCAGACCCGGTGAAGTACTGGCACAGAAAGGATCTAAAGCTGTTTCAACGTTAATTTCCACCGAGAGAGGAGAAACAATTAGCCTTGTTGCATGCTGCAATGCTGAAGGTAACTTTTTGCCGCCTGCTGTTATCATGAAGGGTAAGAACAAGAAGCAAGAGTGGGAGAACGCACTGCCTCCTGGATCAATTTTGTTCATGTCAGAGAGGTCTGCCTACATTAATTCCAAAATATTTCTACAGTGGCTGCGTCTTCATTTTGTTCCACGAAAACCACAGGGAAAAGTTTTAATAATTTTGGATGGGCATGCTTCTCATGTAAATTCCGTTGAAATGCTAGAGTTTGCTGAGTCAAATGATTTAATCCTTTTATGTTTACCAAGTCATACGACGCACTACCTTCAACCATTAGACAGAAGTTTTTTTAAATCCTTAAAAGGACATTTTTACGGGAAGACGCATCACTCGCTATCAATTTGGCGAATTACTTAGTGATAGTTGGGGTAAGGCCGCTACAACACAAAATGGTTCTTCAGGATTTAGATCAACGGGAATCCTACCCTTCAATCGTGACGTAATACCTGATTATGCATTTCATTCCGAGGAGGATAATACAAATCCAAATTTACCGACTAAAGTTCAAACTACTTCTTTGACTTTACCTCGACCAATAGCGAACCATGTAGATTCACATGCCTCTTGCTCAACGGCAATAGCTTCACCAGATGAAATAACTCCCTCCAAAATTCTTCAAGATTTGTCTCCACCGGTTCCAGAAAAATTAAACACCGTTAAGAAAAGAGCCAAACAACTTGCCACAATTTTAACTACACCGGCAAACTTGCAGCTGCGCAAGGAAAAAGAGAAAAAAATGCAAGAAAAAAATGAAAGAGCACTTAAAAGAAAAAGACTACAAAAACCAGAAAAAAAAAAAGTAGCGAGGAGGAGGAAGAAATAGAAATCATATTGGAGAGTGACAATGAAAGTGAAGATTTTGACGAAAATCTGTGTGTAGGGTGTGGCGAAAATTACAATGATACTAAAAAACAGGTAGAGTGGATTCAGTGCATAATTTGCCTTAAGTGGTTGCACGAAAACTGTACCTCGTATGACAACTTTTGTCAGAAATGTGGAAAACTTGACAGTAAATCGAAGAAAGGCAAATCGTTGCCATAATTTTGTATGGTCATCTTTCCCAAACTTATATGGCTATCTTATCCGTAACGTTGGGAGAGATGGCCATATAGCTGTTTTATTTAAGAAAAATAATTTATGTTTATATTTTATTATTTTTTTCGTTTTGTTAAAAAAAATGTCTATTTAGATACATTTTTTTTGGATTAAGTAACAAATAAAAAACCAAATATTTTTGTATCATATTTTTTTACTATACCGAAAAAATTATGGCCATCTATCCCCGACTTTATAGAGAAATATGAGAAAATCTGCAGCCCTACAAAATGATTCAATTTCAGTGTATAAACAAGTTAACACAAACCTTTGTCTTCGTCTTCTCCTTCCTTAACTTCTACCAGAGATTCTTCTGGGACCTGTACAGGTTTGCCTTCTGTAATATGAATTAATTTGGTTTATTTCCGCATTTTAAAATATCTATGATTTTGTGCAGCGTTCGGCTTTGCATTTTTTGCATTAACTGCGCTAATGTTTGGTAAGCTTCAACAACCTAGCTAACGAAAGTTATTTAATTTCAATGAACAAATCGGTTTTCACAAACCTTCTTTTTCAGCTTCTTTTCTCGTAACTTCTACCAGGGATTCTTCCGGGACCTGCATCGGTTTCCCTTCTGTAACATAAAATATTTTCGGTTTTTGCAAAATTTTACAATTTCTATGATCTTGGGTAAAGTTTGATTTTGTTTTCTTTTCATATCAACTCCGCAAATGTGCATGTTTTAGAAAACTTTATCCCTGCCTAATTATTAGCTTAAAGAAAAAATTAAAAACCCATAACCTCTCTAATAAAGTTATCTAGATTTAATGTATAAAAAGCTAAATACCTTGTTCATCTGGTTCTTTTTTAACTTCTATTTCTGGAACCTGCACCGGTTTTCCTTCTGTAACATAAAATATTTACGATTTTTTGCAGAATTATAGAATTTTTATGATTTTGTAAAGATTGTGGTTTTGTATTTTTTTATCAACTCTGCAAATGCGTACATTTTAAACTTTGATATAGCTGAATTTGCAAGTTTCATTTTTCTTCAGTAGTTTCTGCTCTGCGTTGATAAATCAGCTACTTACTTAGAACTTACATCTTTATAATATTAGTATTATAAAGATGTAAGTTCTAAGTAATTAACTGATTTATCAACGCAGAGCGGAAACTACTGAAGAAAAATGAAACTTGCACAATAGATTCCTCTTATGACCTAAGTAACCGAAGTAGCAATTTTGGACACTGTTTCGAAACAAAATTTCTAGTTCCGAAACAATTGCTGAAAAATTCGGGATTTTTATTTTGAAACTTAAGACAAACAAACAACTGTTTCGAAAAAATTTCGATCAAAATGTTTCGATGCAATGAAGATACTACAACCTATGACAGCAGAAAATTATAAACCGTTATTCTGTTCTCATCATGCAAGACAAAATGTCGAATAACTAGTTAATAATATTCCTAGTACAACATCGAATTTGATCCTGCAACAGGTAAATTATTTATCTGAAAATCGTTTTGTAATGGTTTTGGTTGTCACGGGACAGATCGTGACTACAGTGCATTTAGTCGTGCCGAATAAAAATCGGAACAATTTCGATATAGTTTAAACTTGAAACTGTTTCTATTCAAGATTAACCGATTAACATTCCATTTTCTTCAGAAAATGTTTTGATTAATTACACTGGCCGACAAGATTTTTCTAACACAGGCCAGCTCATTATTTTCTCAATAGAAATACCCTCCCAATAATAAAAAAAATATTCGGAAAGCCCTAATACGTACCATTTAGAGCCTTAGTAGAACCTTTTATATCGGCAGGTAAACAATTTTATTGTGGAGCGGCTAAAATTGGCCCATTTTACAATGGAAAAATTAGACTGGGTTGTTTACAACATTATACATAAAATAAACGTTAAACATCACTCTTCGGTTGAGTTTCAAATTTAGTGGTTCTCTGTGTATCGGTAAGCAAGTGTATGAGAAGACGACATTGTCGAGTCAAACGCGCCGAAGTTACAAAATTTCTCCTGACAAATTTTGTTATATTTGTGGAAAATTTCTGGTGAAATCACCAGGTCATTTTCCCAAAATGTAAAAAAAGCCTACTTTAAATATTTTGTGTGCTCTGTTAGTTGTAGTGTATCATTGGTGCAGTGGATGAAGGGAAAGAGAAAAAGTATGTCTTTTGTAGTTCCAATGGTATGGCGAGAACCCACCAATCATTCTGACGATTGTTATTTTTGCCTGACAAAGACTGAAAGTTATTCCAAACAGGATAGAATATCCAAATCTGCAATCTGCCATATGACCTCATAACGCAAATTTGCCAGTGCTGATTGCGCCTTTAAATTAGCAAGCTATTGATTTGGGAGATAATGGAGATAACGCATCATCAGACAGCTCAGAAGAACTGTGCACCGATCCCACTTTTACCACAGGTCCCAGTTCCGGCGAGCCACATTTGATTGTTCAAAGTGAATTAAATGATTTAGTACGTGATTTTGTATTATCCAAGCAACAGTCAGAACTTCTGGGTTCCCGTCTTAAGGAATGGAACCTATTGGTCAAAGAAACAAAAATTACGAATTTCAGAAAAAGAAATGCTATGTTTCTGAATTCTACAGTAGGGAAAATTCGTTGTGCGCGTGTACTGATATAGACAGTTTAATGCAAGAACTTGATACTGAACATTCTCCCCGTGAGTGGCGCTCATTCATAGACTCATCTAAATATAGTTTTTAAAAGCTGTGTTGTTGCATAATGAAAGTTTAAAACCCTCTATATCAGTTGCCTATTCAGTTGTAATGAAAGAAAATTATGAAAATATGCGCATGATTTTGGATAAAATAAACTACAATAGGTATAAATGGCAGATATGTGGGGACTTAAAAGTTATAGCGATTTTAGTGGGACTTCGGTGGGATTTACAAAATATTGCTGTTTTCTTTGTTTATGGGACAGTCGTGCAATAAATCAGCATTATGTAACAAAAATTTGGCCAGAAAGAAGCGTATTTCAATCGGGATCCCAAAATGTTAAATTTATACCTCTTGTTGATCCCAAAAATGTCCTTTTGCCTCCTCTTCACATTAAACTTGGGCTGATGAAAAACTTTGTGAAGACTTTGAATAAAGATGGTGATGGATTTAAATACCTAAGACATATCTTTCCCCAGTTAAGTGATGCCAAATTAAAAGAAGGCATTTTTATTGTGCCACAAATCAGAAAATCGCTGGACGATGTCAATTTTACGGAAAAGTTTACCAGGCAGGAACTCAGAGCATGAAATTCATTTGTTAATGTAGTGAGAGGATTTTTAGGTAACATTATGGATGAAAATTATGAACAATTAGTTAATGAACTCTTAGATGCCTATAAAGCGCTTGGAGTCAGAATGTCATTAAAAATTCACTTCCTCCATTCCCATCTGTCATTTTTTCCCAAAAATTTGGGAGCTGTTAGTGACGAGCAGGGTGAAAGGTTTCACCAAGTTATCAGAACAATAGAAATTCGGTACCAAGGACCATGGGATCCAGCCATGATGGGTGACTACTGTTGGTTTTTGAAGATGGAAGTGTTTTAAGTTAATATTTTTCTCGTTTGCATTTCTCTTAGATGTGTGGTATGTTTAATTGGCGAAAACTGTAAACATAGTCAATAAACAGGGCTAAGAATTTACTGGAATCATTTTTTCTATAGATATTAAGTATCGTAACATTCGATATGGTTTTAGAACTCTAACAAGAAAACCTATGTGCAACAAATTTCTATTTGTCATTTTCGTATTTGGATAGGTCCATTCTCTTAGATTATGTTTTGATTTGTGATACAACAAAAAAAAATTTTTGTTGTATCACACAGTGATATCGATTTACAATTGAAACACATGTACCGCAAATTTGTAGCTATTTGTTTCTATCCTCCATGTTAAATTATTTTTAAAGACAGAATGAACGCGACAGTAGATTAGAGATGGCGCCAGCAGAATTTTCATAGTCCTTTGGGTTTTTCCTAATGTTGCATTTTCAGGCAACCCTCGTATCCCATATATAAGACAACTTATCAAGAAGACGAAAACTGCTCCTTATATGACTTTTTCCGTAGAATTTAGTACAGCTCTCAGAATAAATATCCAGGGACAGATCGCAAAGTTATCGAATCCTACTTTATTTTTTAGGTGGGACACCTTTTGGCAGACTCGTTATCTGGTCCGAAGAATCTTATTTTTCAAAAGCAGAAATTTTCAGTCGCCATAATACAAAAGAGACTGGTTCGCAGAAAATCGCCATTTGATTTTTGAGAGGGCACAACAAGGACGCTTTGGGGTTCGGGTCTCGTGTTTCATTGTTTCATTTTTGGAAGACGCACACTCTATAGAATTTTTGAATGAGGTCTCACAGTGGCAGCGTGTCGATACCTAGAAATCCTTAAGGAAGTTATTCCCCAACTGATGGAAAAATGTTCCGTTGACACTTTATAATGCCGTTTATCTTCAACAAGACAACACTGCGCATTTAAGAGCATTTTTAGATGATAAATTTCCTCAACAATGGATTGGTTTCCCACGGATCATTCCATTTCAGATTTTTTTCTTCTGATGTTTTATGCAAAATAAAATATATAGAATACGTCTTGAGTCGGGAGCAAAGCTTCATGCGGCAATCGATTTAACTTTCCGAAATTTGCAAAGAAGGCCTATGACTATTTATTTATTTATTTACGGATATACCATTTTACATAACAAATAATAAACAGTAAAGCATTGCGTTAATTAATTACTAAAACTAATTACAATAAGAAATACTACCACAAAAATTCTAATTATTAATGACATTTAAGAATATAATAATCTCTACGTCTATGATGTCAGACGTCCCACGGCACTTTTAAAGGTACTAACTGAGCCATGGATTGGCAGATTATACTTATTAAAATTACGTTGCATTCTATTAATTGGGCTATGCAAGCCATAATTTCGGGTAACATTTTCTGGGTAAAACAAAAAATTGGAACGGGTTCGATGTAGGGCATGTAAAGATATTTTACTTAGTAAATAAGAACAGTCAACATGCCCATTAATTAATTTGAACAAAAAACACATATCGGCCTGCAACCTCCTGCCCTAAAGTGAACACATACCCAAAATACTAAGAACACGGTTGTAATTTGAATGATTATCAATTTGGGGTATTCCCAGCTTAAAACTACATATTCATGAACTCTTTCAAGTGTAGTGCCATTTATGATGTAATCAAATTGAATAGAATTACGTGATTTTGAGAAGGTAATGCATGAACATTTACTTGTATTTAAACTTAAACCATTTAAATTTGACCAGTGAACAAATAAGGTCACCTCTGACTGCAAACATTGGCAATCCAGAGAAGTAGATGTGTATTTAAATATTTTAAAATCGACAGCATACATAAGAAAAGAACTATGTGGTAAAAAGAATCTTAAATCGTTAACAAACAAAATAAATAATATGGGTCCACAATGAGAGCCTTGCGGGACGCCTGACGGTACTAAAATTTGATTTGATATAAAATTATTAATTCTAATACTTTGCGTCCGCCCAGTTAAAAAACTACTTAACCATCTAAGAATGTGATCACCTAGCCCCAGTGCCTTAAGTTTAGCCAGTAATAGACCATGATTCACCCTATCGAACGCCTTCGAGAAATCGGTATAAATAACATCAACTTGATATCCCCTCTCGAAAGCGTTCAGCAAGTGGTTCACATAAGTTAATAGATTAGCTAGGGTAGACCGAGCAGGCTGAAAACCAAATTGTTCATCCATAATTACGCCTTTACAGAGCCAAGACAGCGAAGAAGAGACCAATGAATCAAACAACTTTGGAATGGTTGACTGGATACAGATGCCTCTGTAATTTGTAACGTCGCTGCGATTACCAGATTTAAAAATAGGAGTAATGTATGAATGCTTCCAGAATTCAGGAAATACTCCAGAATTCAGCGAAAGATTAAAAAGAAAGGGTAGTGGTTTACTTAATGTGCAGACATATTTATTTAACAAGATTAGGGGGTACCCCATCTGGACCAGAGGATGTTTTCGGATTAGATGATATTATTTTATGAAATATGTCAATTAAATCTATCTTTACCTCATTTAAATTAAGTACCTGAGAAAGGGTAGGATAGTATTCAGGTATTTCATAAGAGGCATCTGTATACACGGTTGAGAAATAATCGGCAAATAAATTTGCCGTTTCTTCACCATTATTGCTTGCTCTGTTATCAAAGTGCATACAGTTTGGATATCCGTTTGATTGTTTAAAATTATTAACATGTTTCCAAAATTCATTTGGGTTATTAATTAAATTTGATTCCATTCTGTGCACGTAAGATTGATAACACTCTTGTTCTAGAGCCCCACACTCCTCTCTAAGCCGCGAAAACAGCACATAGTCAGCAGGCAAATTTGAATTCTTATAGCGTTTATGCATAATTTTTTTCTCAACTATAAGTCGTCTGAGACGAGGGGAAAACCACGTTGGAAAATTGGAGCTCTTAAATTTTTTAATGGGTAGAAATTGTGAAATACCCTGGTATATTTTATTATAAAACCCATTAACTGCCTCATCGATATCATTTTTGTCAAGCAGTATTTCCCAATCGACTGAAGCAAAAAAATCATTTAAAGCTATTTTTGAAGTCATAATATTCTAAATTATATTTTAATGATTCATTTGAAGTCGAGAGAGGAATGTCACAGGAATAAGCAATATGATGGATACTAGTATTTAACAATAGATCATCAGCGGATTGCACAACAATATCATTTAAATTTGTAAAGCACAGGTCAAGAAAGATATTATTATTATTAGGAATATTTATCATTTGAAATAAATTAAGAAAGCTAAAAGAGTCACCTACAAGATTAACAGCCGACAGCGGCGAACACTTAACACTAACACTATGAGCTTTATTAGACCATATGGCACTAGGGAGGTTGTAGTCACCAAACAGCACAAGAGCATGACCAGGATTCGCCTCGATTATGTCTTTTAAAAGCTTTTAAAAAAATAACGAAAATTTATGTAATTTTGCATACGGAACAATGGCCGTGATTTTGAAAACTCTTTGCCTTTTCGAAATTTTCTTTCTCTTTTGTTTCTTCTAGCTTAAGTTTCAAGTAAGATAGGTGTTTTGTTTTGAGTAAAATTTAATAATGTTATCATAATTAAGTTAACATACTGTAATAAATATTTAAGAGTTGAGAATTAGGAAAGATGTTTTAAATTAAGTTTGAAAGTATTACAATTTTAGTAAAATAATTACTTACATGAATTTACAATACATACCTTACAATACATTTTAGCCATAGCCTACTACCTACTAATTCCACAAGAGATTTTGGAAATTCTAAATCCTTAATAGATCATATTTTGTCAAATTCAAGTAAAGACATTGCAGTAAATTTTATTAATAGCCCAATATCCGATCATAAAATCCAAATTATTAATATGCCAATTTCATTCAAAGAAAAAAACCAAATATATTGTATATTGATATTAAAAAATTTAACTTACACAAATTAAAACGTGATTTGATTCAACTAAACGGTGAAATATCTTATACTGAAGATCCTGATTTAATATATAACAAAATTATTACAGTTTTTGAGGTAAACTCTTATATCCGGAAAATAAAAATTAAAGAAAATTCAAAACCCTGGTTTGACGAATCTTTGGCAAATTTAATTAAAAATCGAGATAAATATTACCATAAACCAACTTTAAATA
Source organism: Kuschelorhynchus macadamiae (assembly GCA_030620095.1). Taxonomy (NCBI): domain Eukaryota; kingdom Metazoa; phylum Arthropoda; class Insecta; order Coleoptera; family Curculionidae; genus Kuschelorhynchus; species Kuschelorhynchus macadamiae. The sequence continues at coordinate 65,072 of JAUTXW010000904.1, read as the reverse complement.
AAAATGTAAAAAAGATGATTCGATTAAAAAAAAGAGATTATTATAACCAAATATTTACAATAGGGAATTAGAAAGTATTAAGGGAAAATATAAATATTTTACTCCATGAAAAACCGGCGAAAAAGAAAACACAAATTGACCACCTTTATATTAATAATAAACAAATTGAAGCTGAAGAAGAGATCTGCGAGGAAATAAATAATCATTTCATTAACGTTGGACAACGATTAACAGAACGAATATACCGAAAATGCACATTCAATGTTTTTAAACATAGAAGATATACATGAAGAAACAATTGCTGAAATAATAGATTCTTTAGATCCATTTAAAGCTTGCGGATATGACGAAATACCAGCAAAAATTATTAAAATTACCAAATGTGAACTTACTCCAATTTTATGTCATCTAATCAAAACTCCTTTCAAACAACAAATTTATCCCAACAAATTAAAAAATGCCAAAGTTCTTCCTATTTTTAAAAATGGCCTAAAAAGTGACCCAAATAACTACAGGCCTATATCTATCGTAACAGTTTTTTCAAAAATAATTGACAGATTTATCTACGATAAAGAGGAACAATTTTTAGAAAATCAGAATATCTTGTTTTTTGATCAGTACGGCTTTCGCAAATCCAAGGATACTGAGGTAGCAGCAATTGATTTAGTAACACAAATGTTGCCTATTATCCTTGGATTTGTGTAAAGCTTTTGACACTGTAGACCATAAAATATTGCTCAAAAACTTGTTTCATATCGGTATAAGAGGTATTATATATAATTGGTTCCAAAATTATTTGTTGGATCGCAAGCAAGTTGTTCACATTGGCAAAAAATAAAAGCAGTCATCAAAAAATTTTATGTGGTGTACCTCAAGGATCTATATTGGCTCCAATTTTATTTTTAATATGTATAAATTCTGTATCTCTGTTAAATTTAGAAGACTCCATTAAATTATTTGCTGATGATACCACCCTGCTCTATACTTCAGATAATTTTGCAAAAATAAATGTTATTATTACTAAAGACCTAAATTTAATTATTAATTGGTTACAGGCACAAAAATTAACTCCTCTTTCATGTATATATAGAATATTATTCAAAATACAGATATTCCGCTAATATTTTTTTCTAATAATCAAATTAATTATTCAAAGTGTATTAAATTTTTAGGTTTATATATATAGATCAAAATTTAGCTTGGAAGCCACATAGAATATTTAAGAGTACAAATTTCTCCAACAATAGGAATTTCGTTTAAAATTCGTAACTATATTTCTCTTAGTTTGTTAAAATATATATATTTTGCCTTCATTTATTCAAAATTACAGTATCTAATATCAGTGTGGGGCGCTGCATGCAAAAAAACAATAAAACCATTAGAAAAATTACTTATTTAATATTAAATATTAAATTAAGTCAATAAAATGTATTTACCGTTTACCATATCTGAAGTCCAACATTTACCTATATAAGCCTTAAAATCTTTTGAACATTTTTGGATGTATAAAAATAAATTATGTATTTTTATTCATTCATCAGCTAAAAATATGAAAAATACAAATTTAAAAAAGACAAACCGATTATTTCTTCACCATAAAATTTAAAAGCAATTTTGGTAAACAATGTATATTACACAGTGGGGTTAATTATTACAATAATCTACCAACACGATTAAAAAACATTAACAAAATTTATACCTATAAAAAATACTTAAAGAAATATTTTTTGAGGAATTAATTATTTTTTTTAATGTTTACTGTTTTTAATTTATTTGTAATTTATAATAATATTTATACGTTTATGTGTTTTATATTAGTTATTAATTAGTTCCCTTTATAATTTACTGCCTTTAATTTATTCATAATTTATAATAATGTGTATACATTTTTATATTGATAATTAGTTCCCTACTATAAACAATATTGTTTCTTGGAAATAAATGATTGATTAAATAAAAAAAAAAAAAAATTGGGAATTTTAGAAAATGTCGAATTTCAAGCTTGTTTTTCAAAATAACTTAATATATATATATATATATTTTGGGAAGCTCACATTATTCCTAATAAATATAAAGAATAATATACAGGATTGTGTCGATTAAGTATGGTCCGAAAACTTTTTGACCTGACCCCGTATACTTATTCTGAAATCGTCACTAAATTTTACCAAAAGGTTATATTTTCCAAATCCAAATTAGACTGTTTTCAAGAAATAGAGCGTGAAAATTGACATTTTTGACCCTTTGAAGCTCTGTAACTTCCATGCAACTTATATTGCAACAAATTGGATTTTACTTCATGTCCCAGTTTTTTCTCCATACCAATTTGTGGTTTGACAGGAGGTTGACATTTCCTGTCAAAGTAGAAATTGGTGGCAGGGGATAGATAACCGAAAAGCAAGATAAGAAAGTGCAATCCATTTCGTTGCAAGTTAAGTGGTTTTGTAGTTATATAGCTTCAAAAAGTCAAAAATGTTAATTTTCATGTAGCATTTTCTCGAAAACAGTTGCATTTAGGTAATAGGAAATAACACAAAAGGTGTGTAGAATGTTCAGGACAATACAAAAATGCAATACTAAAGCATTCCATTTAGAAAACGGATTATGTTTATGTTTATGTTCATCTATGGCCAGATCTAAATTTTTAAAGTGATCTCATTGATTTTTCAGATACTTCTAATAGACCACTTAGTTTGGGGAACGCTGCAAAAAGTTACTAATAAATTAAGGCTTCTTAAAAAAATTTTAACAGGAAGAAATTTCCAATAAAAAACTCGAATTCTATCTCGATTAATAATTTTACTTTTTTGTTGAAAATAGACTATCGCGCGGCAATAATAATAACAACTTACATTGTTACATAATCATTTAAATTTTTAAAAAGACTAGAAACTTGAAAAATCAATATCCCGCTGAGAAAAAAACATTTTCACGGATTTTCCAACACCTATCGTTAAATAACAATTTTTTCATTTATATTTCGAGTCGGATAATTGTTAAACAAAAGTCCATAATATTATTTCGCGCCATGTAGACTATAGCACAACTATACTGTATGAGATTATGACGATGTTGGTAATTGTTAAAATCTGTTAGTTGTCAATAATCAACACTAACAAAAAATATTAATTTTTAATTCTTTGTTAGCTTTAATAATAATTGATAAGTAATAGAGTATAACAATTAAAAACACCACAATACTATAATCTCATAGAGAATCAACTTACTTTGTGTATATTATTAATGAATCGTTAAAAGTGCTTGGTTTTCTTTCGAGAGTAAATAGTAAATTTGTAAATATTTTCACATTTAAACTGTTGCATCAGTCAGACCACTATTGGAATACCTGTTTGGTTTCCATATTATTTACTCCGTATTAATTATATTGAAATGGTTCAGAATACATTTTTGCTCATTATATCCCTTAATTAATTCAATTGATTATTTTGCTACTGGTATGAGGTCCAATACTGATTTGACGTTTTTATATAAATTCATAAATGCAATGTTCAACTGTCCTGCCCTTTTGTCCCATATTAATTTTTCGGTTCCACCTTAAAACACCAGAAACCAGCGCATTGTTGCACAATCTTTTTACCGATTCAACTGTGAAACGTACTCTCCCATAGCAATCCTTCACATTTAAACATTTTTATTTGCAAATGGTTACCCGTTAATAACTAAATAAATAAATAAATAAATGAATGAATGAATGATTGAATGAATGAATGAATGAATGAATGAATGAATGAATGAATAAATAAATAAATAAATTAGTTTTTTATTGGAAATTTATACCTCCTTAAAAATTCTTAAATTTTATAGTTTCCGAGTTATATGCAAATAAACTAGGGGTTTGCGAGACCACGAGACTAGTCTCGGTATCGGTCTCGGTCTCGATCTGAAGACTTGAAAAAGTATTTCGAGACCGAGACCGAGACTTGGTGTTCGAGACGGAGACCGATACCGAGACTTACCTATCGACACTCTCGGTCTCGATCTCAAAGTGAAGTAGCAAAATAACTAATGTTCGTAAATTATTTGTTTCGACAAAATAATTCAAAAAATATATTTTTATTCAATTATATTATACTAGCATTGTATATGTTCTTATAACAATGCTACTAGTGAAATAGTCATTTAAAAAACGATATAAATAACCATAAAAAGAGAATTTCCCAAATTTTAAAATTCTAGTAGCGAAATTTCACTTCACATGTCGAAAACCGTAAATTGCTACCCTGTTCTCAAAAAGAGACATTTTATCACAATTATACTATATAGGATTTTGATATTTTGATCTTTATAAATTTATAATCGGTTTTTATGTTTAATTATTGAAAGTAACTAAAATCCAAAAATTTTTAGTTTTTTGGTTGCATAATTAATAACTAAAAACATCAGAATATCATATTCTTATATAGTATAGATACGGTAAAGTCTCCAACAGACGAAGTAATTGTGGTGATTTTTGTTTAAAAATTTTGCGACTTAATATAAACAAAAATTGTTAAAAAAAATCAGTGAATATTTGTCTTAACATTTTCTTCTTTAATCGCTTCGATGGCTTGCTAATTAAAGAAGGTACGTGTTTTATAGAACAATATTTTTGTATTGATTTTGTTTGTATTTGAAAATAATGGACGATATAAAATTTTTAACTCTATGTGTATAATAAAAATAATACATATACGTACGGACAAGATTTTCAACAAACAAAACACAAAGAAGAATTTGGCTTAGGATTTTAAATAGACTTAGACTTTTTAATAAACTGTTCTAATAACAGAGTAAAAATTTAAATTTGTAAACATACATTATAAGCATATTTTTAGATTTTATTTCAACCTATATAATAAACCTAAAAATATTACAGAAAACTTAAACTAATATTTTATAATTTCATTTTTCAAGTTACTTTTATACCATGAATGAATACATAATAAGCATTTGTTTGAAGTTTCATTTAACATGCTTCTTAGTTTTGTATTAATTAACCCTGCTTGTGAAAATAAACGTTCTACTGCTATGGAGGCCGCCTGTATGTCGCTTTAATTGCAAATATTTTATTATCTCTTTTCTCCAATTTTCGGAATGTCATAGTTATCATCGCTTGAGGAACTTGATATTATTGGTGATTCAGCAGGCACAATATAATATTTATCCCTGTACATTTTCTCAAAAAAGATTGATCTTTCAGGCGAAAAATTGAACAAGTAGATATTTGTTTAATAAATAAATTTACTTTTAAAATCTACTCCACTTAAAATTTATAGTTAATTTACCAAAGAACAAAAATAGTTGATTCACAATTAGTATTATGAACCAAAGCCGCCTTTGTGCAAGCACAACGTGCAGACCCCTAAGAACGGTCCTGGTTAAGAAAGTAAATACGCATCAAAGAAATAAAAGTCTGGTTCAAAATAGCAAAGTTTACAGAATACCTAAGGGTGTTTTACTTGGCCATCGATCGTTTTCTACCTATTGAATTATAACGTCTGTCCCTAGAATGCCCAGCATGTTGCTTGCATGAGTTCGGCAGCATTATACAGTGTGTCCTTATTTTGTGCTTAATATATCTTATTCCATTTGTATATCTTTCGAAATATAAAATAATTATTGTTCTGTGGATGGTTGTTTAAGTATTTCTAGTTAAGTGTGGTCTTTCTGTTGATGTCCAAAGAACAAGGGATATGTGATATTTATTATACACCTACTATTGTCCGTATATCTTCATTTACTGATTCCATCTGTTGGCAACATCATTTCGAATTATAGATTTTTGGAATAATTTTTTATATACATATAGCTACATTTTTTCTACTTTACTGAAACGTTCAAACATTGGATTTTTTTTGCATTAAATTTTTAAGATTGGAAAAACTCTTGGTTTCGAACGGAAGCTTCCATGTACAGGGTGTTCCAGCGAGGACCGAACAGGGACCTATTTTCGACCTTCCTTGTATTTTGGAAAAATTCAAAATAGCCAATCGATGTATTTTTTCTTGTAGAATCCAAAAATGTCATCGAAAAAATATTTGAACCAGAAACAAAAGAGTTACGCTATGCATCAGGTGTTTTTTAAATGGAATGTATCGTTTTTATACGATTTTTGGAAAGAGCGATTTTTTTTATGTCCGTTCTGATTAAAAAATTTGATTTTGCGATAGCTGTTTATATTACATTTTAATGTTTTACAAACTAAAATTTTAGCTTCACCTGTTTAAAATATACGATAGGTTGGTATAGGTGATCAAGGTAAAATGACGTTTGAATGCTTTGTCAATAAAAATTGACATTATTTTAATTATTGTCGAAGTCTTCACCTAAAAAATATATATTTGACTCTGATCGAAATGAAATACTCTTTGGACGAGAGACTACAGATTGTTATGCTATTTTACAAGTGCCAAGAAAATGCAAGAGAAGCAAGAAGAAGATTTATTGCAAATTTTCATAGAAATATATCCATCAATACAATTCTAAGGATAAAAAACCTATTTGAGGAAAATAAAACTTTACATGATAGAAAAAGAAATTCAATAAAAAATAATTATTAAATAATAAAATAAAACTACTAATAACATAAGTTTTCAATGTGACCGCCGTTTTTCTCGAAACAACATCGATAACCCCTTTGTAGCCTTTCTAAACTTGCTGTTACAATATGATTTTCCTGGTTAAGGCGGTTTATTTCATCGACAATTTTTCCCATGATCTCTTGAATAGTTTCGTTTCGTTGTCTGTATATGACGTTCTTCAAATGGCCCCAAAGAAATGTATCCAAAACTGAGAGGTCGGGGCTATTGGGCGGCCAAGCATATGTTCCATTTCGCCCTATCCATTCGTTATGGCGCCGATTTAAAAATTGAACCACATCATGCACGGCATGAGGAGGCGCCCCATCATGTTGCCAAATTAAATTCTGATATTCTGCCAATGGTAAGTCTTCCAAAAAATTTTCAATTTCGTTTTCTAAAAACTCATAATATCTGTGCCCATTTAAAGTCCCGTTAAAAAATATTGGTCCCAAAATTTTATTGTTTTTTATCCCACACCAAACATGAATAGAATTCCTCCCTTGAAATTTAATAGCTTCGTCGGTCCACACAATATTTTTGAATAAATCAGGGTCTTCGTTTTCTTGCCGAATTACCATTTGAGAAACAAATTGGAAGCGAAGTTCTTTTTGTGCCGGTGTTAGGTGCTGAAGTGGAAGGATACGAAAAGGCCTAAATTTATGAATTTTCAGAGTCCTGTAAACAGTCCCTCGGGTAACTCTTCTGCGCCTTACACCGCCACCGTACTGAACTTCCCGAACTGCATCCAAAATAGATTTGGTTGGATTAACTTGAAAATAATTTATAATGGCCTGGTCTCGATTTCTTCTTCTTTGTAAATGTCTTTTTCTATCATGTAAAGTTTTATTTTCCTCAAATAGGTTTTTTATCCTTAGAATTGTATTGATGGATATATTTCTATGAAAGTTTGCAATAAATCTTCTTCTTGCTTCTCTTGCATTTTCTTGGCACTTGTAAAATAGCATAACAATCTGAAGTCTCTCGTCCAAAGAGTATTTCATTTCGATCAGAGTCAAATATATATTTTTTAGGTGGAGACTTCGACAATAATTAAAATAATGTGAATTTTTATTGACAAAGCATTCAAACGTCATTTTACCTTGATCACCTATACCAACCTATCGTATATTTTAAACAGGTGAAGCTAAAATTTTAGTTTGTAAAACATTAAAATGTAATATAAACAGCTATCGCAAAATCAAATCTTTTAATCAGAACGGACATAAAAAAAATCACTCTTTCCAAAAATCGTATAAAAAACGATACATTCCATTTAAAAAACACCTGATGCATAGCGTAACTCTTTTGTTTCTGGTTCAAATATTTTTTCGATGACATTTTTGGATTCTACAAGAAAAAATACATCGATTGGCTATTTTGAATTTTTCCAAAATACAAGGAAGGTCGAAAATAGGTCCCTGTTCAGTCCTCGCTGGAACACCCTGTACTTTTGTAACATCTCGGAGAACAATTATTTTTAAAATTTTGTTTTCGAGACCACCGAGACTTTCGAGACCGATGCCGAGACTAAGTAGGACTCGGTCGACGAGACCGTAAACATTTTCCGAGACTGATTCAGTCTCAGTCTTGGTCTCGGTCTCGCGAACCTCTAAAAAAACTCCTTTTTATTTAAATCTTAATTTGTTAATAAATTTTAAAATTGCTTGGGTGCGTATATGAAATTACGTCACTCTAAATCTATTATCCCCTTACTCATATTTTTATTATCAGTAGCAAAAACTAAGACCACTTTGACATTTGAACTAAATGAAAGATTATTTAATATCAGAGTATAAACAAACCTTCTTCGTCTGGTTCCTTTTTAACTTCTGCAAAAGGTTCTTCTGGAACCTGTACCGGTTTTTCTTCTGAAACATAAAATATTTTACTTTTCAAGTTATAAAATAGCGTGTGTAATAATTGAGATACCAAACTAACACATAAAAGACAGTTTTAAGATAAAATATTCTCACAACGTTTATTTCCCTTAAAATATTATATAACATAAATATTTTATATTTTATACTGTAACAAGCTATGGATTGAAGGTGATTTGGTAATTAAAACGAATGATGATTTTCGTAATTAAAATGAATTTACCTCCTTCTGGTCCAGGTGTAAAGGCTTGAGCTGCGGCTTCATCTCGTACTGGAACCATAATTTCCGAACATGGCGCTTTACAAACTTTATCTATTTTTGAGGGAACCTGTGTGGGTCGGTCTTTCAATACGACTAGATCTAAACATAAAAAAATCGCACTGTAAAAACTCACCTTAAAATTTAAAGAAAAGAAAATTATGAAATTCTCTTAAATTAAGACAAACACGCGCTAGCGAGTCAAAAACCCCCAACAATTTAAAAATGTTGTGCTTGTGGTAGCTGCTAGAAATAAAACTTCAGCAATCAATTTCCATGGGCTTTAGATGTATTTAGTGTCATACATACAATTGTTCTATTGGAATTTTACCCGTGTCATCAATAAAACTGATGAAATATCAAAGACGTGCTTACTGCTTAATAGGCATAATACTAAAACTTTGACAACGCTCTAAAAATTTTACACAATTATCTACTCGATAAGATCATTCAAATGGCATAGAGAGGTAAGACTTGATTGCTATTACTTTTCTTTTCGAAGTTTTCTAAGACAAGTTTAAAAAACTAAGGTTTAATAATAATATAATATTTAAAAAGTTTAATGTTTAAAATATAGAAAAACACTTATTGATATTGAGAAATTACCTACATACATTTCAACACCTAAACAAATTATTTTGTTAATTTTTCTGTTAGGGTAAGAGAAAACTACAAACCCTGGTTCAATCCTGAATTATCAAAAATGACTTAAGATTAGGAATAATTATTATGCTAAGAAGAAACATAATCCAACAAATAGCTATTATGATATAAATTATAGAAATTATAATAGATTCATCAAAAAATAGTGTCGAAAAATAAAACAAGATTGTTAAAGTTGGCGCATTACCTTTCTGGAATGACGTCATTTTTGGTTATTTTTGTTTGATTTATTTTAACTGACAGTGACAAAAACATTTTGAAAAAACTCATTGTCGTTTCTTTACAACAGTCAATGCCGGTTTTGGTTATGTGTCTTTCAGAATATATTCGTCAAAATTGACATTGATTTGTTGTGATTCTTTTTAAACTTTTGCAAGATGCCGCGAAGATATAATCAGCAATCACAGCTAATAGTTTTGAATATCTTGGCTTTTTTTCAATTGGAAAAAGAGCAAGCTAAAAATGGAATCCTTCCGCAAACTGATAATATAATGGAACGAGCTTCAAATGCAACATAACTTAGCCATACAACAATCATAAATATTAAGAAAAGAGGAATAACGAGCGATGAATCCTTTACCTCCAGAATGTCTCAAAAGCAAAAAGAGGTAAAAACAAAAATTACAGATTACTTAAAGAACAAAATAAGAGATACGATCTACTGCATGTATGCGAAAAATGAATATGTTACAATGCAGACTTTGCTTAAAAAACTAAAAGAGATAAATGAATATTTTAATTTTTCCATCACCTCGCTAAGAAAATACGTAAAAAGTATTGGTTTTAAGTGGAAGAAATCAAACAATAGAAAATACCTGATGGATTTGCCCCACATCGTCCACAAGAGAATCAATTTCTTGAGGGAATATGTCAAAAATCAAAATCTAGGACAAGATGCTTATACCACCGTATTTATTGATGAGACTTGGATTTTTAGTAAAGGTTCGTTTAGAAACAGCTGGCAGGATAACACTATGTCTACAAGTTCTAAAAAAGCTAGTGAAGGTCATCGATATATTGTAGTTCACGCTGGATCAAAGGAAGGATTTATTAATAGAGAATAAAAGAATTTATTAAAAATCAGCTGGTACCAAATCTTCCTCCAAAAAGTTTGATAGTGATGGACAACGCAAGCTATCATTCCGGCCTTTTAGAGGATATTCCAAGAAAATCATGGACAAAGCAGAGATTGATTGGATGGTTAAAAGAAAAGAACATTGACTTCCCAGAAAGGGCCATGAAGGATGAAATATGGAGCATTGTAGAAAAAAATTGTAACATTGAAAAAACATTCTACCTTGACGTTTAGGTTAGGAATCATCGCTGAAATATAAATAATATAAGAAATACGTTATTTGAAACCAGCGTGACGTCATTCCAGAAAGGTAATGCGCCAACTATATCAACAGCAATTTTCAGCTGGAACACAAAAGCAATATGGAAAATTTTTACAGTTAATTTTGACTAACAAAATTAAAAATAATAATTATAACAACATTGACTACTTGTTGATAAACTCTAAGAAAATTGTGGATAATCTAGAAATTTATGAAGAACTGAATAATCATTTTGTAAACGTTGGTCAGATTTTATCAATAGTCCAAATGTACCAGTTACCAAATACCAGCTAGAAGATAATAAAACCTTAATGTTTTGGATTTCATAATATTTCTGTCAAATTCATAAAAATTTAAAACATTTATATAAATTATATTTAGAATTAAGAATTATTCCAGAAAAAACTGAAAATTACGAAAAATGCTTTAGCTATTTTTTCAAAAATTTTGGAAAAATGGGTAAAAACCAGAATAACAAATTATTTAAAAAAACAAAATTTACTTTTTATAAGACAAAGTGGTTATTGTAAATTCAAAGATACAGAGTTTGGAGTTACTGATACTGTTACAAATATAAGACAAAAAATTGATAATGGCTGCGACTGCTTGGCTGAAAAGCTTTTAACATTGGAAATCACGATATATTATTATAGCACATTTATCAGCTGCGAATTAGGGGTTTAACATATAATTGGATTTAAAATTATTTATCAAACATAATACAATTTGTACAAATTAAAAATATTAAAGGTTCAAAATCAACTCGATATCTAAATTAAATTTCAAATGTAATATTAAATAGTTTGCTGATGATACTACGATTATACAGTTTGATCATGGCTACAGTCACATAAATTCTTTGAATTTTGAAAAGTTCACCTTTATGTTTATAAGTAAAGTAAAAATATTATTAGAAAATAAAATATTCTGAAGGTATAATATTTTTGGTGTATATATTTTGATAAAAATTTAAACTAGAAAATTGTATGTTTACGAAATCGCTTCCCCTATAATTGGTATTTTGGATTAAATAAGATATTATATACTTTTAAAAATTATTTATTTTTCATTAGTTCAAAATTGCAGCACTTAATTTCAGTTTGGGGATTTCCTTGATCGAATAATCTAGAACCTTAAAAAAAATACAAAACAAAATTATAAAATGCATTCATAAACTACCATATTTAGAACCTACATCCAACTTATATAAACCTAAATGACATCTAGATATAAATTCGCTTTATAAATTAATAGTTTGTATATTAATGAATTCTGTAAATCTTAAAATGAAACACTGAAATATCACTTTACATAAAGCAAACACAATACTAGACAAACAGACGATTTACAGACATTATTAATAAAATGAAAAACGGTGAATTCTATACACTGGCATTATCATCTACAATAATTTAACAAAGAAAATCAAGAAAGTAAATAATCTGAGAGAGTTCAAGAAAAGAAAGAGAAAAATTTTTTCCTAAATTAATGAGTTAAAAAATAAAATATTATATTTCTATTATTAGTTGTTTTTAATTAATTTTTTTTTACATTTTAACACTATTCCTTGTACTTCTCTTTGTATTTTGAATATTTTCTTATATTTTTAGTTTAGTATTTTCCTTGTAATAAACTATTACAGTTGGTTGCTCTAACTTTTTACACAATAATCTACCCGATAAGACATTCCGTTAATTTTTTTTACAACATTGAGCCCAGCCGCCGCGCCGATTCGAATAATACTGAAGTATGAAGTAAGTACGAAATTTACACAAAAGATAGTATTTGTAGTATTTACGTAGCTATTAAAGTGTTTTAAATCTGTATGATCAGCGGTTCAAAAATATAAGGGAGGGGAGCATTAAAGGGCCGCACTGTATATTCCAACTAACGACTATTAGATAATACGTGATTACCTTTCCTGCAAGGTTCTCCAATGTCAGCACATGGCAGTTCCCTTGGAACATCCTGCTCTCTGGTTATCGTGCCTTTACTTTCAGGCTTTCCTATTGATTTATAATTTTATTACTTATAAGATGCAGTGGTAATATTTTGTAAAAATCTAATGAATAGAACAAGGTGGTAGCCTTGTGAAAAAAAAATTATTACTAAAAAAACTAATTGTCAAGGGCGTGTAGTCCATGGAAGCAAGGGAAGCAGTGCTTCCCCAAAAAAAATGACAAAACATCTTCTAAAATTTAATTTTTGAAATAGGAAACCATTAATTTAGTTTATATTAAAAATGCTAAAATATTATCTAAACTATCAAGTAATAAACGCGGCCTTTTAGAAAATCGAATAGAACTTATGCGGGCCGCTAGCTTCTCTGCTGTATGCTTGATTTTTTGTGAATCGAGCCAGAGGTTATTAAACTTTCCACCGGCTGTTTGCAATTTTTGCATTTCAGTCGAGTGCTTTAAGTGGGGGCGGAAGCTATCGTTGGAGTAGGTTCTTTGTTTGAACGGCTATCCGTGTGTTGTGTGATGGAATATGGAAGACAATAATACGGTCGTGGATATGCAAATACCGTCAACTTCGGCTGTCGGTAATAACGTTGAAAATGTTGGAGAATTTAGTAAGAAGAGTGTGTGTGAATGTGTGATGTGTGTCATAATAATAAAGGGATTTTCAACATTAAACTTCGCTGATAAGCTTCAAATAATATCCAAAGGAAGGGCAAAACCGCCTATGACAAATTTAACCACAAAAATGAAAAACTGTATTAGACATTTTTATCCGGAAAAACAATACAAACAATTTAAATGGCTAACAGGGTGTGAAAATATAAGTAAATTATTTTTTGGCCATGTTTACTTTTTGAAAATGGAAAAAGACATCTGGAATAAAACTGGTTTTTCCGACTTAAACAATTTCCATAAAGCTGTAAAAAGACGCATTATGTCCAAAGCGCATTTACGGGCCGTCATAAAAGAAAAAGTCTTCGGCAAAACCAGAATTGAACAGGGCCCTTAATAAACAGTTGGAAATTAGTCACCGCCAACACAATGAACTAGTCGATAAAAACAAGCAAATATTAAGAAGACTTATCGATGTTGTTTGTTTTCTCGAACAACACGAATTGGGATTTAGAGGTCATGACGAAACAAGGGTTTCTTCAAATAGAGGAAATTTTCAAGATTTACTTAGTTTAATGGCTGAATATGATGATTGTTTAGTAGGTAGTTCATAACATTACTAAAGAAATAAATGGAGAGAAAAAATTAGTTGCTCAAAGCTATGATGGAGCTGCAGAGATGGCAGGACAATTAGGGGATCTGCAAGCTAAAGTTCGAGAAACTTTCCAGTCCATCAATCACATTAAAGAGTGTAAAGTATTTTTCGATACTTCAAGTGGCATGGCTGCTTTTTTTCCAAGTCAACAAAACGTACACAAGCTTTGTACTCCATTGTTTACAAAGGATTGCCCAAAGTAGCTTCTACTAGATGAAACTATAATGGAAGACTTGTGTTAACAGTATCTGAAAATCGTGAATCATTGATTGAATTATTTGAGAATATAATAGAAAATAATGAAACGTGGGACTCAGAAGCAATAAATAGTTCGAGAGGGTTGTTGGACTGTTTGAAACGAGATTTTAATTTTAATTATTTGTTGAACATATTTTCAGAAATATTTCCATTCTCGGACAATGTTTTTAATATATTACAAACTGAAACAAATGCTATTGCTTTTTGCCTAAAAAGAGTGGATGATTTTAAGTCCACGTTAAGCCAAAAAAGAGATCACTTTGACCTATTTTGGGAGAAAACGATGACGTTAAATGTAGAGCCACAAGCCAAGCCTCTTCGAACAGACAAGGTGGGAGATTCAAACATCATACAGACGCCTCTTTTATGAAATAATCGATCAAATTCAGCAACAAATAAACTATAGATTTAACGGTTTAAATCATTTTAAATTCCTCGAGCTCTGCAATTTTGATGCATTTAATGGAAAAACTTTTCCAGAAGATGCGTTTAAATCTCTTCTTCTTCATTATGGCCAGTTCTTCGACCGAGTGTTACTAATGACATTAGCGCAAAAAATGACGCTAAGGAACTAATGCAATTTTTAAAAGACAAGGAGCTGGAAGATGCCTACACCGAAGTGTCGAAATTATGTGAATTAGTATTGACAATACCTGCCACAAGTTCATCAGTAAAACGTAATTTTTTAACATTTAAACGTATGAAAAATTTCGTGAGAAATTCAACGGGGCAGGAGAGACTTTCGCATACATCGCTGTTGTCCATTGAAAGTAAACTTTTCCAAAATATGTCGGAGTATCGACGTTTTTATGACGACGTCATTGAAGAATTTGCAAAAAATGATCGAAGAATCCAATTACATTACAAATAGGTAAGTTTCTAAAAATTGCTTCCCTTTCTTAAAATTTCACCGCACGCCCCTGCTAATTGTCCAACTTTCTCAAACTTTGCCTAAAAGTCAAGTGTTACATAGAAATGAACTGGTAACATTTTAGTATGAATAGCAAAACAAAATGGCGGCATAATAAAATATTTTATTATTTTTTTCTTTATATTTAATAAATCGGCCTGAAAAAACCTTATTAGCTTAATTTCAAATTTTGTGCAAGCATTAAGTGTGATATTGAGATAAACTGCTAAGGTTGTGGTACGAATTCAACATTGTTGAACAAAATGGCCGCCAAATAATTTTTACCTCCCTCGTAAAATTGAGGTATTGTAACCGTTATAAAATCATCCTCCGAGATTTTTTCAGATCTTTACGTTTCAGGGTCCCTACATGCCGAAAAACACGTTTTCTCTGTTCCCTCTCATGCCTTACATATTTTCAGGTTTTTAGCATCCCTAGATGCCGAAAAATATTTTTATCAGTTTCGTGGGTCCGTCTGTCTATCAGTTCGCAGCATAGCAAGTTGTTGGGTTTTTTATGAAGATTTAAATATTATATCATTAGTGCGAAAATATGAAATGTCAAATTCTGATAGTTTTTTAAATCAAACACCCTGTATATTAAATCATATTCTTGAAGATCTTTTTTTTTTTTTAATTTCAAATATATATACTTTTAATATATTCTGTCAATTAGTTTTGGATATATAAGCGTTTAAACATTAAAGAAATGGTAAGGTAAATTTGCGCTAAAACATAGTGAGCCATGGTCAAGACAATTGCAATGAGCGGCGCCTTTTTGACGTGTACCGGTCAAAAGTATCTATTTACGAGCATTTTTAATATCTAATACGTTGGATGATGGGTTATTCGGAAGAAGAGAAATTCGACATGATAGAATTATTTTATTTACATGGTAAAAATGCATCGATAGCTCGTAACGAATATCATAGACGGTTTCCAGATAGACCAACACTGACTCGTAGCATAATATTAAACATCGTTAAACAATTGAATGAACGAAAAACACTTAAGCGAAAAGTTAAAATAGTGGAAAAAAACAATACCATAAAAAATCAATAATATAAAGTAGGTAAATAATATTATTAGCTTAAAGAACTAAGATTTGGTTTTCTATATAGCCTCCTTAGTTTATAATGCATTTCTGAATATTTCTTTTAAATTTTCTGTGTATGAATGCGTAGATAAAATGAGGTGATTGGGTGTTTAAATTGTCGATTGTTTGGACTATATTTTGCTATAAAGCTTGGATGGTTCTTGGCCCATTGTAGTACATCTTGTTTTTCAGATAACCCCACAAAAATATGTCCAATGGAGAGAGATCGGGACTGTTTTCTGGCCATCTTAATGGTCCATGTCTTCCAATCCAAAATAGATACCTGTAATTTAAAAAATTGGTGACCGGCTGGACATTATGAGGAGGGGCACCATCTTGTTGCCATATCAAATTAAGATATGAATTAATCGGTAGTTGTTCTAAATGCCCCTCGATTTCGTTTTCTAATAACTCCTGATACTTTTGTCCGGTTAAATTCCCATTTAAAAATATAGGTCCAATAACACGATTGTTAAGAAGGCCACACCAAACACGTAGGGATCTTCTTCCATGATTTTTGACCGCCTGAAGAGCTCGCGGGCTTTCTTTTGACGAAAAATGCCTATTTTTCCTGTTAAACGTGCCTCCAGTTCTAAATGTTGCCTCGTCAGTGAAAATTATGTTTGACAGATTTAGTTGGTTCATCACAATACGTCTTTCTATTTCTTGGCAGAAGTGTAATCGGTCTATTTTATTTTGATCGGTTAATTCTTGAGTAGGTAAAAACTTATATGGCTTATATTTATAATGTTTTAGAACTCAGTGGATTTTATGCCATGACTTGTTAAAAAAAAGTGGCTGCATCGGGAATTGAGCGCTCAGGATTTTCTAAAACAAGAATAAATAAGATAAATAAATTATTTTAATACAAAAGTTTCAAAATTACCTTCAAAATATAATAAAATATTTAAATGTTCTTCAGCGTTTCTTTCCACTATTCTAACTTTTCGCTTAAGTGTTTTTCTTTCATTCAATTGTTGAGCGATGTTTAATATTGTCCTACAAGGTGTTGGTCGATCTGGAAACCGCCTATGATATTCGTTACGAGCTATCGATGCATTTTTACCATGTACATAAAATAATTCTATTATGTCGGGTTTCTCTTCTTCCGAATAACCCATCGTCCAACGTATTAGATATTAAAAATGTTCGTAAATAATTACTTCTCACCGGTAAACGTCAATAAGGCGTCGTTCATTGCAATTGTCTTGACCATGGCTAATTATGTTTTAATACAAATTACCTTACCATTTCTTTAATGTTTAAACGCTTATATATCCAAAACTAATTTACTGAATATATTAAAAGTATACATATTTGAAATTAAAAAAAAAAACATCTTCAAGAATATGATTTAATATACAGGGTGTTTCATTTAAAAAAACTGACAACCTGTCAAAATGTAACATTTCCAATAATATTTTCGCACTTATGATATAATATTCTAAATCTTCATAAAAAACCCAACAACTTTTGTGTTTACGACATTTCCGTATCTATTCAAATAAAATCTCTAGGTGGGTGGAAAAATATACGGGAAAACCCTGTACTGTACTAAATTGGGTCACTATTCCTAATAAAAGGAAAGATTCATAACGAGG
This sequence comes from Kuschelorhynchus macadamiae, assembly GCA_030620095.1. Lineage (NCBI taxonomy): Eukaryota > Metazoa > Arthropoda > Insecta > Coleoptera > Curculionidae > Kuschelorhynchus > Kuschelorhynchus macadamiae. Next base: position 47,260 of record JAUTXW010000904.1, on the reverse strand, counting down.
TAAGTTCCGGGTAAGGGAAATTTACCGATTTTTTTATTTATTGTTAGTTTAGAGTCCTCAGAATCAGCTCATAGAGGTCGAAATCAAAATGACTCAAATATATATAGTTTATTAAGCTGATGAAACCTTCAAATAACCAAGTTTGTGAGGCCATTATAATCAGTTCAAATAAAAAATTTAGTATTTTATTTTATTAGAACATGAAAAAGAATTTTATTATAATTACCTTTTCTGCAAGGCTCTCCAATGCCACTACAGGGACGGCTTCCTTCTAATCTACTTGGAAGGTTTTGTTCTCTGGTCACTGTGCCTTTGTTTTCTACGCATGGATGACCAATTTTCGCACAAGGTACTTCTCGAACAGGTTCCCCTTTTAATAAAAATGTATTATTAATTTTGACTTAGATATGACGTTGACTTCTTTATATAACCAACGAAGCATACAACACATTGAAACTCGGTTTCGGTAATTCTTTTAACTCCAACTTATAGTTAAATTTTCTAAATAAAAATATATATATATATATATATATATATATATATATATATATATATATATATATATATATATATATATATATATATATATAAACTCAGCTCATGGGAGAACACTGATTCTATCCCTAAATGGAGATTTCATGTCGGTATCTAAATATGATCATTTGTTAGCGGATAGCTCTTTTGAATTCTCTATGGTATATAATCAAAACCTTGATCTTTATGTAATTTGTATTTATAGATCACCAAACTCTGATGTACAATCATTTTTAAATAGCCCGGTAAGTTTGCTAGACAGTCTACCGATTAAAGGTAAATGCGGGGACTTTAATATTGACTATGCTACTATTTGTGCCATCCAAAAATATCTAATTTCTATATTCGACACTTTCGGTCTTTCAATGCATGTATCCTCGCCAAATAGAATTTTAAAAAACTCTTCTTCTATCATCGATTACATGGCGTCTGATTTTTCTCCATCAGAGGTGCATTCACAGGTCTATAACTCAGGTCTTTCCGATCACGAGGCGATAATTTCCAGGTTTAGTTTACCTATTAGGCCCTTACCAAGATCTCGCCATCGGGGCAGAATTTTCTCGGCCGCAAATTTCTCAGTATTTCATAATATTTGCTTTAACACCGATTGGAATTTTGAATCTGATAATGTCAACACAAACTTCAGAACTTTTTTAAATAAAACTTTAAGTGCTTTTAATAAGGCCTTCCCGCTTAAGAATATCAAACCTAAGCGGCATAAACCGTGGACCACGAAAGGAATACGAATTTCTGCTAAAAATATGCGCTCGCTCTCATATATAAAAAATTCACCGACTCCTTTCTTATTCTCGACTATATCTCTAACTATAGGAAGATCTACACTACTCTTATTAAGTCAGCAAAAAAATTACACTACCGAAAACGTCTAACAAACTCAAATAACATTTCAAAAGAAACCTGGTCCATCATCAATAACCTCAGAATCAAATCAAATTCTGTGACTCAGATCTTGCCAGGGGCTAATGATCTAAATGATTATTTTATTAATATAAGCAAAAATGTTACCTCTAGTATCTCGCCAAGTTTGGACCCTCTTTCGTTTCTCCCTCCTTCAAAAAATTTAGCTGATAGCTTTTTCTTAAGTCCCGTTAGCAACACTGAACTATTGAAGGAAATAAATAATATCAAAAGTAAATCTTCGTGTAGCTCTGATGGCCTATCAATTAGAATATTCCTGAACTTGCCACTCCCAGTCATAGAGGCCCTTACAACATTAATAAATGAGTCCTTTCTAAAAGGTGTATTCCCTGATTGCCTTAAAACAGCTATAATTATTCCACTTCATAAAGGCGGCGAAAAAACTAACTCTTGCAATTATCGCCCAATTGCACTACTACCAGTGCTATCAAAAATCATCGAAATGCTACTGAAGAATCGTCTTATGCCATTTCTCCGGAAATATCAGATAATACCCCCGGAGCAGTTCGGATTTCTACCCAACAAGTGCACCAGCGACGCCATGTTCACGTTGCTTAGAGGCGTCTACTTATCTCTCAATAACAACCACCCAACTGCCTCAGTTTTTTGTGACTATGCGAAAGCCTTTGATTGTGTTAGTCATGAAATTCTGATAAACAAACTAAATTTTTATGGAATTCGTGGTACTTCTTTAAATTGGTTCAAATCTTATCTTGGGAAAAGGCAACAACTTGTAAGGGCTAATGGTTCCGATCCTGATTGTAAGTTGATTACAAGTGGAGTCCATCAAGGTTCAGTCTTGGGACCTATTCTTTTTTTGTTATACATTAATGATATCACGAACCTTAAAATTAATGGAAGAATTTCCCTTTTTGCTGACGACACGAGCATAACTTGGAGTGATTTTGATACAACGTCTTTACACTCTAGTATCTCCAAAGTTTTGGTTATAATTAAGGCTTGGTCCGATTCCAATATGCTTTGTTTTAATGTCGATAAAACGGTGGCGTTATATTATAAGGGAACTTTACAACCACTTCAGGTACATAACAGCAATATTGAATACGTAGAGTCGGTTAAATTCCTGGGTTTAAATATAAATAACAACCTAAAATGGTCTAATCATATTGACACCTTAACTAAAAAACTATCTACCGCCTGCTTCTCTATTCGATCAGTTTCAAAAGAACTAGACGTTCCTTCTGCCAGACTTACTTATTTCTCTTTATTTGAATCCCACCTCCGCTATGGCCTTCCCTTTTGGGGCTGCTGTACCACCGAGCAATTTCGTAGTATTTTTATGCTTCAAAAGAAAGCCATTCGTTATTTGTTTGGTCTAAATAATAGAGCTCACTGCCAATACTATTTCAAAAAAACATGAAATATTAACCCTTCCTGCATTATTTATTTTGGAAACGGTATGTTTGCTGAGAAAACATATAAACACCCTCCCAGAAAGGCCACAACATGTATACCCTACCAGAAACTCTAGGCATGATATATATCTTTCCATTCCTTCCTCAGAATTAATAAAAAAATCAATTATTTACAACGCCATAAAACTTTTCAACAATCTGCCAGTACATTTAAAATCTATCCCTATGCTTGCACAATTTCGAAAAAACACCAAAGCCTACCTCATTGAGAGACCATTTTACAGCGTTAATGATTTTTACAGCGAGTAAGTCTCTTTAAATTGTCACTAAATTCGCTTGTTTACTTAAATCTTTTGTGAGTAATGTCCTAACTAGTATCATAGAATTTTGAAAATCATCATATAGAGAAAAGAACTGTCGAACATTCACTTAAAACTTAATTATTTTTGTTAGGTATTGGAATAGAAACAAAATTTAATTCTTTTTTGTATACTACATTCTACACTAGTTCATTATACCTTCTGTTTAACATCACAGTTATTTGTATAACTATAATAACATAGAGTTTAAGGTCGCATAGTTGCAATTTTGATTTCAGTGTCATCAAATTTATTCACCTCGTACATGTGTGTTTTTTTACTTTTATAAGGTTATTAGGATTCATTAACTGTTTTGCGGCAATGTTATGTTATATTCTAACGTGTGTTTTACGATTTGGTAAATTGATAATTTACATATTTAAAAAGCATTGACCTATCGAAATTCTTTTTGATTATTGTTTTGATATGTCTTATTTTAGGTACATTTTGCTTTGTCCATAAAATTGTAAAATTTTTCTGCGGCAATAAAGCATACTTTTGTTTGTTGTTTGTTTGTTTGTATATATATATATATATATATATATATATATATATATATATATATATATATATATATATATATATATATATATATATATATATATATATATATATATATATATATATGTATTCTATACACTGGCCTTATCACTTACAATAATTTACCAAAGAAAATCAAGGAAGTAAATAATCTGGAAAAGTTCAAGAAAATACTAAATAAGTTTTTCCAGGGATAATGAGTTGAAAGGCTGTGTATTGTATTTCTATTAATTGTTATTTTTTATGTTAAAAATGTTTTTCTTTACATTTTAACAATAATATTATTAAACCATTATAGTAGGTTGGGAATAAAAATAATAAAAAAAAAAAAAAAAAAAATAATACCTGTTTGAACTTTTCCAGATTATTCACTTCTTTAATTTATATATATATATATATATATATATATATATATATATATATATATATATATAATATATAATAAATCATTTGCGAGCCTATGTTTATCCATATAAAACTTCTTTCTTATTTTGGGGAGTACTCTATTTAGATATGCTGAAAAAAAACTAATTTAACGTCCTCGTTATTTCCTCACGTAATTTATATGGGCTTTAGGCAGTTTAACATCCTTAGATTGCGCCTATGAAAACGTTTGATCAATACGTCGAAAACTGTGTTATATAAAAAAAAAATTATACCAATTTCAGTTAATTGAAAACTTTACATAATTAGTAGAATTTGACATTTCGCTTCAAACTAACAAATTATTTAAAAATTGAAATATTATTAATTTGGGCTGCATTTGATTTTGAAGACTGGCAGCATGTGAATAATTTACAGATTTATTGAAAGCTAATTCCCATAAGTTACGAATTTTGTTTTTATACTTAGTTAAAATATGGCCTTTAACAGCTGCTTGATTTAATAGGCAATCAATATTGCACAAAAAAATAAATTAAGTTCGTTAATTGATAAAAAGAAATACCTCTAGCGCTGTAGTAACTAGACTGAGCTCCACCAACATCCAATCGGCTACTTTCTCCTTTCTCAACGAACGCGTCTGGGACTGGTAACAAAGTTTTAACCGTTTTTGCGGATTCACCACCTGTTACGTGTAAGATAATAAAAATAATAATAATAATAATAATTACTGGACACACATAAAAGTCTAAACACAATCAACGAACACATAATTCCCGAGTACATAACGAATGCGAGCACAATTGAGGACATTCATACAGTGATCTACGCATCAGCTATAACCACGATAACACAGAACAATCAGAAACTCCCACCACGACACAGAAACACCAACAACATAAAACCAAAATTCAAATGGCAGATAAGGATCGAAAACAAAATTAACAAAATTAGAAAAGAATTGGGACATCTTACCCAATCCATGAACGGCAACAAGTCAAAACGTATCACATAAAGTATAGAGAAAATCAAATCTGCATCTCCTGATTACACGCTTATAGAAATCCTTGACACTATGAAGCAAAAATTAACTGTGTATGCCGCAAGACTCCAAAGATACAAAGAATCGAATGAAAAAAAGGACGCTAACAATCTGTTTCATAGAAGCGAAACAGTTTTACTTAAAAATCATGAGCAATGAGGAGGCACGAGTAATAGAACCACCGACCAAACAAGAGATCACAGAATACTTGAAAAGTATTTGATCAGAACCGAAACTACACAATAATAACGCTTCATGGATTAAAGCGGAAGAAGACAGACTCAAGTGCTTAGAGGAAACAAATTATTTTAAAACCTAGCACACTCCCCAGTTTTCTCGCCCAAGCAATAACATACCTTAAATCAAAAAATTCAGACAATCAGGACCCGTCAAATTACCGACCTATTACGTGCCTTCCAACCCTCACAGATCATCACAGCCACAATTACCAGGAGAATAGAACAACGTCTAGCACACAAAAACATTCTAACGGAAAAACAAAAAGGGTGCAGGAAAAACAGCCGAGGATGCAAGGAGCAGCTCATTATAGACACCGTCATCATGGAACAAACCAGGAAAAATTACAGAAACCTTCATACTGGTTACATAGATTATAAAAAAGCATTTGATTCTATACCCCACAGTTGGCTAACCAGAGTACTAGAATTATATAAAGTCAATAAAAACATCAGGCAATTTCTTACGCAAATCATGAGTACGTGGAAAACCAAAATCAACCTGAGAACATAAAAAGAGCACATCGAAACATAAGAGATCTACATCAGACGAGGTTTATTCCAAGGAGATTCACTCAGCGCTTTGTGGTTCTGCCTCTGTCTCAATCCACTCTCAAACACACCGAATAACACAATCTTCGGATTTTAAATTAAACACCAAAAAAATAACCTACACAAAATAAACCATCTCTTGTACATGGGTGACATAAAATTATATGCAAGCACAAAGAGGCACAGCTAAAGGAAATCCTTAAAATCGCAGAAACGTTTACCCTGGACATCAACATGGAATTTGGTATAAATAAATGCAAGCTACTTCATATCAACAAGGGACAGTGGAAAGACCACCCTACGGAGGAAACAATCAACAATGAAACTAGATAACATGCTCAAAGAAGAAACGTACAGATACCTAGGCTTCCATCAAAGCACCAAAATTAACCACACTCATATCAAATCAGAGCTCAAGACGAAATTTAAAACCAGACTTACAAAGCTACTAAAAACAAAACTGAATTCCAAAAATCTAACGAAAGCTACTAACACCTTCGCCATACCCTTTCTTACGTATTCGTTTGGTATCAATTAAATGGTCAAACACAGACATAGAAAACATTCACATTCTCATACGCTCTGAATTCACTAAACACAGGAAGTTACATCCCAACGCATTCAAGGAACGACTCATTATCGAGAGAAAAGAAGGAGGAAGGGGAATTATAGATATGCAATCGCTAAATAAAAAACAAATTTACGAATTCAGAAAATTCTTCCACAACAAACAAACTAACCTCCACAAGGCAATAGTGAAGGCAGACAAGAATTATACACCGCTCGACCTGTCTCAAACGAGCCAGGCAGCAGACGCACACAGTCACATCCAATCACGACTAGAAAAGATGAACACCTGGTCTGAAAAGACACTTCAGGGAAGACACAGATACCACATAATACAAGACCCTATACATAAAAAGCTTTCATATACATGGTTACAAGAAGGGCAGCTGTTCCCTGAAACAGAAGACTTCCTGCATGCTGTCCGGGACAAAGTCATAGCAACCAGAAAGTACATCAACAAGGACACAACCATTGAAGGCGAGAGGTGTAAGAGGTGTCACTCGCAGAGAGAAACGATCGATCACATAACGAGTGGATATAGACTAATGACCGGAACTGAATACACCGCGAGACACAACTCAGCCGCGAAGGTCGTTCATCAAGCATTAGCCACAACATACAAACTAACAAAGAACACAGACCCTTACTATCATTATACACCAACATCTATACTTGAAAACGAAGACTACAAGCTCTACTGGGACATTGACATCCACACAGATAAAACAATCCCCGCAAATAGACTTCGATATCACCTTTTAATCCAAAAAAGAGAAAATTATTTATTTAATTGACATGGCTGTCCCCAACGACGAGAACATCCAAGCGAAATACAGTGAAAAGATCGCCAAATACACCGACTTGGCAATGGAAGTAAAAAGGCTGTGGAAACAGGAAAGAGTCATCATTATTCCTCTCGTCATATCAGTAACACGTCTCACCCCAACATCGTTTACACCGCATTTGGCTTAATTAGGACTTAATACCGACATTCCCAGGAACATCCAGAAATCGGTAATTTTGAAAACATGTAGCATAGTTAGATCATTTCTTAATCCACAATAGTCGTTGTTTTTTTCCATTTCCTTTTTTTTATTTTTATTTTTTGTATTGACTTGGTATAATCCCGTCAGTATAAAATACAAGCACAGGAATACTGTGAAACAACAAGTCATAAAAACAATAATAATAATAATATTAATAATAGTAATAATATTAATAGTAATAATATCAATTATAATAATATTAACAACGCAACATACACACTGCACACTGCTTTTATAGACTATAAAAAGGCGTGTGTGACAGTGTACCACATTCCTGGCTCATAGACGTACTAGGAATATACGAAATTCACCCTATCTTTATTAATTTCCTAGCAACTATCAAGCACAAGTGCAAAACGAGCCTGAAGATTTATAATGGCGATCAATCTCTTAACACCGATGAGATACAGATCAATAGGAGAATTTATCAAAGAGACTCGTTAAGTCAACTTTGTTTCTGCTTAGCGATGGCTTCCTATCCACGTTGCTCAACAATACAGGATATAGCTTCATCATCAAAGTCAATAGGGTCAATTCCCAAACTATATCCCACCTTCTGTATATGGATGACATTAAGCTCTATGGTGGAAACCATAACCAACTCAAAAAACTTATTGACGTGCCATACATCTTCTCGAAAGACATTTATATCAAATTTGGAATGAAGAAATGTAAAGCCTTAAACATCGAAAAAGGCAAAGTCAATAATGGTGATGTAGCCCTACCCAATGGCGAAACATTACTAGCGATGAACCTAAGAGAGCCCTACAAATAGTTGGGATTCCAACAAGCTAAACTGTTTCAGGATCAGCAAGGTAAGACCAAGCTGAAAGATCAGTACGTTCAAAGAGTGCGAATCTTCTGAAAACAGAACTGAACGCCAGAAATCTCATGCCCGTGCTGACCTACAGGTTCGGAATCTTGAAAGGGACGAACACTGAGCTGCAGGGACTACAACGAACTACTCGCTTAATGATGACCAAGTACAAGTCACAACAACATCATCCTAAACTCACTTTCAAACCCCAACAAACAAGAACAGTGGGCTCAAATGGCACCGCACGACCGCCATCACAATGACTTGAATCAGCCGCACAAAGATAAGGAAGCATCCAACAGGCGATACAGGACCAAGTTATTAATACACACAATTACACGAAGTTCATCATCAAAGAGCGGTCTGTTGAATCCGATTAGTGTCGAAAATGTAGCCAGAGATCAGAGACTATGCAGCATATAACATCTGGCTGCACTTACCTAGCAAATACGGACTACGTTCAGCGAAATAACCAGGTGTGTAACATTATACACCAATGAATAAATTCACGCTCCTGAACACCTTTGTGCCCTATTGTAAATACCATCCAAGTTCAGTGCTTGAAAATAATGCCTTTAAAACTGCACTACAATCGGGCAATTATCAACGACAGGTGACGAATAATCGCTCTGTGGTACTGTCGGCATTCAGAAGGCAGTCCTGCTTAGTACTTGCCACATAGTAAGAAAATTCCTACAGAACACATAGAAGCCAGCCTGCTCTTTTTAATGCATGAGGAAATAATAATAATAGGAATTACAAAATTTATAGATATTGTGAAGAACAACTTGTAGTGAGGACGCAGAAAGCTGTCGCCTCGGAGTTTCTTCGTCACTGAGATAGATGAGTTTAGCCGGCGACAACTGACAGAAAGGATAGCAAGACAGAGAAACAGACAAATGAAATTACATAAAACCTTGTATGAACAAAAACTGGCTTCGGACTAAATAGATGTTTAGCATATACCAATAAAAAACTATTACTACACAGATAACATTTTCTTTAACTCGATGCGTGGACCCATCTGCCGCCTGGACTGTTAGATCCTGAACAAATGGTAAAAAACGTTCATTAAAATATGAGTACGGAACACTTTAAAAGGAAACACGTTTTATTGCAATTTTTTATACACATGTGTTTATACCTCCGTCTCGTGGACCTCGAGGGCCGCAACAAGTGCAACACTCCTCATTTTCTTCCTCGGACAAGACCTTCGAAGATGGCCTGGAAGGAGCCCTCGATTGGCAACTGCAAGTATTCGTGGCTGGACTCTTCGTCTTGCGCTTTCTCACCATGTCGGTTAGGTCTTTTATACACTTGGCGGCCCCCGCCAACTCGGCAGGTAACTTGGAGCATTCCTCACACGGGCCAAGATCCTTAATAGTTTTGCTTAACTTGCGCGCTATTACGTCTAGGCTCGAGTCGCATCTAGAATAGATTGAATTATTTTTTGTATCTGAACTGGTAGTTGAAAAGTACGATTCAATGCTTCTTGACGTTAACTTTTAATTTCGGAATTTTAGCGACAGACTTTGACACGGTTTCTCGAAATTTTGCAACTGATATTTTGACTAATTTTTACTTGGATTAAGGGGAACTGCACGCAGTATTATGGATCATTTGTAAGCCTTCCGCCGCTGCAATATTATGTTAAAACTATAAGAGATATGTATTAGCTTCAATGTGGACCACTTTTTGACGCAAATGCCGTCGCATATAATTTTTTTTTCCACTATATGGCTCTTTACCGCCTTGCATTGATCCTTTGTCTACGTAACTTCAAAATTTGAAATGGTAAACCTTACTCATGTCTTTGTATTTGTGCAGCGCGTGAACCCTTTTGAACCCATTTTTAAACGAAATGTAATTTAAATTGCCTATACATAACACATTTTTTTGAGATCGGACGTGCAGGAGGTTCTCTCTAATACGTAGGTACCTTTTCATCTTACTTTGAACTTGACTAGACCTTGTCGCTGGTTTTTCACTTTTTGCGTGCTGTTCTCCCTTAAGTATAATATGTGAAGTCCTAACACTGGAACCTGTGGTGGAAGATAGATCAAAATACAAGAGTTCTAACCACACTACATTACAACTTGTTACGTTCTGGACACGCGTTTCGCTAAGCAAGTTAGCTTCATCAGCAGATGATATAAACTAAAGTAACTTATCCTGACCGAGACTATTTATAGGTAAATGTGGTCATTATATCCATTACTTTTAGCTATATTTTTAATCCGATTCATTTCATTGTTAAAACGTTCTTTACTTAGTAGAAAATTGACTAACCTGTGAGTTAAGAAATGGAATGCTGCCATTTTGTGTTGACGGCAATGAAATGAGTCGGATGTCATATATCTATCAGTATTAGTAAATTTCCTATAAATATCAAATTCTAATTTATCGTTATTTCTAATAACTAACGTGTCGAGAAAAGGTAATTGACCATTGTTCTCCTTTTCGTACGTAAAATTAATGGAAGGATATTTATTGTTTAATGTTTCTAAAAAAGTGTCCAAATTTTCTGTTTTAGTATCAAAAATAGCAAATATATCGTCTACGTATCTATACCACACCCTTGGAAAATACTTGAGTTCTTTTTTGAATTGGGTTTCTAATCTGCCCATAAACAAATTTGCAAGGAACGGAGATACGCAATTGCCCATCGCAGTTCCCTCTAGTTGTTTATAATATTTATTGTTGTACTGAAAAAAATTTTGATTCATACATAATTTTGTGAGAAGTAAATACTCATCAATAATTTCTTTCTTCAAATTATTGATTTCAAGTAGTTCCTTTAGGTACTCTAAAGCTAGTGGTATGGGTACACCAGGAAACAATGAGCTTTCATCAAAAGATATTAAAATTTCACCTTCTTTTAAGTGAACATTTTTAATTTTATCTAAGAATTCTAACGAGTTAGTAACCTCAAAGTTATCATACGAGATTATTTAATTTGCCGAATTCTTCTACTAACCATTTTGAAATATTGTACGTTGGTGATCCAACTCTGAAACAATAGGTCTCATGGACTTCCCAGGTTTATGAATTTTGGGAAAGCAACTAACACATAGTAACCCACAGTTATCTAAACTGTATTGCCTTCCCAAAATCCATAAACCTGGGAAGTCCATGAGACCTATTGTTTCAGCTAGAGTTTTAAAATTTCTTTTAGTTGATGCAATATCTCATCAACTAAAAAGTAAGATAAAAAGTAGATTTTTACTATTTTACATATTTTTATGCTTTAATGGTAGATTATTAAGTCATTGACGAAAAAATCTTAAAATCTTTAAAACGTATTTAAAGAAGTATTGTTAAAAGGTAAAAATACGTTTGACCAGTTAAAGACGGGGTTTCAAAAAGTTCAGAAACTGATTTTTATATAAATATTTTTGAAAGCAGTAGACAAAAGAGTCGTTTAAAAAACTCATTTATTACAAAGGGATTAAAAAAATTATTTTGGTACGCCATTAAGGGAATTTCGAATATTACGGAAATTGCCTTTAAATCACATTTAAAGGAGAGAGGTATAATGAATTTCAGTGAAAAAGCTGAGCTTGCGCAGATGATTTTTTCAAACTTTGTTGGGTCTGTGAAACACGTTTGTACGTCTAATTCTGATCACGACAACCCCAGTGCTCGTTCTCAGACTATGAATAATGCTCCAACTTCTCTGCAGCAGGAACTATATGAAGGTTCGAATTTTTCGCTATCAACGAACAAAATGTAACTCAGACATATGATACAGTCAGTGGTATTGGGGTTTCCTCAGCGAGTAGTCTGAGCATGTTTTATCAAAATGTCAGGGACTACGCACAAAGACTGACGAGATTTCTCTAAGCATTTTGTCTTGCGACTATGAAGTAATTTCTCTTACCGAGACGTGGCTTAATGGAGATATTAGTAGCTACGAAATGTTTAAACATAAATATATGGTTTTCCGTAAAGATAGGAGTTATGAAGAATTGGGATGCCAGCGCGGCGGAGGCGTGTTGATTGCAGTTTCTTGTTGTTTTCAGGCATCCTTGATTATTACTCCTATTCATCTAGAGTTTGACGATGTTTGGGTTCAGGTGAAGGCTGGCGACACAAAATTAGTCCTAGGATGTGTATATTTCCCACCCAATTCTAGCCTGGAGTATTATCAGTCATTCTACAATACCTGCGAGTCGTTGAAAAATAGTTTTGACGGTCATACATTTTTAATTTCTGGGGATTTTAACCTTTTTTCAGTGGAATTGATCTATGAAAACGATACCCTTGTTCCAAGGTCTTTAACATCGTTGGCCTCTGAAACTCTTATTGTGTCAATGAACTTTCTAGAATTGCAACAAATTAATTCTTTATGCAATCACATGGGTAGAACTTTAGACTTGATTTTTGCTGATGACTTTGTTAATGTTCGCATTTCATCTCCTAATTTACCCCTAGTAAATATTGACTTTTACCATCCTGCGATTGAATTGATGTATAAAATTGAATATGCTCCTCCAATAAAAAGTTACAATCAAGTAAGTGTATATCAATTTCATCAAGCAAATTTCCATGAACTCAATCTTTTTTATAAGCAATCGGATTGGTCTTTCTTATCATCTCCTGACATCAACAGGATCGTTGAAACTTTCTATGAGGTTTTGCTTCGGGGAATCGATATTCATGTTCCCAAGAAAACCATGGTTGACTGCAAGTACCCAAAATGGTTTGACCTCCCATTGAAAAGGCTTATTGGACAAAAGAATCGCCTATATAAGAGGTATAAAAGGTCTGAACAACATGCTGACTATCTGGCCTATTCGGACATACGACGTGAAGTAAAGTTTCGAACTGACATGTGCTATCTTACATATGTCACGCAAACTGAATTACTTATTCCGGAAAATATCAAGCACTTTTGGTCATTTGTTCGTAACTTAAGAAGAGACTCTGGTATGCCTAGTGTTATGAATTATGACGGTGAAGAAATTATGGGTTCAAATCACATCGCTAATGCCTTTGCAGCCTATTTTCAGTCCTGCTATTCACACCATGAAATTTTAGATTTTAGTCAGATCAGTCCCGTAAGTTCTTCAGGGAAACTACTAGCAACATATTATTTTACAGAGGCAGAAATCTGCACTAAAATTGATGGCCTTGATGTTTCTAAGAGGGCTGGTCCTGACGGAATTCCCACTATCTTTTTGAAAAGGTGCTGTCAGTCGTTGTCTCAACCGCTATGTGTAATTTTTCAAAGATCTTTTAATCTAGGTTCATTTCCTGATATTTGGAAATTTTCTACACTGATGCCGATCTTTAAATCCGGTGATAAAAACGATATAAAGAACTACAGAGGTATCTCTTTGCTTTCACATATCCCAAAGCTGTTTGAGGCAATTATCACTGATCATTTATTTGAGTCTTTGAAACACTACATTACGAGTATGCAACATGGTTTTTATCGCGGTCGCTCAACTACTACAAATCTTGCGATGTTCCAAAATTACTTAATTACATCTGTCGAAGCTGGCCAACAGATTGATGCTGTTTACACGGACATGTCCAAGGCTTTTGATAGTGTTTGTCATCAGCTTTTATTATTTAAATTGCAGCAAATTGGTCTTTCTGGAAGTCATTTGGAGTGGATCAGATCTTATTTGTTTAATCGTCGACAACAGGTCAACATTTGTGGTTCAGTTTCTAGGGAGGTTATTGTGACATCGGGTGTCCCACAGGGTTCACATATGGGTCCAGTGCTCTTTCTACTTTTTATAAATGACATAGTATCTTGCTTTAGAGCGTCCAAATGTCTTTTGTATGCAGACGATTTAAAATTTTTTGCTCCCGTTTACACTGACTCAAATGCACTGCAGTCTGACATTGGAAGGCTCGTCAACTGGTGCAGCACTAATTATCTCCATCTTAACATATCCAAGTGTAAAGTGCTCCGTTTTCATAAACGCATTAATCCTGTTCTCTCCTCCTACTTCATAAATGATGTAACACTAGAGGTTGTTAGTTCTTACACTGACCTAGGTGTTATTTTTGATGACAAACTAACATTTAATCTGCATATTGACAGCATTGTACTCAAGGGTTTTAGATTGTTGGGCTTTATAAAAAGGAATACAAGGCATGTGACGGACACCAAAGCAATTGTCTGTCTGTATTACTCACTGGTACGGAGTGTTTTGGAGTATTGTTTAACAATATGGAGTCCATCATACCAGTGCCATAACGACAGAGTTGAAAAAGTACAAAATAGATTTGCGAAATACCTCTTATATAAATTTAATTTTCCATATCAGGATCTATCGTATAACACTAGAGCTCTTCTATGCGGCCTTCAAACCCTTGAGTTTCGGAGACGTAAGGCACTTCTTGTTTTTCTACACAAGCTAATAAATGGAGACATTGATTGTGAAATATTGTTGGGGTCGGTCTCATTTTTGGTACCTATTAGGAGAACAAGACAACCTCAGCTATTCTTTGAAAGATACCACCGTACAAATTATGGGTCTGACGCATTTATTGACCGACTAGTGTGTAATTACAATCGTCATTTCGCAGAATATGACATCTTTAGACTTAGCACTTTGCAGCTAAAAAGGCAGCTAAATGGATTGCTTTTGTGAGGTTTTTTACACTTCGTATTCATATGGATTTATGTATTCCTTTGTAATTTTTTTTGTCTGTAAATGTGTATTTGTGTATCAATTTTTTTTCTCTATTTTAAATGATTGATGTAGTTACTGTTTTTATTGGGGCTCTCGATTTTGACTTTTTTATTTTGACCTTGTTTACGAATCCGTACCATTTAGAATGTTTAGCATTCTGTAGTGTACGTTTCAGAAGGACCACTTGTCCGATGCGTGCATCGGCTACGTCCTTCAATAAAATAAATAAATAGAACATTTAGTTGAATATATATTTTCTAGGTAGGTACTCCCTTAAAGAGAATTTTTTTTTAGGATTAAATCCTTTATTAAAAAAAAAAATTTGTATACGCACAATGTGCATATTTAACAACCAATAACATACAAAATTTTAATAATTTATCGTAGCGCCTTCTTTCCGGATTACTTGATTCAGTCTGTTGGGCATCAAGTTAATTTTATTTACCACAATATTGGAATCAAGTTCTCCCCAGCACTGATGGACTATTTCCCACAGTTCATCAAAATTTTTAGTTATATTATATAAAGTTACGACTAAATATTGTTTTCAATCCCCAAATATTCTCTATCGGATTCATATCTGGACTGTAAGAAGGCCAAGGCAATACTTCCACATTATTATTCTGAAGCCGCTGTCTTATATTATTGGCAGCATGGACAGAACAATTATCATGTTGGTGGTACCCATTTGGAACGAATATTGGTATTTACCTTACATAAAAACGGACAGCCAAAATTGGGGACAGTAATGCGCTCCAAATTAACCTCCCTAAAAATATTAATCAAATTTATTTAAATATATACCCATTTACCTCAGACAGCGACAATATCTACGTTTATCAAAGAAATCGAATAGCAATAGAAGTATAATTATTCAATATTGAACTATTGAATTGATGTAAACCTACATACCTACTTTCCTCTGAAGGTTTAGAGCGAGGAGGTTCAGAACTATATTTGCGACCTGTTAGTCTTTTAATCGTTTCAGCTTCGTTGACCTTTTGCTTGATGAGGTCGTCTTCCAACTTCTGACACAAGCAGTCCAGCTGAGACATTTCGTCCTTCAACCTCTGATTCATCTGATTTAATTCGGTTATATTGGTGCAAGCGCAACATAGTTGAAGTTTTAGTTGGTTCATTTCTCGAGCATATGCGTCCTGGAGAACATCAAACAATTTTCATATATCATATTATTGAATAAAAATATTATACGGATTAGACGAATTTTATTTGTTTTTTAAAAGTAAATGTCTTTTGTATTTGGAATCAGGGATTTTTATCTAAAATATTGCACCTACCTTAGTGCCAAGGATTCGTCAAATAACATGTCAATAATGTGGTGTGAATATACATTATGCCAGTTTTGAAACTTAGAGTCATAGAAATATTAAAAGTGGAATATTTTGTGTAAGATTCAAATAAAGCTCCCCTGAGAAGCCATCTATTATACGAGTATCTAAAAGTGCCGCAAAATGTTATGAAGTTTTCCATTTCTTAACCATTTTATTAACTTATTGTGTATTATACCAGTGCCATACCAATTTTTATTTTTTTTTCTGTTTAATTAGTTTATTTTCAATTAACTTAAATTATTTCCAGGGAAACTAACTAAAAACAAACTAGTTAAATAAAATTATACGGGGAGGCAATTTAAAAACTTGAAATGGCCATATCTTAGGAAGGAAAAACTTAATCAAAAAACGCTCAAAACACTTTCTATAAAATGAAGAGGGAACAAATAAAAGCGTATTATTCGACCCTTATCTGTAACCCCTTGGGCAGGGTGAGATACACTCCTAAAATCTTAAATAGAAAGGGGGATCGAGTGATACATCATCTTAAAGCTCTTAAAAAATACTTTCCAGTGGTACCATAGAAAGCTGTTTTTCGTGAAATTCCTCTGTGTTTATTAAAGGAAACAATAAATTAAAACACAATTGTGAAATTTTTTATAATTATTTAATTAAATGTTTAAAATGGTTCCCGTTGTTTTGAAAACAATAATAAAGCCTTTGTTCAAATTCTTCGCGTACATTTGCAAATGTTTCTTTGGATATAGCACGGCATTCCTGAACTATCCTGTCCTTGAGTTGCTCTATTGCCTCAGGTTGCGTTTTAAACACCACAGATTTAAGTTGACCCCACAAAAAGAAGTCAAGAGGTGTTAGATCCAGGGATCTAGGTGGCCATTCAACAGGACCTCTTCTTCCAATCCACTGGTTGGGATAATTATCATCCGACCATTGCTTGACGGGAACTACATAATGAGGAGGTGCCCCATCCTGTTGAAAATGTAGTGAGCGTTCTTCTAATGCTAAATTTCCTTGTATGTCCCTCTGATTTTCTAATTTCCGCACTATTACTGGTTCAATAGCCCTCTGTAGCATTTCAGCATACATGTCGCCATTTAAATTCCCTTCTATAAATATTGGGCCGATAATTACGTCTCTCAATATACCAGCCCAAACATTAATTTTCTAAGGGTACTGGGTATGCCCTTCTCTAAATACGTGTGGGTTCTCGTCATTCCAGTAACGACAGTTTTGCTTATTAACATGTCCATTCAAATAAAAGGTACATTCATCACTGAAACAAATATTTTTTAACTAGTCGAGGTTCTGCCGCAATTCTATCGATCTATTCTATTCTACCGGGTCGTCGTCACCAAGTATGCGCAGTTTATAGGGATGAAACTTATGAAATTTAAGTATCTTTCTTACTGTTTCAGGAGATAAGCCAGTTGCTACAGCTACTTGACGAGTTGATAAAGTTGAATTAATTGCAAACTGCCCCAGAACTTCAATTTGCGCTGCTTCGTCAACTAGCCTCGGTTAATTTCTCTTTTTATTCGCGACAGACCCAGTTTCTTCAAATTTGGCTACTAGTTGGCGAACATACTCCGGTCTTACATTTTGACCTGGATGCCTTTCATTAAATCTTTGGGCTGTCCTGTTGATCCATAGAGAACCATAAATGAAAATCATTTCTACACGTTCAGCTGTGTTGTACACCATTATTTAATAAGTGCTGCTTTTCGTTTAAAATGAACCAAAAGTCAACTGTTAAAATATCAATACTAATAGTACAAGGTACTTTTAAAGTAAATATTGTGATAATAAAATGCGAATATTCATAAACAAATAAAATACCTGGCTTAAAATGTTTAGAATTCTTAAGAGACATGCCAGGATATCGGTACCAATCATTTTGAACATTTACTGAAACAAAAATAAAAATGTTCAAAACTATGTTTTTATTTATTGTTTCCTTTAATAAATACAGAAGAATTTCACGAAAAGTTGCTTTCTATGGTATCATTGAAAAGCATTTCTCAAGAGCTTTAAGATGATGTATCACTCGATCTCCCTTTCTATTTAAGATTTTAGGGGTGTATCTCACCCTGCCCAAGGGGTTACAGATAAGGGCCGAATAAAACACTTTTATTTGTTCCCTCTTCATTTTATAGAATGTGTTTCGAGCGTTTTTTGATTAAGTTTTTCCTTCCTAAGATATGGCCATTTCAAGTTTTTAAATTGTCACCCTGTATATATATACATATATATATATATATATATATATATATATATATATATATATATATATATATATAGTGACCGTCTAAAGTCCGTTCTCCCCCTACTAATTTTTGAGCCAACTCGTATATCGCAACGAAATTTGGAGGGCTTAAATAGGAGATGAAAAGCTATTTTTTATGAAAAAATGATAGCTAAAAGTTATAAAATGGCGGCTACGCGCCATCTTGAATTAATATTTTAAATACAACACCCCGCATATTATTCCATTTTCAAAATTTGCTCATTATTCTTAACATTTTTCTCTAATACACTTTATTCCTAAATGTAATTGTTTTCGAAATAATGACGTTTGAACATTGAAAATCCGGTTTAAAATGAAGTAATGGTTTTAGTCACTTTCGATAAAAAATTCTGCCAACTAAATGTTTTAATTAATTTGTAGTTAAATCTTTTAATGAATTCGACTAATAAGAGGCGTAAAGACAGTATTTTAAGGATAAACAGTAACACTTACCGGAAAATCTTGAAGGTTACGAATTTGTTCTGTAAATTCATAAGGAAAACAAATTAGTTGGTAAAAAAATATTTTATTTATTTTTGAATAACACTTATTTAACCCCAACAATAATTATTTTATCAAGTGTTCGATGTGGCCCCCTTCTAAATCTTGACAATAAAGTGCCCTATTATGAATAGCTTCTCTCACATTGATGAAAGTCTATTCATCTATTTCTTCACATGCTTCTCTTATTCTGCGTTCCAACTCTTCTATGGTTTGACATTCAGTGGCGTAGATTTTTAACTTCAGATATCCCCAAAGGAAAAAATCTAAAGGGGTAAGATCCGGAGATCTTGGTGGCCATTCTGTACTTCCCCTGCGACCTATCTATCGCCCAGGAAAGTTTCTATCGAGAAACTCTCTAGCCATGCGATAGAAATGGGGAGGTGCTCCGTCCTGCTGAAATATGATTTCACGATTTTCAAACTCTTCCTAATTGTTTAATACAATTTGTCTTATTCGAGGTTCAATTTCAGTTTCTCAAAGATTTCTGTAAAGATCACCTGTAAGATTGCCTCTGATGAAAATCGGTCCTACAACGTGGTTGCAAAAAATCCCCGCCCAAACATTAACTTTTTCAGGAAACTGGGTATGCCCTTCTCTAAAAATATGCGGATTAGTATCGCTCCAGTATCGTACATTCTGTTTGTTGACTTTTCCATTAAGGAAAAACGTGCATTCATCTGAGAAACATACACGTTTTAGGAAGGATCGTTCTCCTTCAATTTTTCTTGTTAACCACTCACAAAATTCAACCCTCCGGTCTGGATCATCCTCCGTGAGAGCATGCAGGATTTTCATTTTATAGGGATGAAATGTTTCATTTTTTAGGACTCTTTGGACACTTTTCGAACTTACTTCGCAGGATTCAGCAACTGCAGACGTCAACTGAGTAGGATTAATTACCATTTCAGCAACAATTTCAATTTTTTTTTCTTCTGAAAGAGGTGGTCTTCCTGATCTTGGAGCATCTTTCATCGTACCAGTTGCTTGGAGCTTATTTAAAAGTTTGCGCAAATATGACCGCGAAATAGGGTTTTCGGGAAATCTATCGTTAAACATACGGACTGCTAGATGAAAATTTCTTCCAGCTTCTCCAAAAATCAAAACTGCTTCAAAATTATCGTGTAAACTGCGAGCCATGGTCACACTTTTCATAAAATAATTAAGATGCTCAACGGACTATTTGACAGTTAGTTATCAAGATGTTACCGCGACAACGATTTTGTTTCCAAAGCAAACTTGATCGTATTTTTGATTGAATTTGAAATGACCAAAATGTCAATTTTCAAACGTCATTATTTCGAAAGCAATTACATTTAGGAATAAAGTGTATTGGAGAAAAATGTTAAGAATAATGAGTAGATTTTGAAAATGGAATAATATGCGGGGTATTGTATTTAAAATATTAATTCAAGATGGCGCGTAGCCGCCATTTTATAACTTTTAGCTATCATTTTGTCTTAAAAAATAGCTTTTCATCTTCTATTTAAGCCCTCCAAATTTCGTTGCGATATACGAGTTGGCTCAAAAATTAGTAGGGGGGGAACGGACTTTAGACGGTCACTGTATATATATATATATATATATATATACTTTTTCAACCGTTCACTACTCTCTTTCGGAAAAGAACAGTTTTGCCGACGTTTCGCCAAAATCAGTCTCTATTCGGGCTCGAGAAAGAAAGCTTCGAAAATGTCAAATGTGATTTTGGCGAAACGTCAACAAAACTGTTCTTTTCAGACGACAGTATTGAAAGGATGTATACCCGGAATAAAACACATTGTATTTTTCCATCCGTGGAGGACTAAGAACCAACACACACAGATATAAATATAAATATATATATACAGCATGTCCTGAAAAATTCTTAACAAATAGAAACTTTTTTTCCATTTTATGAAAAATGCTGCTCTTTATAAAAAGTTCTGCTTCCTCCGAAAATATTATTAAAATTAAAAAACTTTAAAAATATTGGACAGGGTTGCTAGAAACTTTGAAAATCTAAAATTGCCTGAAGAGAAAACGAAACATAAGTTTAGTTTTAGAGGAAAATGCCATAAGAAAATTATTCTGAGTTTTCCGAGGTGTGATAAAATACTAAATTTCATAAAAAAATTCGGAAATACTTTTCTGGTAGCAGAAAATCTAATGTTTTGTCCTTAGGCTAATTAGGAAAAAAACTAAATAGGCTGAAAAAAAATTGAATATGCTGTTGTTATGGAAACCTAATCTTGCATTGTACGGATAGTAGACCATTGAAGTGTTTGACTATTTTATCACCTTGAATATTCTTCGGTTATTTTCATCATGGTAGTTAAATTAACAAAACAGGAAAAAATTGAAATTGTGTTAATTGTTAGAGATCATTATAAAACATGTTGTGAAGCGGCTGAAATTTTTAATAATAGAGATCCAGACAAACAAATAAGCTATGTTACTGTTTGTGAAATGTGTTATGTGAAATTTTATTTCGTCTCAGTTAAAATTATAAACAAAACAATATATTTGTTTACACAATAAATTTTTTGGACATTAGTTTAAAACACCCACGTACAAGGACTATGTTAAGAATAAAACTAATTAAATATGAACTGATCTGATATTTGTTTGAAGGCGCTAGAAAATATAGAGTGTTGAAAGTATTTTAATTTACTTTTAATATAAAATTTATAACCGACAGATACCTGATTCGTCATCATATTTTTCGATGTATCCTGCAGCTGTCTCTGCAAACATTCGCATTTTTGTTTTTCGGTTTCGAGTTTAAGTTTCATGGGACCCTCCACTTTTTCCAAACAGTGCCTCAGCTCCAGTTTCATGTCTTCCAGCTCAGATTTGAGTATCTGATTTTCCAGGCGTAGTTCCCTACTGATCTTGTCGATTTCGTTGTTCATGCCAGTTGGGGAGTTATTCCTTTGACAGCAGCAACAGGGATTGTTCGTTTTGGAAACTAAACTTTCCACGTTCCTGGTAGCCTAATTTTAAAATGACAATTAAAGGCAAGATAATATAGTACCTTGGCATACACAATTAATAGGCCAGGTCAAATAGAGCGATTTTTAAGGTTCACTATAATATATATATATATATATATATATATATATATATATATATATATATATATATATATATATATATATATATATATATATATATATATATATATATATATATATATATATATATATATATATATATATATATATATGAATTATATTAAATAGAATTTCAAAAAAAAAATATTTTTACGAGAAAACAAAATCTCAGGTACATAACAAACTAAAATGCTTAACTTTTTTTTGAGAATGTTGACATAAGGACCTTTAAATATAAGATAAGGCCGACTCCATATCACTTCAGGTTTAACTGGAAGTAATCACATTTTTTTTTTCAACTGACAACCTATAGGTATATTTTTTAATATTTGTAATATACGTGAAATTTCCTTTTCAATGGTCTATCATAAGTTAGATTTTGCTTAAGGAATGAATTTTTAACAACAATAATTAGTTTCCAGATACACCAGGTGTAGAACTAAGAAAGAAGGCCGACCTTAACTCGGTAACCGTTGATCATTAATGGGGAAAATAGGTATATTCATGGGTAAATCCGCCAAGAGAAATCACTGGAAATTATTTTCAATTTCGAAAAATTGCCGCTAGGGAGCGTAACAGCAACTTACAGAATGGAAATGCTAATCTTCTCTCGAATTTTCCTAATTAAGGGGTGTAAGATATATATCTAAGGTGGAATATAGAGATACCTGCAAGCCTTTATTTTTACGTTACAAGATTCTTACCCTGCGTGTCTGATATACAGGGTGACAATTTAAAAACTTGAAATGGCCATATCTTAGGAAGGAAAAATTTAAGCAAAAAACGCTCAACACTTTCTATAAAATGAAGAGGGAACAAATAAAATCTGTAACCCCTTGGGCAGGGTGAGATACACCCCTAAAATCTTAAACAGAAAGGGGGGTCGAGTCATCTTAAAGCTCTAGAAAAATGCTTTCCAATGGTACCTTAGAAAGCTGTTTTTCGTGAAATTCTTCTGTGTTTATTAAAAGAAACAATAAATTAAAACACAATTGTGAAATTTTTTATAATTATTTAATTAAATGTTTCCTTGGATATAGCACGGCATTCCTGAACTATCCTGTCCTTGAGTTGCTCTATTGACTCAGGTTGCGTTTTAAACATCACAGATTTAAGGTGACTCCATAAAAAGAAGTCAAGAGGTGTTAGGTCCGGGGATCTAGGTGGTCATTCAACAAGACCTCTTCTTCCGATCCACTGGTTGGGATAATTATCATCCAACCATTGCCTGACGGGAACTCCATAATGAGGAGGTGCCCCACCCTGTTGAAAATGTAGTATACGTTTTTCTAATGCTAAATTTCTTTGTATGTCCCTCTGATTTTTTAATTCCCGCACTATTAGTGGTTCAATAGACCTCTGTAGCATTTCCCCATACATGTCGCCATTTAAATTCCCTTCTATAAATATTGGCCCGGTAATTACGTCTCCCAATATACCAATATATTGCCTTCCCAGGAAAATGGATAGGAACAAATGGTCCGATCAAGTAGCCACCAAGATTCCCAGATTTGACTGGATTAGATTATTATCTCTCTTGGGGACACTTGAAAGAACGAGTCTACACCTCTTAACGACTTAGAAGGCTTGAAAACAAAGATTACAAACGAGTGTAGGGCGATTAACCCTGCTGTGTTAAAATCAGTTACCTCACGTGAACTAATGTATCGAGCTGAGTATTGCACCGAGGTTAATGGGCAACACATAAAATAAGCAAGTTTTTTATTAGTATTTAGATATTATTTGTTAAAATTAATAATTAAAGTTTAAGAAAATACCTATATGAAGTAGTGGTATTCCTTATATTAATGCATACAAAACATCGATTCCTTGAGCAAAATCTGACTTATGAAATATCTTTGGAGAGGAAACTTCACGTAGATTGCAAATATTGTAAAAATATTTGCAATCTACCTGCCATTTAAGAAAATAATGTGATCACTTCAGGCTTAGTTGAAATAGCAGATAAAAATAATTTTCACTTCGCTCCTCTACAAAGTGGTATGGTTGGTTTTACAATCCGACGTTTCGGATTCGTAAGACCATCATCAATGTTTTAATTTAAATACGGACCTGGAATTTTTTATTTAACTATTCAACTCCTTTTAATCACCTAAATTAAATTATAACAAATGATCAATATCATACCATTTGATTTTTTTGAGAAATACCGTATCGTTTGAAGAATTATTAAAAAAATTACTGAATCATTACGGAACAGTTAACTGCTCTACGTGAAGAGCAAAAACAGCGCTTTTTTCCTGACACCAATTCCAATATAGTCGGTTCATCCAAAACAGAGATATAAACGTTTGAAAGAAAAAAACTTTGACCTTCCCCCACCACTTTATTATTGAAAATATAAAAAAAAATGATACCGAGCAAAAAGCTGCATTAACCTTAATTAGGAAGATTCGAGAGAATTTTGAAAAAATAAAAGTTGCTGTTTTGCTGTTACGCTCCCTAGCGGCAATTTTTCGAACTTGAAGAAAATATTGCACTGTGAATTTCTTAAAGTAAAAAAATATGAATTAGCAAAATGTATTCAATTATTATGCAATAACAAAAAGGTCATTTTTGCAAAGAGGAAAACTTATCTTAGTAGGGCAGTAAATTCATTATGTAAATGAAACAATAAAGTTAAAGATAACCTGAATGAAATTGAAGGGTTTTTTGAAAAAACTACCAATGTCATTTTTTTTTAATTTGGTGCTGTTCGCACCATTCCTTGTAAAAATCACGTGGTCATATCCTGGTAAAGTATTGCAGCAAGAACTGCCATAGTCAGCTAAATAATACGATTTAAATATCGCCTAGTTTTGCAAAAACAACCAATGTCCAAACGAGTACGAATACGTCGCGGCATGTGTGTTTGTTTTACATTTTGTGTTGTTTGCGATTCCTGTGTCGATTTTTTGGCCTAAAAAGTCATTAAGGATTAAAAATAAAGATACCACTATGTGACAGAATGTCGTCGCATACCCAGAGAGATCCTGATTCTACTGTTGAATGGCCTGCAAAAAGAAAAAGAAAAACGAGAAAATGTGAGGTTAGGTTAGGTTAGTTGAAAGTAGCTGGAGCGGCTCATACAAACTATAAGGGTATTCCTGTGCCTGCTAGGTGTACAGGGACGAACTGTGGGTAAGTTTTTATAATAAAATTTTGCTCATATCATAGTAAATTTGTTTACATGTAAATTTGTTGGTTTGGTTGCAATATCTAGGAGGGACAATAAAACCAACGCGAACGTTACATGACGACGATATATTTCTGATTATATTCAGTTTCATTATTTATTATCACAAATAGATTTTATAGTAAAAGCTAGAGGGTAGCTGGTTAGTTCAAACAGGTGAGTATTCGCGTGCGGGATACTACTTTAAAGTAACTTTAGTTTACATGTAAATTTGTTGATTCTGGTTGTTACTCTCAGAGATACCAGAAAAGGGGTTTTTTCCTAGTTCTAGGGACTTACTAGGGTAAAAGTGAATATTGCGTCGAATTTATTTTTACAGGCTAATTTTATTTAATCCCGTATAGAGACATGCAAAATTACACTCTTTCCATTTTGATATTTTTAAAAGTCAAGTTCAAAAAAAAATTTAGAACCGTACAGAACGAGTAACGTCAATAGCTGTTAACGCTACGATAAACTGTCAAAGCATTTCCTAATTTTAAAAAAAAAGCCAAAGCAAAATCACTTTGTCTATTTTTTTTTGTTCTAAAAAAATATATTTGCTGTTCTGGAACTGTGGTGTTTTTGTTTCAGATGTAAACGCTATAAGTGCTTTGAGAAGATTGGTTTTAGAGAACGCCAAATCATCCTAGACAACTTTAACTCACTCTTTTCCAAAGATGAACAAGATAGTTATCTGGGGGGTCTCATTTCATTTAAAAACGTAAAGCAAAGGAGACCAAGACAGGTGCGTAACGACGAAAATGACGGCGATGGACCATCATTTGATCATTCTGTGGCTTTTTACTACAAAGTTAGAACAGCTAGTAAGGAAGAGGCGATATGTCACTCTGCATTTTTGAGCTTGCATGGGATTTAAAGAGGTCGGCTTAGAAGAATTCAAGACTCTATTAGGGTATCCGGTTTACCTCCTTGTGATGCACGTGGAAAACATGGTAATAGACCATCTAAAACACCCAATGAAATTTTAAATTTAATAAGGCTACATATCAAGTCTTTTAGAGGAAGGCAATCTCATTATTCACGGAGAGATAATCCGGGAAAGATTTATTTGCCTGAAGAACTGACTGTAAGCAAAATGCATAAATTATTTTTGAACGAAGTTAGAGTTAACGTCTCCTACCATGTTTACTACCAAGTTTTTAAAAACGAATTCAATATTTCGTTTGGTGTTCCTAGAACGGACACTTGCGCTAAATGCGATGAGCTAACATTAAAAATAAATTCTGCCATTGACATTGACACAAAACAACCACTTATTCAAGAAAAAGATCTTCATTTGCGAAAAGCCAAAAAGTTCAGACAAATAAAAAATCATTACAAATTAGAGGCTAGGGCCGGTAAATGTATGGCAATATCTTTTGATTTCCAACAAAATCTACCTTTACCACACATTAGAACTAGTGACGTCTTTTATAAGAGTCAGCTTTGGTATTATGTGTTTGGAATACATGACCTGGCAGATGATTCAGCTGCTATGTATGTATATACAGAGGATGTGGCAAGAAAAGGCGCTAACGATGTCACATCCATGATTTTACACTACCTAAATAATAAAGATTTGACGAATAGTCATTTAGTCATTTTTAGCGATGGTTGTTCCGGGCAGAACAAAAACCATGTTATGGTTTATTTTCAGTACATGTTAGTACATTCGTTGAAATTATTTAAGAAAGTCACCCATGTTTTCCCAATCCGAGGTCATTCTTTTCTTCCCAATGATCAGGATTTCGCTCTTATTGAAAAGAAGAAAAGAAAAAATAGCCCGGAAGTTCCCGAAGACTGGGATACTTTAATAAAGGAAGCAAGAATAAACCCTTATCCTTTTGCTGTAGTTAATATGACTCAAGACATGTTTTTCGACATTCAAAACGCATGCTTTCCATATTTTCTTAAAACTCCCCGACCAACGCTAGGCCTGCGGGAAGCACGCATTATAGAAATATCTTTCGATTCTGAATACGTTAAAACTAAAAATACTTATTCCGGATTATGGACACACTGTGCTGTTCGAAATAAAAAAGTTTTGCAAAACTACATAGAGCTAAAGGCGTTGTACGAAAAACCACTAGCACTAAACAGTGTCAAAATAAAAAATATAATATCTCTGTCAGCCTTTCTGAAGAAGCCAGCTAGTGTTGCATTTTATGAAAAAATTAATGTCAACGAATCTGCCAGTAATGTCGATATTGACGAGGATGATAATAGTGACGGGTGTGACTAATATTAAATAAATATATAACGTATGTCCCGTAAGTTTTGGCACAAAATTGAGGGGCTTGAAAATAGGTTGTAAAGATAATATATCGAGATGGCTTTGGAAACAAAAAAATGTTTATTTGCTTGACATTAGTTTGACAAGTCATTTTTTAAAGTCAGTTGCATTAAAATGTCTTATAAATTAGAAATACGAAAAAGTATTTATAATTTGGTTGGGCAAATTCCTAAGGCTGAAATAGTTCGCATTTTTCAAAACCAAAATATTTCACGCAGAAGTATTTACCGTACTATAGCCGAATGTGAAGAAGGAATTCCCTGTTTAAATCTTCCAAAAAGTGGAAGACCAAGAAGTTTCACGCGAGAAAGGACGGAAAGATTGGTAAGAAGAGCAAAAGACAGAGTCGGAGTTTCTACAAGAAAATTAGCGCGTCAATTCCGATCTTCAAAGAGTACAGTATGGCGGGAATTGACAAGAAATGGTCAAAAATATCGAAAAAGACGAAAGTGTCCTAAATATACCGAAAATCAATTAGCACGGATACCAAGATGCTGTCGAAATCTTAGGCGCATACATTTTTCAAATGAGAAAGTCATTATTTTGGACGATGAAAAATACTTTACCCTTGCCAACTCGGAAATCAAAGGAAACGATGGTTTTTATACGGACAATATAGAAGAGTGCCCAAACAATGTTAAATATAAGCAAAAAGCAAAATTTGCTGATAAAGTTTTGGTGTGGTGTGCGATTTCGATTAGAGGGATATCCAGACCTTATGTGGGTCGAGTTAGGGGGGAAGCTTTGGATGTGGAAAGGTATATTGACAACTGTCTTAATAAATTAGTTCATTTTGTACACCAACATCACGTGGGAGATGATATAATGTTTTGGCCCGACTTAGCAAGCTGTCATTATGCAAGAGCAACTCAAAATTACCTTCGTCAAAATAACATACCTTTCGTACCAAGACAAGATAACCCCCCTAATTTACCTCAGGCCCGCCCGATTGAACATTTTTGGGCATTGTTATCCCGCAAAGTGTATGATGGAGGGTGGCAAGCCGAAAATGAGGAACAATTACGGCGTAGAATTTTTAGAAAGATAGGCGAAATTGATGTTGAAGTTGTCCAGAACCTAATGCGAGATGTTCGCAGAAAATTGCGTCTAATTGAGCAGCACGGCCCCTTAAATTTAATTTAAATTATTAATTTAGTTACTAAGCCGTTAATTATAGTAAATAATAAAAGTTTAACCAAAGCTACATATTAAAAGAATATTTTGTTTTAAATTTTGTGCCAAAACTTACGGGACATACGTTACATTTATCTTTGGCCGGATTTTCGAATTTATTTGTAAATTTAAATAAAGTGTATATTAAGAATTTAGTACATTTAATTTTAAATTTGTCAAAAACTGCCAATGTCAGATTTTTTTTCCTAATTTACAAAAAAACTGTTTCTCATGTAACATTCTAATATATCTTCAAATCTATAAAATACAAGTGTATTTACTTGACGGGATCCAAAAAAGTTATAAAGTTAACCATATCGGTTTGACGAGGTTTTTTTCATATCCTGAAAATGTTGAAATATTGACATTGGCTGTTTTTGAAAAAAACCCTTCAATTGGTTCCGACAATTTTTTGCTAAATAGAAAATCTACAAGCAAATTTTTATGCTGCTAAGTGTATCTCTTTCTTGTTTTGAGCATTAAGCTATTCAATAGAAATAAAATAAGTCTATATAAGTGCAAATGATATTAAACTTCCAACTCTACGTAATTAGAATATTATGGAATTTCGTGAAAGTTTATAAACATTCGCCATTTCATGAAGAAGAACTGTCGAGTTTACATTTTTTTGATATTATACTTGATTGTGCACACGAAACGTTTCGCAAACTAAAATTTAATTAAAAAATCTAATGCTTTAAGTAAATCAATTCATTGGCTTATTCAAATGTCTAACCACTACACACGAGAACATTAGGAACTGTCTTTTTATTTAATTTATACACTTTTATACAAGTCACAAGTTAATGCATGTAAATAAATAAGTAACTATAGATGTGGAATTAAACGGTTTCATAGAAAAATTATAAAATGTGATCATATTTTTATATTCTTGCTCAAATGTAAATAAAAAAAGAGATAAATTACTTAATCTTGATAATACCCTAGTTGTACATATTCAAACTAGTTTCATGCTATGAAAAAGCTTTAGAAATCCCGAATCTTATGTAAAACACATCAATTTAAACACGAACAAAAGTTTATTTCAAATATTTTGTAGTTCATAAATTCTGCAGAACCTTTCAAATGTATCTTACCAGGGGCGTGCGGTGAAATTTTAAGAAAGAGAAGCAATTTTTAGAAACTTACCTATTTGTAATGTAATTCGATTCTTGAATCATTTTTTGCAAATTCGTCAATGACGTCATTATAAAAACGTCGATCCTCGGACATATTTTGGAGAAGTTTATTTTTAATGGACAACAGCTATGTATGCGAAAGTCTCTCCTGCGCCGCACAGTGAATCGTTTAATACAAGCTAGCGGGACAAAATTGTTTTTACATATTTTTTACCTAATTTCGGTTTCATGTATTTTTTTAGGTGGTATATTTGTGTTTGGCATACAGGGTGTTGCGTATGCCAGCCGGGCCGGGTGTATCTAGCATATTATACACCTTTTATCGTTTGTTTTGATCAACAATGGATTTTCTGAAATATGTTTAACTGAAGTTGGGGTAATATGAATTTGCATCAAATACTAAATGGCTTTGTAAAGTTAACAAAAAAAACAAAAGGCTATGACAGCTATTAATCCAAACGCAACGTTTTATCGCATTTATGACACACTGGAAAAAATGTTAGGAATTTCAGTGTTTTTTTTTAAGCAAGATCGAAAATAAAAGTCTTTAGTTGCAAAAATATTTTTTTTATGTAACTATTTTTTAAACCTTTTAACATCATAACAGCATAACAGATATTAACAAAAATAATAAATCATAACAAAAGCAATAAACCCAAAATAATCAAGTCATATAAGCAGAGTGCCGATAATTCCTTAAAAATATTCATCAATTCCTAAAGAACATAATACAAAATTCTCATTTTATAACCGAAATCTAATTTAAAAAAAAATACAAAAAAATTCAATACAAATCGTTTCTGTAACCCTTGCTACAGTTTTTCCAAAGTAATTAATCCGAGTCTTCATCCCTAGAGGAATCCTCAACATTATATATATTTAAATCAACTTCTTTCAAAGTACGTGAAGTACTTGGTGCAATAGTATTATTTGTGGGTATACTGGCCTGAGATAATAATGAAAGCACTCGTTCGGGAAAAGCATCTTTCTTTTTTTTAGGTTGCTCTCTGAGTGCATTTATGAGTGGATCTGACGTTATCAAGAGCATATTAAGTAAGTCTCTATTCGTGTTATATCTCAAGTTTTTTCTCGTGTGATGTTCACGAAACCTGCGACAGTCCTTGTTTCGCGCTTCTTGCGCCTCCTCTGAAAGTTGTCCTATAGGCACAATATGATATTTAATAATGGCAGCTCCATGATTAAGAATTTTGTGGACTGTCGCAGGCATATTATACCACGAATAGAGACTCAAATATAGCTCTCTAGTTTCTGTTGCAAATTCTTCAAACTTTTCCGTGTTTACTTTGAACCCTGAAGAAATAGCTCTTAAAATGGTGTCGAACTTCTGTAGAAGAACCGCGTCTAGCCCAGTAATGGCAGCACTTAATTCACTCTCATGAAAAAAGCGCCGAGCAGTATTGCCATCATTACTGCTGCCAAATCCTGGCTTTGGTTTATCAACAATTAATCCCATTTGGATTTTAAATTGCTTTTGAATTTCTTTTTTACGTATCTCATATAAAGAAGAGTTTAAACGCCATTTCTTATGTTCCAACTTATATGAGATATGCAAAAAGCATTCAAAGCAGCGAATCCAAGCGTGCAATGTTGATAAACCAAAGCCATAGTTTTCAATAACGGGAGGTCTGGTCACGGTAATTTTATTCATTTCTGTTGAAGTGCAGCCGCAAATAAAGCATCTTTGTGACGATGCGTTTTCTGAAAGAATATTACATATTTTTCCATCCACCATAGTCAATAAAAGTTTATGTTGGATGGAAAAAATTCTACCTGTGCTAGAAGTTACTTCTGTAAATAAATTGTTGTTAATTTGCTGCTTAATTTTTTCGGTCTCTTCTAGCACAAATTGTGTAGTTTCTTTCGAAAATGCAAATTTGATGGGACGACAAAGCCTTGTTGAACTAGGACTGGGGTTTTGCCACACTAAAAATGTATTGTCCTCATGGCTGTGTAGGATGATGGGAACCAAACAAAACACAAACAAATATTCGTCAGAAAGATGCTGTTGACTAAATTTTTGCTTATAATTACTGTGACCAGAGCTTCCGTCACCACCCCATTTGGACACAAGAGTAAACACGGAAAGGTTTAACTTCAACAGAACTTCTTCATGAGCACGCACTAAGCGTTCCGTTGTTATGTCAAGAATTGCTTTCACACTTATCTCAGCTGTAGTTTCTGTTATGAAAATATGCTCTTCGAATGGATAACAGTCCTTTTTTGCCTTCTGGAGGCTGTAATATGAAGGGAAAACTTCATTACCAGTCCGAAGAGCATATTTTCTGGTTTGTTTGTATGAATGTGAAGTTGATTTAGAATCTATATAATAGGCTAAGGCTTCCTCACTTGACAAAGGTCTGGACTCCCGCACACTGTTATTCTTCAGGTTTTCCTTTATTCTGGAAACTGTAGAAGGGCTACCAGAAGCAATTGTCCTGATTATATTTGCCGCATCCCGCTTCCCCGATTTTCTAACTACCACTTCTGCGGCAGTTGTTAGCTCCAAAACGGTTCGATTTTCAACCAAATCTTGAACTCTTCGCAGCTTCGTTCTAGAATAGACAAAAAAACGATACTGTTAATTTCATCGACATGGAAAAAAATATTCAGCTCACTTTTTTGAAGCGTTAGTCAGAGTGTCCAATTTTCGCCGGCCAACTTGACTCAGACTGGGGCCAGCCAAAAAAAATTTTTCTTGGGGAATTCCAGAAAATGATAACTGAAAAGCATTTTCGTTGAACCAACTTTCATTTTCTCCAACGAACTGAGACTTCTTGCGAAAACTTTTCTTCCATTTTCTTTCAAATACTTTGGATGTCTTCGATATTTCTTTCAAAAGGATGTTTTCGTGCTCACTAGTTAAAGAGCGACCTAAAGTGTCTTTGAAATGAGTGCAGAGTTGACGGTTGCGGCCTGCTTGTTTGGAAAATTTCTGCCAAAGTTCAAAAAATTCTCGGCGCGACACGGTCAGCAGGGTATCTAAAAAATAATAATTTCATGACTAACGCAAAAAAGCGCTCAACCGGAATGGTTTTATTTGGTAGAAAAAACCATACTGATTGATTTAAAAATAGTCTCCATAGCGGCATTTTGCGGCATACTTAGTAGATAGTCCAACGAAGTTTAAGAAAAATTTCTTTTATGTCATATTTTGACAACTTCGGTGATTTCATGCAATATTTGGTGCAAATGTTGAAAATATATATATACAAAATACTTTAAATAGAGTACCTACCTTCAGTTAACAAATCCATGTCACGGTTTTTATTTTTTTTTTCTTTTTACAATAAAAATACCCACTTTAAATTAGCACAATATTGCATAAAAATGCAGACGCAATTATTTTATTTGTTATCAGTTGACACTTTGAACTTCGGTGTCTATGATACGGTTGACATTCCAAAACCGGAATTTCTGGTTTTTAGCTCTACTCACCTTTCTTAATAAGCGGTAATTAATAAAAAAAGCGTGTCTTGACATGAATTTTGTCCCGCTAGCTTGTATTAGGCGATTCACAGTGCGCCGTTGAATTTCTCACGAAATTTTTTATATGTTTAAGCGTTGAAAAATTGCGTTCTATTGATAAACTTGTGGCAGGTATTGTCAATACTAATTCACACAATTTCGACACTTCGGTGTAGGCACCTTCCAGCTCCTTGTCTTTTAAAAATTGCATTAGTTCCTTAGCGTTATTTTTTGCGCTAATGTTATCAGTTTCGTAAATCACTTTTAGTTCAGATCGCAGTAACACTCGGTCGAAGAACTGGCCATAATGAAGAAGAAGAGATTTAAACGCATCTTCTGGAAAAGTTTTTCCTTTAAATGCTTCAAAATTGCAGAGCTCGAGGAATTTAAAATCATTTAAACCGTTAAATCTATAGTTTATTTGTTGCCGAATTTGATCGATTATTTCATAAAAGAGGCGTCTGTATGATATTTGAACATCTCCCACCTTGTCTGTTCGAAGACGCTTGGCTTGTGGCTCTACGTTTAACGTAATCGTTTTCTCCCAAAATAGGTCAAAGTCGTCTCTTTTTTCGCTTAACATGGACTTAAAATCATCTACTTTTTTTAAGCAAAAAGTAATATCATTTGTTTTAGTTTGTAATATATTAAAAACATTGTCCGAGAATGAAAATATTTCTGAAAATATTTTCAACAAATAATTAAAATTAAAATCTCGTTTCAAACAGTCCAAAAACCCCCTCGAACTTTTTATTGCTTCTGAGTCCCACGTTTCATTATTTTCTATTATATTCTCAAATAGTTCAATCAGTGATTTACGATTTTCGAATACTGTTAACACAAGTCTTCCATTATAGTTCCAACTAGTAGGAGCTACTTTGTGCAATCGTTTGTGGACAATCGAGTCCAAAGCTTGTGTACGTTTTGTTGACTTGAAAAAAAAAAGCAGCCATGCCACTTAAAGTAACGAAAAATACTTTACACTCTTTAATGTGATTGATGGACTGGGATAAAACTAAATTTAATTTATGAGCAAAACAATGGACAAACACAGCACTTGGGAAAGTTTCTCGAACTTTAGCTTGCAGACCCTCTAGTTGTCCTGCCATCCCTGCAGCTCCATCATAGCTTTGAGCAACTAACTTTTTCTCTCCATTAATTTCTTTAGTAACGTTATAAACTACGGTATATAATGCATCTGCTGTACGATTTTCGGACACATTCTTAAAACCTAAAAATCGCCCTTGAATACTTCCGTCTGTTTTAACGTAGCGTATTACTATAAATAACTAGCTAAAATTAGTGATATCAGTTGTTTCGTCCAGAACAATACCAATGAACCGCGCCTCGCTAACCTCCTGCTTAATTCTTTTTAGAATAATGGTTGCAAGAGCGGAAATTAAATCATTCTCGATTCGATTCGACGTTCCGTGAAAAACTCTAGACTGCTCTAAATGATCTTTTAACCCTTTATCGGTTTATGTGACCATATGGTAACATAGATTTTTATAACCGTTAACGGTCACAACGCTAAGAACGTCTTGTAAAATTCTGAAACCTCTGCTGTTATATCAGAAAAAAATGCTGATCTATTTATTAGTATTTATATTTCTTTACTTATAAATTTTATGAAAATATGAATTGTAACCATATGGTAACATTGAACAATAAAAGAACTTTTTTATTAAATAAAATTGTTTTTATTATAATAATCAATTTAATTTTGATTAACATGAAAATCTTTGAAACAATTTTTTGCTTCTGTAAAACATAGTCTGGTGTCGCATTTAATACATTTCATGCGGCTCGTCCCTTTAGTACAATTTCTGCACCTGCCTTTACTGGTATATACAGGCCAGTGTCCCAAGGAATCAAACCTTGAAGCGTTATGTGGCCTTTCAACAACTGGCCGCCGAATTTTGGGTATATCAGTACTTTCAGCACTAGGTAGGCCCTTTCTGGCTTCCTTTCCACAACTACTTAAAGACTTGGCAATATCTAGCCTAAAGTTTTTAAGTGGCATGTATTTTTTCTGGCCTAGAGCAACGCAGTCTTTTCTGTAAAGCAGCCATGCATTTACCACAGATACATCAAGGAGGTAAGCAAAAATACAAAAATACCATCTCTTTGCCTTATGGGGAGTTTTGTACAGACCCATTAGAGCGTTTGCTGTATCAACACCCCCCATATGTTTGTTGTACTGTATAACTATTGATGGACACTCTATATCTATTTTTGATTTGGCATTTTTGCAAAATCTTTTTACAGTACCTAGCGGTTCTACGCCATAAAGGGTACTTCCTAATAAAACAGGTTTATTATCTACCCATTTTGTAATGATGATACCTTTGTCTTTGTCAATTTTGTAGTCATATTTTCCCCGCCCTTGTTTTTGTAGGACTTTGTCTGTATCAATGGGACATCCAGCGATTCTATTGCTGCGTAGTGTTCCAAGGCTATATATTTTCATTTTATTTTTGAGATAAAGGAAAAGTTGCAGGCCTGCAAAATAATTGTCGAAAAAGAGACTTGAATTATCAGGGTCATGCAGGGATTTTGAAAGGGCTATAACAATGGAAGCTCCAACGCCCAAATTTGATTCTTCTTCAGTTATTTCATTTCTGGTTCCAACAAGTTGAGAAAAAGTGGTAGCTCCCTGGTATGGTATAAAGTCCAGGACGTAGCCAGAAACTCCTGCAATTACAAAAAATTTGTACCCCCATTTATGGGGTTTGTTTTTTATATATTGCCGTAGATTGCCTGCCCGGGTCCCTTTATAGGCAACCATGGTCTCGTCCACTGAATCCTGATTATCAGTATGATAATTTCGAAAATTAGCTCGGATCTTTTCTGCAAAAGGACGTACCTTGAAGTATCGGTCAGTAGTATTATCCGTAATGTCATTGTTGTTATTGAAGTGTATAAAACGCCTCAAAGTTTTAAAACGTCTAATTGGCATCAAGGATGCTACCTGCTCAATACGTGTACCGCTTGCCCAGTAATCTTGTTAGGATGGAAGATCTATTATTCCCATATATAATAAACAGGATATAAAATCTGTCATCTCGTTGGCGTTCGTCGCGATACATGTCCTTGTTACTTGAGTACTGTAAAGATTAGTTTGCTCAATGATATCAGACATTATGTCAAGTGAAAACATTTTGGTAAAATATTCAATAGGAGTGAGCACTTCATCATTGAAAACAGGAATAAAAGTGTCATTCCTATTAATTTTTGGTAAATCTTCTTTGGTCCAGTTGAATGCTATTTCTGGTAGTTTCTTTTTTTTTTAGGGGTGGCTCAATAACTTGTTCTGCCTCTTCGTCAGAGGTATGGTCGATATCCGAAATATTACCATCTAAAATTTTTATAATATTATATAAAATAAAATGCAGTCTTTTATGAAATGTTACCTTCCGACAAAATCTTAGCTTCCCGTATTTTGTCTTGAATTTGTTTCAAAGTCATTTCTTCCTCATCGTCTGATGAATCAGAATTATCCGAAACTTGAGTGGTGGCACATGAAATTTACTTTTTCCGT
Source organism: Kuschelorhynchus macadamiae (assembly GCA_030620095.1). Taxonomy (NCBI): domain Eukaryota; kingdom Metazoa; phylum Arthropoda; class Insecta; order Coleoptera; family Curculionidae; genus Kuschelorhynchus; species Kuschelorhynchus macadamiae. Next base: position 10,215 of record JAUTXW010000904.1, on the reverse strand, counting down.
AAAAGCAACAAGAAGGAATTGAATTATATTCATCAATAGCGGTAAATGGGCGCGAAAATCTAAAAATCGATATCTACAGTGGGCAATGTAACCAGATGGTTACGCTGATTTCTACAAGAGTTTTCTATGAAACTCCTGAAGCTTATACTAAAATAATCTATAAAATTACTCACCTGTTATGTCTAGAAAATACCACTAAATTTGGAATAAAACTGGAATAATTTTTATTAGCTCAAATAATTACATTTATATCTAGTTGCAACATAACCACAAAAATACAACGCAACAGGTCTTCACACGTGGCAAACAAAATTCAGTTTATCGCGAGGGCGCCTCGACTCTTAGTTCCCCCTCCTACTCACAGTTGTAACCAAGTGGTTTCGTTGCCCTAAACTCTGTAAAGTACAAGGATTGCGGAAAAAATGCGTTTGAATTCAACGTATCCATATGGTTACAATGACCAATAAATGTATGTTTTAAATTTTATAACTTGACCGATAAAGGGTTAAGCAATCATCATATTTAGCCATTAAACTAAGTAAATCTTGAACATTTCCTCTATTTGAAAAAACCCTTGTTTCGTCATGACCTCTAAATCCCAATTCATGCTGTCAGAGACATCGATAAGTGTTCTTAATATTTGCCTATTTTTATCGACTAGTTCATTGTCTTGGCGGTGACTAATTTCCAACTGTTTAAGGGCGTGTTCAACTTCGGTTTTGCAGAAGACTTTTTCTTTTATGACGGCCTGCAAATGCGCTTTGGACATAATGTGTCTTTTTACAACATTATGGAAATTGTTTAAATCGGAAACACCAGTTTTATTCCAGTTTTTACAGTTTTTCAATTTTGTGTTTAAATTTTTCATAGGCGGTTTCACCCTTCCTTTGGAAATTATTTGAAGCTTATCAGCGAAGTTTAATGTTGAAAATCCGTTTATTACTAAGACATACACCACACATTCACACACACTCTTCTTACTAAATTCTCCAACATTTTCAACGTTATTACCGACAGCCGAAGTTGATGGTATTTGCATATCCACGTCCGTATTATTGTGTTCTATATCGCACCATGCACGGCGCGACGTACGTATCACACAACACACGAATAGCCGTTCAAACAAAGAATCTACTCTGACGATAGCTTCCACCCCCACTTAAAGAACGCGACTGAAATGCAAAAATTGCAAACAGCCGGTGGAAAGTTCAATAACCTCTGGCTCGATTCACAGGAAATCAAGCATACAGGACTTGGCTGCAGAGAAGCTAGCGGCCCGCATAGGTTCTATTCGATTTCTATTGCGGCTCGGTCGGAGTCCGCATTTATTATGGGCTTAATAATTAAGATAATATTTTAGCATTTTTAATATAAACTAAATTAATGGTTTCCTTTTGAGGAAGCACTGCTTCCCTTGCTTCCGTGGACTGCACGCCCCTGTATAATCTTACATTCAGGTAGAATGATAGCAGACATGTTTAATTTGCCTGGTTCATAGAAACTTAATTAACAGAACCCATTAGATTCATTAGATTATCTTATATTCTAATATACCGAAAAATAGGTAGATATATTGAAATTTATTAGCATCCTAACAATCAGTAAAGATGGGACCTATTCTACACGTGGAAACTGATCGTAACAGTGAGCACAAATCACAGAGTCTTACGAGCTCGTGGCGTAAAGGTTCCTGAAGATGCCTTGTGCAATTGAAAGCGAAACGTTAGTGTATTGACAGGGGTAATCACAAAAGTAATTCTTTTCTGAAACACCCGTCGATTTCAATGAACGTCAACCTGAACACAAGCAGACAAAAAGTAGGATGAGGTTGGGAACATTGTTTTTATCTTGATATATTTTTCTCGGTTTCTAATGATATTTTTGAACAAAATAAAGCAAATGAATTTATAAATGTAATTTGAAACTGTTCAGGGAAGATTGAAAATATTATTATTACAGTACCTCTTGATATTGCCTTTCTCTTCTTTGTAACTCCTCTATTTGTTTTTTCATTTGTTTCTCCTTTTTTGCCAAATCTGCTATGTTTTGCATCTCCAGTATGTCATTCGACGTCAAAGAGTAGGCACTAAGATCGCAAATTTTGCTAGGACCTTGAGGCGTATTACAGTCACATGGAGGCTGTTAAAAAATGACAAATATATAGTCATTTAAAATCTACTTAATATAATGGAATTTTTTAAGAACATATGAAAGTTCTCGGTATAATTATTTGAAATTTAGACAACTCGTTTAAAGATAATTTGTTTAGGTGATTTTAATGTTAATTTGCTTAATATAGATAATCCTTTGGTTCCTTTATTTGAAAATTATAACTTATAATATTATAATTAATAACAAATAATAAATCAACCAACTAGAGTGTCCAGAACCTGTATTACTTTGTTAGATCCTATATTTTTTACATCATGAATCTGGTACTGTACCAGTGGGAAATGTAGAACCTAAAATAGTAACATATACAAATTTTAACAATTTTAATTTAGAAACGTTTTCTCGTGATCTTCAGCTGCTTCAATTGAACGATATATTATATGAACCTAATTTAGATAGAAAAATTCTACTCTTTAATACCCTTATTCTTAATATTGGTTAACACCAAACTTAAAATTACATATGAAACAACGGGATTATGCTTTACAGGAGTTTGAGATAACAAGAACGGTGTAAAATTGGGAAAAGTATAAACGTTTAAGAAATTTAACTGTTTCAGTGGTAAGAATAGAAAAACGTAAATATCTTATAGACATTTGTGCAGAAAGAAATATTAAAAGAACTTGGAAATCGTTAAAATCTCTTAATTTATGTTCAAACAAAAATATAGATATTCCTAGTATTCTCTCCGATTCTAATGATATTAACAATTATTTTGGCTAATATTTGCAAAATATTTCTGACTGTTCATTAAAAGAAAATTTTTATAAAGAACATATGTATAATAGCAGAAATATATAATTTCTGCAGGTACAAAACGGCCTAAAAGAAGAATTGCTTTCGATTATGTCAGAGGCCCAGAAATCATGATCGCAGGAGGGTATCCTGACAGAAATGCAGAAAATCAATGCGGATTTAGGAAGAATTTTAGCACATCTATAGCATTGGTGGGTGTTACTGATGATATTATTACGGTATTGATAAGCAATTTAGTAGTGCATTGGTTCTCCTTGATTTTTCCAAAGCTTTTGATATTGTTAACCATAATTTATTAATAGCAAAATTAAAATACTATGGTATTCAGGAACGCTCACTTCAACTTTTAGAATCATATTTTTTAAATAGATTTCAAAAAATTTCTCACATCTATTTTTCAAATGAGATAAAAAAATTATCGGGTGTGCTTCAAGGATCTAGTCTGGGACCCCTATTTTTTATAATTTACACTTCTGACATTTTAAAATCATTAAAATATTGCAAAATTCGGGCATACGCTGATGATGCTCAAATTTATTTACATTTCAATCACAATGATTACATTAATTCATCAAATCTGATAAATGAAGATTTAAATATTATTAAACAGCAGTCTTTCGAACATAATCTTAACCTAAATTCTTTAAAATCAAGACTTATGCTTTTTGGTAATAGGGTGGCTGTAAATTTCTTAAAAGAAAATTTTAGCTTTAATATTGATGATGTAAAGCTTCCTATGGTCCAATCCGTAAAAAATTTGGGAATTGTACTTGACTCGGAATTGCGTTTTAAAGAATACGTAAAAAACTTAATTCAGTATTCATATCTATTATTAAAAATATTGTATAATAGCCGACATTTTCTCAGTTTTAACTTACGTAAAATGTTGTGTGAGTCATTAGCTTTAATTATTGTGATTTTATATATGGGCCATGTCTAGATTTAGTTCATATAAATCGTACTCAACAAGTACAGAATACATGTAGGCGTCTTATTTTTGGCCTAAAAAAATTCCCATTCCTTCAAAAAACTTCGTTGGCTCAAAATAAATAACCGCAGAATGTTACATTTAGGCAATTTTTTAGTAAAAATTATGAGAAATCCATCATTATCATTTGCTATAAGGAATAAGTTTTTGTTTCGTGTAAATATACATTGACGTAACATAAGGGATAGCAATAGTATCACCATGCCACATCACCAGAGTGCCATGTATCAAAGGTCTTTTACGTACAATGTTATCAAATTATTTAATTCCCTACCTTGTGAATTAACTTCCCTTAATGAAAATGAATTTAAAATTCAGTACAAAAAATACGTTCGTTGCTTCTAGGAATCCTGAGAATCTTTTTCTAGTTTATTTTTTTAACCAACTAATTCCGAAGTTCACCAATGGCGAGTGTTTTAGTGGTTGTTAAACGGAAAAAATATAATAATATTCATGTTATTTGCTTAACTCCTTTACCACGAGAACGGGGTTCAGTAGAGTACCCTTTCTGGCTAGACTGCGCCTTGCTCTTCTGATGTTTTTACAAAATGTATTTTTTTTATGTACGCTAATTTTGAAATAAAAGACATTTATTATTATTATTATTATTATTATTATTATATGGATTTAAATGGCGATTAAACAATCTTTTAATTAATCATTTACAATTTATTAACTTAGCTGAAAGAGCTGTGAAAACATCTGGGAAAATATTAAAGAGGGAAGCATATCCTTATCTATATGTTAAAAACTAAAAACTTTTCCGATCTTGAATAAATTATAAATGAAAAGTATTTCTTTGAATTTTGAGCTTTGGCTATTGACTAACTTGTTGCTAAACCAGGGCAGATCCACCTAACGTTATCGCTCGTTGTTTTGAGTGTCTTTCTTAAAGGTTATATTTCTATTATGGATTTAATGATGGCTTGATTAGCAAACCTCGTTTTAACCCGGGATGGATCCACCTAAAGGTGTCAATTGAATAAATAAGCTATGGAGGGAGTATTTTCGTCTGCTGCGAATATTAAAAAAAAAGTTTATTTCCATTTTACGAAAGCGTAGAAAAGCCACACAATTTTTATTTTTATAACAAATTCCGAATTCTAACCCGGAACTCGATGTACACCCGGAATGAAAATCACCCCTATTATTCTGAAAAGAACAGTTTTGCTGACGTTTCGCCAAAATCACGTTTGGCATTTTCGAAGCTTTCTTTCTTGCTTGCGAATAGAGAAAAGTGTCTACCGATGGTCGTTATTTATATTTTCCGAATGTTGCTTTTGTTTTTGCGCTAAATACGCTGGATTTTTTGTGTTTTTAGATTTGTCTACTATTGTCTTTCCAGACTATTGGTAGTTTTATTGATTTGTCCCTTCTATTTAAAACACCTTGTTTTTCAATGTCTATGGCCTTTCGGATTATTCTGGTATTATAATGCTCTATATTGGCAATCTCCCTACACCCATCGATATTTATTTTGTGGCTGGTTTTCTGATGACGTAGGAATAGAGCCGAGGTTGTTTGTTTGTTTCTGATGCTGAGTTTATGCAGTTAGTTTGCTCCATGTACAGGGTGTTCCAGCGAGGACTGAACAGGGACCAATTTTCGACCTTCCTTGTATTTTGGAAAAATTCAAAATAGCCAATCGATGTATTTTTTCTTGTAGAATCCAAAAATGTCATCGAAAAAATATTTGAACCAGAAACAAAAGAGTTACGCTACGCATCAGGTGTTTTTTAAATGGAATCGTTTTTTATACGATTTTTGGAAAGAGTGATTTTTTTTATGTCCGTTCTGATTAAAAGATTTGATTTTGCGATAGCTGTTTATATTACATTTTAATGTTTTACAAACTAAAATTTTAGCTTCACCTGTTTAAAATATACGATAGGTTGGTATAGGTGATCAAGGTAAAATGACGTTTGAATGCTTTGTCAATAAAAATTGACATTATTTTAATTATTGTCGAAGTCTTCACCTAAAAAATATATATTTGACTCTGATCGAAATGAAATACTCTTTGGACGAGAGACTACAGATTGTTATGCTATTTTACAAGTGCCAAGAAAATGCAAGAGAAGCAAGAAGAAGATTTATTGCAAATTTTCATAGAAATATATCCATCAATACAATTCTAAGGATAAAAAACCTATTTGAGGAAAATAAAACTTTACATGATAGAAAAAGAAATTCAATAAAAAATAATCATTAAATAATAAAATAAAACTACTAATAACATAAGTTTTCAATGTGACCGCCGTTTTTCTCGAAACAACATCGATAACCCCTTTGTAGCCTTTCTAAACTTGCTGTTACAATATGATTTTCCTGGTTAAGGCGGTTTATTTCATCGACAATTTTTCCCATGATCTCTTGAATATTTTCGTTTCGTTGTCTGTATACGACGTTCTTCAAATGGCCCCAAAGAAATGTATCCAAAACTGAGAGGTCGGGGCTATTGAGCGGCCAAGCATATGTTCCATTTCGCCCTATCCATTCGTTATGGCGCCGATTTAAAAATTGAACCACATCATGCACGGCATGAGGAGGCGCCCCATCATGTTGCCAAATTAAATTCTGATATTCTGCCAATGGTAAGCCTTCCAAAAAAATTTCAATTTCGTTTTCTAAAAACTCATAATATCTGTGCCCATTTAAAGTCCCGTTAAAAAATATTGGTCCCAAAATTTTATTGTTTTTTATCCCACACCAAACATGAATAGAATTCCTCCTTGAAATTTAATAGTCTGGAACTTTTTTGGATTTTCAGCGGCCCAGTGGTGACTATTATGTCTGTTGAATACTCCCGATGTTGTGAAAGTAGCTTCGTCGGTCCACACAATATTTTTGAATAAATCAGGGTCTTCGTTTTCTTGCCGAATTACCATTTGAGAAACAAATTGGAAGCGAAGTTCTTTTTGTGCCGGTGTTAGGTGCTGAAGTGGAAGGATACGAAAAGGCCTAAATTTATGAATTTTCAGAGTCCTGTGAACAGTCCCTCGGGTAACTCTTCCCGAACTGCATCCGAAATAGATTTGGTTGGAATAACTTGAAAATAATTTATAATGGCCTGGTCTCGATTTCTTCTTCTTTGTATATTTCTTTTTCTATCATGTAAAGTTTTATTTTCCTCAAATAGGTTTTTTATCCTTAGAATTGTATTGATGGATATATTTCTATGAAAATTTGCAATAAATCTTCTTCTTGCTTCTCTTGCATTTTCTTGGCACTTGTAAAATAGCATAACAATCTGTAGTCTCTCGTCCAAAGAGTATTTCATTTCGATCAGAGTCAAATATATATTTTTTAGGTGAAGACTTCGACAATAATTAAAATAATGTCAATTTTTATTGACAAAGCATTCAAACGTCATTTTACCTTGACCACCTATACCAACCTATCGTATATTTTAAACAGGTGAAGCTAAAATTTTAGTTTGTAAAACATTAAAATGTAATATAAACAGCTATCGCAAAATCAAATCTTTTAATCAGAACGGACATAAAAAAATCACTCTTTCCAAAAATCCTATAAAAAACGATACATTCCATTTAAAAAACACCTGATGCATAGCGTAACTCTTTTGTTTCTGGTTCAAATATTTTTTCGATGATATTTTTGGATTCTACAAGAAAAAATACATCGATTGGCTATTTTGAATTTTTCCAAAATACAAGGAAGGTCGAAAATAGGTCCCTGTTCAGTCCTCGCTGGAACACCCTGTACATCTTCATCAAACTCGAAATGCGGTATACTTTGAGTTTTCCGATTGGATTTTGTATTTTGGGTTTCTAAGTAGTTCACACATATAGCTGTTTGTTTGAGTACTATTTGTATGATGTGTTTTTATAGAATTCTTCCGATTCTGTCTGTTGTGTGTTTCACATATGGTAAGACTAGATGTTGCTTTCCCGGTTCATAATTTTTGTTGTTCGCTCTTATGGAACCCTGTGCATTAATAGCTTTCTCTATGTTCGATTATTCGGTAGTAAATTGTATTCTGGGATGCATTGAATTTACGTGAGTCAGAAATTTTTCGAGCTCTATACGACCATGTTGCCATATAATAAATATGTCATCCAAATAACAAATCCATAATTAAGTCTTTAAACTTGCATTGTTAAGAGTTTCAAGGCAATGTTCCGAGAGTCGAATTATATTTGCCTGGAAATCCTTGTTCGTAGCATCCTTGTCCAATGCTTCATCGATGGGAATACTGGGATACAACGACTTGATGTCTAGGTTTGCTATGTATCGTGTTTTTCAATAACGATGTCTCGTACAATTATTCGAGTGCAATGCTCCGAGTTTTTTTATAAATGAATCAGCTTTTTCGACAGCCGGTGCAAGATATTTTTCCACTTCTTGTAGCGGTGAATTAACAGCACTAACCGTAGATCTGAGGGGCGCCCCTGGTTTGTATGTTTTTGGTAACCCATGGAGTTTAGGATATCTGCTCGACTTCTCCCATGGTATGATTTTTTGTTGTATTTCGTGGTTTATTGGTGAACTTTTTATTTTATACTTAGTTGTTTTTTCTAGGTATATAGGGATTCCTTGGAACAGGCTTATAACAATTGCCTTTATCGGCTGCAAGGATTGTGATGTATTTATTTTTTCGAAGGTTTATTAGGGCTTTTTGTTCAGAGGCAATTAGGTTTTGTTCGGTTTCCTTGATCTAAAGTTATTGCCCTTTCTTTTCAAATTTCATCTGCTTTCGTTTCTTTAGAGGAGTCAGGGACAACTTCCACTCCAGCTATTTTTTTTAGGGATTCTCTTAGGAGATATCGCAAAATTAAAACCCCACAATATTTTTTATTAAATTGTCGACGTTTCGCTACTCTATTGGTGCATCCTTCAGATGCATGTGTGCTGTATGTATCTATTGTGCGACTAATTAACTCGACTTATCTATCCAGTCCTGAAGAGGGCCAAAAAGCCAGTACTTAAAAATTACATGAGAAAAAACCAAGAAGATATAAAAAAATGGACGTACATAAAACAAGAAATGCAAAAGAATCAAGAAGAAATCACGAGAAAAATGTTGCTTCAACAAACACTGATCAAGGAAGATGTAAAAGAAGAAATAGGACAAATGGAGAAGAAAGTGCAAAAGCAAATTCAGGAGGTTTATAACCAAATGCAGCAAGAAGTCCAAAGTCTACGTTCCTACATGTAGAAATTTGGAAACCAAAGTGAGTTAAAATCTGACGTTGCCTCTTTATCACAAGTGATAAAGCCACCTACGTTTGATGGTAAGGCGCCATGGGTTACTTACCTGAAACAAATTGGTATCTGGGAAATAATTTTTGCAGTTTCTCCGAAAAGAAATTTTTTTGAACGTGTCATATTTTGTTAGAGTATTTTCCGAATAAATATTGTGAATATAATTGGAAATTAAACTTTAATTCAACTAATGTATTCATAAGAAAATTAATTAAATTAACTTCCACAGTACTATTATTTGTATTTAGTAGTAGGTGTGTCATGGTTACGCTTGTTTGGAGTGGCATGGATCGTTTGAAAATGGCCATCCAAACTACTCATTTACATATTTAATACACCGGCCGACAAGATTTTTCTAACACAGGCCATCTCATTGTTTTCACAATGGAAATACCCTCCCAATAATAAAAAAAAGATTCGGAAAGCCCTAATACGTACAGGGTGTTCCAGCGAGGACTGAACAAGGACCTATTTTCGACCTTCCTTGTATTTTGGAAAAATTCAAAATAGCCAATCGATGTATTTTTTCTTGTAGAATCCAAAAATGTCATCGAAAACATATTTGAACCAGAAACAAAAGAGTTACGCTATGCATCAGGTGTTTTTTAAATGGAATGTATCGTTTTTTATACGATTTTTGGAAAGAGTGATTTTTTTTATGTCCGTTCTGATTAAAAGATTTGATTTTGCGATAGCTGTTTATATTACATTTTAATGTTTTACAAACTAAAATTTTCCTTCACCTGTTTAAAATATACGATAGATTGGTATAGGTGATCAAGGTAAAATGACATTTCAATGCTTTGTCAATAAAAATTGACATTATTTTAATTATTGTCGAAGTCTTCACCTAAAAAATATATATTTGACTCTGATCGAAATGAAATACTCTTTGGACAAGTATACAGATTGTTATGCTATTTTACAAGTGCCAAATACAAGAGAAGCAAGAAGAAGATTTATTGCAAATTTTAGATAGAAATATATCTAAGTAATTAGATTCTAAGGATAAAAAAACCTATTTGAGGAAAATAAAACTTTACATGATAGAAAAAGAAATATACAAAGAAGAA